>CAUYUJ010015627.1:786704-836704 GCA_963575745.1 Prorocentrum cordatum
TGGAGTATGTGCAGAATCACAATCGTGCGATAACAGTCCTCCGCATTATGGGCAGCTGCTAGCGTCTCTGCTGAATAGCTCGAGCGGACCTGCAAGCGGCGAGACTTGCAGTGCGCATCGATCAAGTGAACGACAGGCTTACCGGATGACGTGTTTCCACGTCGCAGCAGGTTTGCCCCGCGAATACCATAGCCTGCGACGTCGTCATCGGCGTCTCCACGCAGGCGTCGGTATCGTGAGTCGCTCTGCAGGTCGACCTCGCCCATCGGATTCATCGGATGGTAGACGATCTTCTGTGGGCAGGCCTGTAACTTTCTGGTGATCGCGCTCAGCCGTCGCACTTGGATGTCGGCATGTTCTTGGACGAGCTATAGAGAAACAGCATATACCATCAACCACACCTGGGTGATTAATGCATAAGCCAGCGCACCCCTGAGGCTGACAAACATGTCTGCAACAATATTAGTTGCATGAGCGTCAGCGTCGGCGCCGGTCAATTCGGGGTGTTGTATAGGACGGGGTTGTTTGATATATTCATCTTGATCCAAAGTGACATTGCCGTCCTCATGCCTGGTGCATCTCACAGCACAGTCGGTATATGTGTGCTTGTTGAATCTACACTTACTCAAAGTATTTACAAAGCGTTTGACATACTTGTCAATGGTGTCCTCAACACCGGCCATATTGATGTCATCAACATGCTTGGCCGTGAGCAAGTTGTTGCTCGTCTCGAACTCCTCGTCGCATGACGTGGGTCGGAGACCGAATCCTCTGGTGGTCATCCTGAGCTTAAGTGAGAAAGCCCGTGGATCGTCTTCGATGCCTGTGCCTGGTCTCAAACACTGTAGGCAGTGCTTCGACTCGTCGCAGTGCTCAAATCCTAGACGAGCCCGGAGCACGGTGGCCGATCCAGGCGGCAAAGTAAAACACACCACGCTTCCCTTTTCACCGGTAGCCTCAGCAAGTTCCTGATAGGTCAGTCCCTCCCAGAATGCCATGTTGATGTCGAGGGAAGCAATGATCCAATGCTTCTTGCACGCTGCCGTGCTAGCGAGTAACCTCTGGCTCGGCCGTCTCGCCGTTCCCGAAAATGTTTCTACGTCGAAAGCTTCAAGGTCCATGAAACCTCGAAGAACCAAGCGCAATCGGATGGCACGTTCCATATCGCCCTTCGCATGCTTCACGAACTTCCATTTGTACACGTATCTCGAAGTCATGGTGTTCGACGGTCTAGCTATATCTTGCATCTAAAAGCATTTGTTATCGAATCATGTCTTGAATTCAGTGTAGAGGGCACTCGATACTTTATCGGGATTCGCCTGGGTGTCAGCTTCAACGAGAAGGTCGTCTTCCTTGACGACCACAGCTCGCTTTGCAGCGGCGGTTGCGTATACTCCAATTGTGGTCACCCGGCCGGCATCTAGTATCATGTGTTGCTCGGACATGACTACCTTTGACATTTCTGTCGTAATACATAGTTCGACATATCGACCATGTTCATCTGAGTCCAGTCCGCAGTTGTCATTTTCGACCATGGTGCACATTGGGACGTAGTACGTCTGCTCGGTATCGGAGTCGCGAGTGCGTCCCCTCTTCGGCAGGTGTCCCCGCTGTTCATCAGCTACAGTGATCAGCGCACTTTGTGGTCTGGAACCATGTGTAGGTATGGCGAAGAGGTCCTCTGGCGGAAATGCCTCCAACAGTTTATTTTCCTCTTGTAGTTCTGCATACCACACCTCCATAACGCGTGACTCAAGATCAGCCTCTGGTTCTTCGTATATCGTAGAAAGCCGCCCATTGTCATGTGATGGTTCGGCTTCTGAGGCTTCTCTCGTGGTTCCCTCCGGAGTCGGTGCATCTGCCAATCCCTCAAATTCTGACATGTCCTGATCAAAACCTGCCTGAGGTTTGGTGGATTTCAGGCATTGAAGAATTCGCGAATGTGCCGATCCAAATATATCGTGTATATTCAGAACAGTACCTTCTGCTTCATAGTACTGAAATCCTGGATTCACGTCGTTGTCGTAGTGGACCAATGCGCAGCTGTCGGCAGAAGTGACCGGAGGCAGCTTATGAGTACCCTGGGCTAACCTGACTGAAACTACATTCTCAATACGAAAGAAGTGTATGATTAGGTACTGTAGAGCCAAGTGTACCTTGGGAGACAGACGGCTTGCGGTCGTCATCTGAAGCGCCCCTTTCTTGGTCGGCACATAGCCAAAGGTCAAAGCAGGCCTCCCGGCTGATAGGCTGGCTACGAATGTTAACACTGTGCGTAGTGCAGTGCTGTCGGAGCCAGTCTCTCGGGCTATTCGTGCTTCAGTGTATAATGAATGCCTTGCGTCGCCGTATTGTTTGAACATCTCGATTGCCCACTCGGATGATGACCTGACCCCTTTCGGGATCATTCTTTACATCTGGGAACGGGCCATTCCAGCCTCCCCAGTCATCCTCAATGGTCGTGGGGCGATGATAATCGACCAAGTCTCCTTCATCGCAATAATACTGACCAGTAAAAGTCGTTTTAGTGCGTAAGGCACGATTGGTCTTAGCTACTGCTGTGGCCTGTGTAATAGCTTCAATACATACCCTGCGCATCGTCTGTTCACGAGAGTGGTCTGACGTTTCCGTCGGCTGCTCGTGGTCCAAGACAGGTAGGTCAGGGAGCATTGCTGGTTGCCGCCTAAACAGAGCGTCATATGGCGACACCTCGTTCTAGAAGGTGAACGCGCTGGCGGCGAACAGGGTTTCATGCAATAGTCGGGTGAACACAGAAAGTAAATCTAACCTCTTGAGTTCAGCCTCCATGGCGTGAAGTAGATGGCGTAGGATGCCATTTCTGGCCTCGATCGTTGTCGCGCGCTGACCACGCGCGCGTATCCAAAGTTCAGTGCCTTTTGCTTTGAGGACTGCTTTCGCAGTGTCGTTGTTAAGGGCACCCTCTCCATCAGAGTAGAGTACCTTTGCCGGTCCAAACTGCATCCAGCACTGATGATATGCATCCAAGATACTGGTCATAGTCTTGTCTGGTATCTCAATCCCAATAACATATCGTATACGGCTTGCGCCCGCTGTAGGTCCGGCTATGGAGCCGGGTCTCGGTGCTCTCAGCCGCGCAGGCGGTGACGCGGCTGGCGCCTCGGGTGGTGGTGCTTAACTCAGCAGGAGCTGGCGGTGCAAGTCCTGCTGCCAGTTCGGCAGGAACTGGCGGCATCTGTCCATGATTGTCGGGCAGCTTCAAATACTCGGCAAACTTGAATTTGCCAGGTGTTCGTACGTGTCCAGGCTTGTTCTTTCCATAGTTCTTCTTGCTGCTCGGACATTCCCAGTGGCAGTCGCCCTTATCGTACCACCTGCAGCGTCTCGGATCTCTATCATGAGAAGGAGAGTGCATGTTAACCTTGCCCGCGCATGCAGGACACCCAAGCCCTCTCGATGGTGGTCTCGCAATCGAGCCATCAGGTTGTCGCAGGAGACTCGGGTCATCCAAGTCGCATCCCCTTGCGTTGGCGACCAGCACGGTGGACGAATGCGGGTAGCCGTGGGAAGGATCACGAGTTACCTGGGAGAGATCGTGCGCGATCTGAACAGCCTCGACGAAGAATGACTGCATCTTTGGAATATATTGCGCAGCCG
This sequence comes from Prorocentrum cordatum, assembly GCA_963575745.1. Taxonomy (NCBI): domain Eukaryota; class Dinophyceae; order Prorocentrales; family Prorocentraceae; genus Prorocentrum; species Prorocentrum cordatum. Next base: position 790,341 of record CAUYUJ010015627.1, read on the forward strand.
TGGACAGTTCCTTGTTACAGACCGACGCGTGTTAATGATGGCCCGTGCATCGCTCTCGTTCAGAAGGGGTGAACAAAAAACAATGATTGGCCATTATCTCAGTCGGCTCTCGTATCAGTACCCCATGGGAGTCACGTAGGCCAGTCGTGCATTCATCCATGTTAACTTTGCAAGTGCCCTTGCTTTTGGCCAACGTAGTCCATGGTGGTATCTGATCCACCCAAGTCCCCACTGGTTCTTCTCGTAAGTAGAACCGTCGAAGATCATTTTGACGTGCGGCCACCCTCCCACAGAACCTGATATGTGGCAAATCTTCTTTACGATGTTCATGCCAAGTGTCGTAATTAACCGTTGCATTGAAATAGGAAGGTAATCCAATTGTTCTGCAATTGGGCTGTAGCGCGGCAACCTTGACAAAACTAACGTCTAAATAGTGCATCGCTGCAGCTTGAACATCTTTGTTACCAAGGTCAACAAAGGTGCGTTTGTCGAGGTTTCCCCCTGAAGACAGACCTCGGCTGAATGCGAGTTGAGAGATGCCTCCACTTCCTTCACACAATTCCAATATATCTACCTTGTAATGTCGTCCGTACCACAAAGTGGGGGATATGGGGAGTACATCTGCATAGGATCCAGCAGGTTGCCACGCAGGTAGTGCAATGAAAATGCCCTCTCCATCGTCGCTGTCCGTGCCGGAGTCAAGAGGTACGTCGGTGCAGTACGCACTACGTCCGAGTCCTCTCAGGTCGTCTCCACAGTCGCCGTTGCCTTCTTAGACTATATTGTGTATCTTGCGTGGCTTGATGCCAGCGTCTTTGTATGCTTTCTGTTTTTCTTTTTGTTTAATTCTGACGTCGGTTGGTAGTGCTGTCTGTTCTTGTGTCTCAGGTGGGCTAAGTGTCGGAGATTCGGGAATCGAGGGGGGCACGCGGCCGCGCTCAATCGATGGGGGGCGGAGACGATCTCCATCGATGATCGCCACTCGCCTGGAGCGTCGACGTGAGCTGCCATCTCCCAAGAGAGTCGGCTCTGGCTGCTCCCGGTCCAATCGGGTACGACTGTTGGTAACACCATTGGGTAATGTTGCGTTGTAATTGTACCCGGTAGGTTGGTCCTGGATCTTGATGTCTTGGGCGATCGTGTTGTCGCCCAGGTTCATCGCCACCCGTCTAACAACGCGGTCCCACTCGGGGCCGTGCTTAGGAGACTGCACGTGAGATCGAGCTCCTTTATCAACTCGAGTATGGGTACTAAGATGTACAGCGCTTGTCTGCTTTCCTTGCGTTTTATGTAAATCCAATGTGATCAATTAACCTTGCGGTGATGATCGCTAGCGTCTTGTTGCGCCACTCGGCCAACTGAGCACCTTGTCCGTACCAATCTAGAAAAGGCTGAGTAGCTTCTGCAGGTTCCCCTGCTATGTTGCATGCGCATCGCCATGGGTTGGTCGGGACGCGCGCACAAGTAGTCGACGCTTGCAGATGCGATCCGCCGGGCAACGTGTTAGCGCGGTCGTACCTGAGGCCTGAGTGGCAGAAACGCATACGCATGATTTGTAAATCAAGATATTCAATAGCTTCTCGTCTGGGACCTTGTTTCCAGAAGTATCCCGGTGGCACCACAAGCATAATGGTCATACGTAGAGCCAGAGCTTTGGACATCAATGTTTGGATGCCCTGGTAGTGTGGCCCTGCCCTCTTACCAAGCAGCCTCACATGCCAATCAGCAAGTGTTGCCACCCATAACAGCCAGTAATCACGCGAGAATAACGCACCCAAATACTGTGTACCAGTGGAGGCCATCACCTCGGTATGTGTAATACGGTCTCACATGTATCCACGGGCTCGGAGTTCAGCGCAAGCTGTCCGTACATCTTCAATAACAAATGCACGAGAATGATAATGATGCGGCCATCCTCCTTTTCTGCAGCAGCCACGCAGCCGGGTCCACTGCTGGCCGCGGCAGCCGCGCAGCCGGGCCTGCCACGGCCCCTGGTGCGCACAGCCGGCGCCTGGGAAAAGAGTGCAGGTTCCCTCGCGCTTGCTGACAACACCTGAGTGTTCGGCCTGTCTGAGCAGGCGCGAGTGGCCGTGGCACGCGCCTGCCCCCGTCGCTCGTTTGGCGACGGGGGCGTCCACGTGCCTGTGCCATGCTGCGCTGCAGAGCCGCAGCTCGAAGTATAAATATCAAAATTCTCAGCGGCATCATCCCCTTCCGAAGGTGTCCCTGCCTGTGCGTCGGGCGGCGTCCACTTCGTGCCCTCCTCGTATATGGCCTGGTAGATCTTCGCCTGCTAATTGCGCGCGGCGAAGACCTTGTCGGCCGAGGTAGGGTTAGCCCCAAAGGACATAATCCTGCGATGTCATGTCCTCAAGGTGTTGTTCACCAAAGACTGGATCGTGAAAGCGAGCGTCTCCTCGTTGATGGAGAAACTGATGCCCTCAGTATCCTGTGACATCATATATGCGTGGGCATCACTCACAGCAGGTGTCCCTGCGGTTGGCTCTGGGCCAGATGCCTCCTTGACGAGCAATGGATCATCTTCGCACTGAGGGTTGGCCGTAATAGTAAATGACATCGACCCTTGATCCTCAGTAGCCGCCCCGTACTCGTCAGCCTTGAGTGCCAGATGCCCAGCAAGTGTCTTCATCAAATCAAATACCCTGGCACCCTTTCCGAGTAGGATCTTGTACATCTCCTCGCCAGGGATGGTCATCTTCTCGCGCCCCTGCTCCAGGATCAGGATGGTCTTCATGTTGGACATGCCCTTCAGGACCCAGGATAGCAGGGGGGCTTCCCCCAGAAACCGCAGCTACATTTGCTGAGTAAGTATCAAGTCTCAGCACAGCAGGTCCCCCCCCCCCCCTTTCTTTGCACACAATCTTGCAGTGCAGGGATGTATCACATTGCGCGGCACCATGTCCCACTCCTGACACGCAGAGCCTCTTCGTCAGGCGCAGCCTCTTGATGGCGTGTCCGTGGGAGCGAGATACCTGTTCAAAGGTCTGTGCCGTCTTGAAACCAATGATATAAATATTACTGCCAATATCCGAAAGAAAAGTCAACATACCATTGATCATAGTTCCACCGTTAGCTGCCAAGGCTAGATCGCGGCGTTCACCAACTAGCCCAGGCACTTCAGACAATGTGGCGCCACGCATGCCTTCGCGGCACCTCTGCTCCAACACCCAATCGCTCCGTGACAAAGATGTAAAACATGCGTATGTCCGCGGGCCTCCTCTGCCGTCATTTGATTCCTTTCAAAGATCCAGGCTGTAGGAGACTCGTCATATGTATATGGGTGTGAGGCGGAGGTAGTGGGCCAATTCAGGAACGCGTCCCCATCCGCGCGCATGCCCATATGGCCCATCTGACCATCCATATGTACCATAAACACAGCATGCAGCATATCGCGTTCGGATACCACACTACTGCCACTACGCGCGCTTACAGGGATCTCGGTCCTGCGCTGATTGCGCGGACGAAGGTCTCGCCCATGTGGCATGTATGTATGTGGAGACTGAACATTGAGCGCTCCTGTCGGTAGCCCTTTCCATGCGCCTGAACCACATGTCGTTCACTGGCACCGAAGGTGGTGTCCCTGCGTTGTTGTCGGTCTCTGCCACCAGTGGCATAGGCGTGTCTATAGCAGGTATCCCTGCAAGTGTGGTTGCCTCCGTTGCTAGCCCCGCGTTGGCGGATGACGCAGGCTGCCCCGCTGGTGTCGTCATCGAGACTGCCGCGGTGCTCGTCATCATCGCCGTGACGCGGTTCAACTCTTCACGGAGGTCACTGAGCTCGTTCGCCCCTCGGAGTATATCTTCATAACGATTGAGTGACTCCTGATCTCCGGCAAGGGCGTAGTGGAACCCAGCAGTAATTAGGCCAACACCCCTGCAGATAGCGCAGCGGCCTCACTCGTGGAACCTTCCATGTTCCCAACCAACTGTCTATCCACATGAGCATGTGCCACTCGATCCCAGCATTGTGCGTGGAATATGCGGCCGCGCCGGAGCCGCCAGAGTTTATCGTGGTTCATGGAATTGTCCAGGCGTATGGCACACCTGTTGAAGTCGCCGTCACTGATGATGGGCGGTGTTGCCGATGGCCTGATACGCGTCTGACGCTCCAGGGTGGACTCACCAGCCTCGTACCGACTAGGTGATACCGTCGGTAACTGCATTGATGTAAGCGTGGCTGGACTGCTCGCAGGTGTCCCTGCTGCATTGGGATTAGCAGGTTGCCCCGCGCGGCTCAGCATTCCATTGGCCTGGCGCTCCTGATTGCGGCGCTGGCGGGCAGACTGCATCGCCAGGTTGGCCTGCTGCGCCCCATGCGTGGCTAGGATCTCAGGGCGCAGCCCTCCCATGGCCGGTGGCAGTGCTAGGCCTGGGGCCTGCTGCTGCACATATTGATCCATGGGGGCGGCCAGATATCCATAGTGAGGCATCTAGCCTGGCACACCTGACGCATGCCCTGAGCCGCGCGTCAAGTGCGACTGGTAGAAATCGTCGGCCGTCGCTGGAACATATGGTTTCTCGGGCTGTGTTCCCACTCGGGGAGTACCGCTCACCTGAGTGTGATAGTCAGGATAGAGTCGATGATCCATTGGTGCTGCTGTTGGACGTTCAGCAGACATTGGATCGCATGTCGGATGACTGAAAAATGCTGCCACAAATCCAGGCCTATTGTGGTTGTCCGGCGATGCATTTGGATCCAGAACATACTCCCAAGGCGGCGTCCAGTTGGCACTAGGGAGGTCAATGCCGCCCCTACGCATACTCTGAGCGGCTTCGCGCACCTGCTGGTGCATCCATTCTTGCTGACCAACTAAACTCTCGGTTCTCTGTACGGCATATTGGTCAGGAAAAGCAGGTTGCCCCGCATGTGGATGCGGCGATGAAAATGGCGACGTCGCCTGTGAGGCCTGATAGAGCTGCGGATCCATTCGAACGCGGTGGAGCCTCACCTGCAGGCTATTAGTGCTCCCAGCACTCTGTGGAGTACCAACTGGTGTAGTAGCTCTGCTCATTGGAGCAAATGAAGCAGGTTGGCCTGCAGGTACTGGCAGTTGGTGTACATGAGCACGCCACGGATCGTTAACGTACAGCGTGTCGGAGGGCGTGATGCCACTTGAAGTAATGCCTGTCACATATGCGTTCTGAGCCGGTATCCAGGATCCATCAGATCCCCCTGCAGGCGCCGCCGCGCGATACGCGTCCTGTATCATGAGCACTGTTGAGAATGCGACCTCCTGAGCTTCAGGCGGATCGGGACACTTGAAGTTGTAGGGGGCCTTTGGGATGAACTTCAGAGATGATACATCTTGACGGAACTCGTACATCCTTTCAACAGAAGTATTACCACTCGGATACGGCTGATTGCTGCCCCGCAAATATAAGGGATTCACCCATGTATGTCCCGCACGATTGTACTGACAAGTGGGGTTGGTCAGAATCCCGATCAACTGGACGATGTGGGTCGGAGGAATCCTGCCGTCACGGCCCGCTGTCATGACGATTTCAATCGCTCAGCGCCAAATCGGAATGTTGTCCCGAAGCTGGTTCTTCATGCTAGCAATGACCAACCTCTCGGAATCAACGCGCAGGCCGGCTTGAATCCGATTGTCACCAGGCAGGTATGGGCAGCCGTGTACAAACGGTCTGCCCCTCTTCTTGCTGGTGTCGTCGGAACGGCATGAACGGTCCGTTTTTCCCATTGAATTCCAAGGATGAAATAACAAGGTGCCCCAGGAGCGGACAGGTCCGCAATTCTCATATAGGGATTCAGGGCACACTATACCAGGGCTGCTGTGTCCGCTACTTGGACGGATGAAGTGCGCGTCGTGTTTCTCGGAGGAGTACTTCAACTTATTGAGCTGCAGCCTGTTCTTTTTCATGCCAGTCTCATCAACCATGCCATTAAGTTTCAGCGCTGCGTAAGCCTGGCACGCCCAGTGCTTTTCCTTGAGCTTGTAGCGCACCTTCTCCAGGTGCTTGGATGGATAATTCTCATATCCTTCAGCCGGCCAGTTGTTGAGTAACTGTGTTAATTCTGCCCATCCGTCGTACTCGTCTCAAGATGACACTTCCGCCAGGAATCTGTCCGAACGTTTACCTCCACGAAAAGGTTTGCGACGGAAGGCAGCCGTCAGCCACTCTGAAACCTTGCGCTGACCTTCGTAGCTGAACTTCGGCTTGTGCACATATCCCGATATGAAACCCCTTCCATATATTCCTTCTCAAAGTCAACCGTGAGTACTGGGCGTTTCCGCAGAAGGTTGCGCACTACTTGTCGCGTGTGTGACTCTGGGCCATGATGAACAGCAGTGTCTACGAGGTTGCATTGCACCACTATATATCGATCAGGCCCGTCGTCAATCTGGGGATGGTGCGCTGGGTTGATCTTCGCGCGGTTGGACGTGCGTATCCTTTCCCAGTACTCTCGGCACTCCACTGGCACCTCCGGCGCGGGGGCAGGTCGCCCCGCTGAGCTCTGAGCAGGTTGCCCCGCGGAGCTCTGAGCAGGTGCCCCGCGGAACGCGGGGCTGCCATTGGTGCGGCAGGCGCTGCGGCGCTCGCTGACGATGTGGCAGCGCCAGCAGTTCCTCTGGGCGCCCGTGGAGTTCCTGTCAGGGCACTGATATCGAAGTCCGGGCGTGTCTTTTCCTTGATGTTGTAGGACTCGGCTGTCTTATCCCTGGGCGCCGTTCCTGGCGCCTTCGATGAGGTGGCCGGTTGCTTTTTCAGCACTGCGTTTCGTAGAGGAAGCACCCCTGGTCCGTCCTTCCAGCGCGGGCGCCCATCCTGCCCTGTGCGCCAGACCTGGCGCGGGGCCGCGACGTGCCACAGGCCCCCGTGGAGTAGGCGTACTGGTGCCCTGAAATGCAACTGCTGCGGCAGCCACTGCTGGCCCTCTGGATCGCTGTCGATCAGCAGGTTGCCCCGCATGCCGCTGCTGCTTGCATCCCCAAGGGTTGGGATTATCTGGGCTATTCCTCTTCTTCCTCTTGGGCCTAAGCTGATCGGGGCCAAGAGATGGGCTTGATGAGTCAGAGGATGGAAGAATACCGATGGTCGCATATGGATTTGGCTTAGGAGTTGCCTGTGCCGCGGCTCCTGCCGGAGTCCCTTGCGCATGGCGCACGGGGCCTCGGCCAGGATTCAAGTCGGCATTATCTGGCGCCCTGAGGGCCTTTGAAATATCAAACAGTAAAGTGGGGATATTGTGCTTACCTGAAACGAAGTAGGTATTGGCGCTTCGTCTTTCGACTATGCTTGTCTTTATCCAGCCAATAATCTGAGCACGGTAAGCAATCCGCCTCCCAGGCGATAGATCCATATCTTCTGTAACAAGGTAATTGGGGTCGATCGAGGTATCCGTCTGACATGCAACGCCCGTGATGCCCGAATTGCTGGACTCGTAGCCTTCTGGGGCAGTGTCCGTAGGATCAACTTCTTCAGCCATATCCTCATCTTCATATTCACCAGCTTCTTGTTGGCCTCATTCTTCTGATTTGTTATCAGCAGGTGCCCCTGCGTGCCACTCGCGATTGACCCGCGCCAAATAGTGAGTAGGTATCAAGTTGTTTCCAAACGAGGCTTGTGCGAGCTATTTCTTCGGCTGTGACGCGGTCGCAATCGTTCTCCGTCAGCTGCCCATTATATGGCGCAATACTGTGATCGGTGCAGCGACCCCGACCATTGCCATAAGACCAGACCCACGGCGCTCGTTCAAAATTCGGGATTCCTGATGGACGCCCAATGGGAAAACAGAGCCCGCAGTCGGCATAGTCGGGGGCATAAACAACAAACGCCTCTGTAGAGCTTCGCTCCTCGATAATAGCCCTCTTGACGTTTCGCGTGGCCATCTTATCTTGCGATTTGGTAGGTCCCGACTATGAACGCATGATATTGCCTGCCTCATCTCGCTTGACCTTGCGAAGAGAATACGAACCCTGCGCCAGCCAGTATTCCATCTGGCCTGCGGGCATGCGCTGGCGAGCCAATCCAGCCCTCGCGTAACCATTCAGACGCTGCAAGCGACTTCCAGGACACCCCCCTCCTCGCGGCTGGTCATCTTGAGGCGGATGCCCCCGCGAGCGATCCCTCCAGGGGGGGGGGGGGGGGTATCTGGTCTAGCCGCCTGCCATGGCGGGGCCTTCTGGGCCCCCACGCCAGGAGGGCGAGGGCGCTGAATCCCGCTCGAACGAGCACCGCTAGAGCGGGCTCGCGCGCGATCTGGCGAGCGCGGCTGGGAGCCCGACCACGACGCATCATGCGGCCACTGTCTTCCCGTTCGTCGCCCTCGTCACCGTCGCGATAATCCCCCCCCCCCCAGGCTGGGCGACTTGGCGATCGCCGCTGGCGGCTGGCGGATCGATCTGGCGCAGAAGTGCATCGACATTCACTATTATGACCAAGCACCAAGCTCATATTGGATACGCTCAGGTAGATCACCGGCGCCTCGCGGGTTTCCCCGCAGAGAGTCATCATCGATTAATTCCATGTCTGTCGGATTTCCAATAACCCGAGGATCGAGCATCGCATGTATTTCCTCATCTGTTGCAAGAGTGGTTGATTCTGAATCCGCGGGCGCCCCCGCCATGCCAAAGCCTCCGTCGGCGGGAGCGTGGAAGTTCTCGACAAACTCAATAACTGCAGGTTGCCCCGCGATGGGTATACATGGCCATTCTGCCAAGTCGGTGTCTCTGTGGCCAGTGAACACCTCCTCGAACAGCTCGTCGGCGTAACTCTCGAGGGCCATGCTGGCACTTGGATACCTGGCAGCCATGAAATAAACAAGTGCGGCTGAGCTGTCGGTGGGGTCGGCTAAAAGCTACCCCCAATCAACATGCTGTATGTCGGAGTCCGTTTAAGCCAGATGCATTGACGGAACCCTGCCTCTTCCATCACCTTGGGGGCATTCGCGTCGGACATGTTGCGCACTGTGGCATATGTCGCACTCCATAGTTTTGCCGTTGGCATCCTTTGGGTTCCTCGCCGCCCTTTACTTTTGCCGGGTGTATGCCTGCGGTTTCTGCCAATACCTAAAAACATGTCTTCATACTGAGGTCCAGTAAGAGACGCTAGGAATTCTAGGCTGCCTCTACCATGCGATCGCCAGCGCTCACCTTTGCCTTTACTTCGGCCCCTGTCTGTTTCCTGTATGTGGTCGTCGTACAATACGTCTTGCCTGTCGGAGCGGTTTCTTCATGACTCTCCGCCAACGACGCTTGTGTTTTGATAGCATAACAATAACAATTGAGCTTGTTGCTCCTCAGTAGGGTATGTCGGCATATCGGAGTAATCCAGGGCGGTAGCTTCGCCATCTGAAGACGCATCCGCATCGGTACCGGAGTCGAAGTTGGACTCGGCGGGCTGCCCCGCAGAGCCCATTGAGGTCATGGCTTGTATAAGGGAGACCGCGCCAGGCGGTCCCCCAGGTCTGGCCCAGGAGTCTTGCGACCCCGAGGCCGCTCCACCATTCTGAGCCAGCAGTGTAGTGGTCTCAGTTGACTGCGGATCATCGTTCGGAACGTTGTTGGCAAATTGTCCTGCGTTGGCCTCCACATGGCAGGTCTCGGTTCGGTGGCCGTGACTAAAGATACCACCAATATTGCCGGGGCTTCTCTCAGCTATGTGAGCATACGACCTCGTACTCCGCAGTGGAGCGTCACATTGTTGGTCTCTCGGCATGTGGCGGTTCAGAGGCTGCAGGAGTTGTTGTGCAAGCGATGTCCCCACTCCAAGAGCTCTGAATATAATTACACTGAGGATTTGGAAGTTGGGGATGTTGAAGCCGGCTGTTTCAGCTTCGCAGCGGGCTACCTCAAACAGTGCTGACGTCTGGTCGATACGTTCACCCGCATGGACTCGGAAGTCAATAAGAGCCGTACCAGAGTTAAGTTGGCGTTCCTCTTCTAGGTTCTCGAACCTCGTGCTTAAGAACAACATAATGTAGGTGGCGCCGTCGGTGTGGCGACCGCCTGTGTTGACGCCAAAATTAATAACTGCTGGGGGGGCTCTCGTGGCTATAGTCCGCGCGAGACCTCCCAAACCTCGCTGCAATGCTGCAGCCTGCTGGGAGGGCGTCATATTGCCCGTGGTCACATTGATCCAGGCATGTACTTCGCGGACGAATTCGCGAAAAGGTACTCGACCGGCGGGGTCCCAGTGGGGGTCGGTCGTTCTTGTGTTGTCTCGACCACGCATATGTCCTACCGCGCACCCAATAGCGACCCACGCGAGCCAAAAGATAGCAACCCCAATCCAACGGCCTCGTAGGTCGTAGTCGGATCTGGTCGGTTGGGACTTATGTCGTTTAGTCGTAAGTCTGCGTGGGGTCAGAGGCGGCAGCATATCGTATCGCATGTGTCCATGCATTATGTCTTTGAATAAATTGCACATTGGAGTAGGTGGGTGGACTTCAGGAGAGTAATAGCGCAGGGATGTAGGATGTAAATTCGCCGGCCCAACGGGCCAGAGGCGGGCTAAGATCTCCGGTAACTGGTTAACAATTCTCTAGTTCGCGCGCGCGGGGCGGCCCCTGGGGGTCCCCGGACGCAAAGTACCCCGGGCGAGTCCCGGCTGATCCCCGGGCGACTCCACCAGAGCGCTCCATGAGCGCACCAACAGGGCTCCGAGACGTCCCCGAGAGCCCCAAGAAAGGCCAAGAGGCCCCCAAGAGGTCCCCAAGATGGTACACGAAGGGTCCGACATGCCACAAGATCGCTCCCAAACGCCCAAGATAGCCCCCAGACGCCCCAAGAGGCCTCCAAGAGCATTCCCAAGAGGGCCCCAGGAGGCAACATTCATTGTTTTTCCGTAGGTTCTTGAAAGATTTTGGAGTTTCCACCTTTTCGGCTTCCCGACGCCCCAAGACGGCCCAAGAGGCCCCAAAGATCGCCCCAAGAGGGCCCAAGAGGCCCCCAAAAGGGCCCCAAGATGGCCCAAGAGGGCTCGAAGACGGCCCAAGAAGCCTCCAAGACGGTCCAAAAGGGCCCCAAGAACGCCCCCAAAGGGGCCCCAGAGAGGGAACACGAAACAACAGTTCGAGCCCTCGGCCCTAAGAAGCCCCCACGAGGCCCCAAAAGGCCCCTAAGAGGCCCCAAGAGGCTCCCACGAGGCCCTCAGGAGGCCCCCGAGTCCCCCAAGCGGCCCCAGGAGGCCCCCCAAATGCCCCCCCGAGCACGCAAGCAAGTGCAAGCGATGCTACAATGTGCTCTCCTTTCGGTAGACTCCCAACGGGCCCCCTACAGACTTGCAACAAGCGTCAAGAACCTGCCAACAAAAACATTAGCCTGGCGAAGGACCCAACCATATGCAGTTGTGAATGCCGCAATTGTGCTGGGTGGTGGCGGACGCATGCGGGCGGTGCCACTGGGACCTTCGGTGGAGCTCCCTATGGGGCCACGAAGCGCTGTACTGTGTGGGTGAGACGCGGTCAGCAAGGGCTGTGCTGCGTGGTGGCGGACGCATGCGAGCGGTGCCACTGGGACCTTCGGTGGAGCTCCCTATGGGGCCACGAAACGCTGTACTGGGTGGGTGAAACGCAGGCAGGGAGCAAGGGCTGCGCAGGGTGGTGGCGGACGCATGCGGGCGGTGCCGCTGGGACCTTTGGTGGAGCTCCCTATAGGGCTACGAAGCGCTGTTCTGGGTGGGTGAAGCGCAGGGAACAAGGGCTGTGCTGGGTGGTGGCGGACGCAAGCGGGCAGTGCCACTGGGACCTTTGGTGGAGCCCCCTATGGGGCCACGAAACGTGCGAGGGGTGTGCCAGAATGGGGTGTGGAACCGCATGCCAGCGCAGCCACTGAGGCCTTCGGTGGAGCTCCCTGTAGAGCCACGAAAAGTATGAGGGGTGCGCCGAAATGGGGGTGGAACCGCATGCGAGCGCAGCCACTGGGGCCTTCGGTGGAGCTCCCTATGGGGCCACGGGGCGCGTGAAGGGCGTGCCGAAAAAAAGAAAGTGGAACCGCATGCGAGCGCAGCCACTGGGGCCTTCGGTGGAGCTCTCTATGGGGCCGCGAACCGTGTGAGGGGTGTGCCGAAATGGGGGGGGACCACATGCGAGAGCAGCCACTGGGGCGTTCGGTGGAGCTCCCCATGGAGCCACCCACGAACCGTGTGAGGGGTGTGCCAGAATGGGGGGTGGAACCGCATGCGAGCGCAGCCACTGGAGCGTTCGGTGGAGCTCCCTATGGGGCCACGAAGCGTGTGAGGGGTGTGCCAGAATGGGGGGTGGAACCGCATGCGGGCGCAGCCACTGGGGCCTTCGGTGGAGCTCCCTATGGGGCCACGAAACGTGTGAGGGGTGTGCCAGAATGGGGGGTGGAACCGCATGCGGGCGCAGCCACTGGGGCCTTCGGTGGAGCTCCCTATGGGGCCACGAAACGTGTGTGGGGTGTGCCAGAATGGGGGGTGGAACCGCATGCGGGCGCAGCCACTGGGGCCTTCGGTGGAGCTCCCTATGGGGCCACGAAACGTGTGAGGGGTGTGCCAGAATGGGGGTGGAACCGCATGCGGGCGCAGCCACTGGGGCCTTCGGTGGAGCTCCCTATGGGGCCACGAAACGTGTGAGGGGTGTGCCAGAATGGGGGGTGGAACCGCATGCGGGCGCAGCCACTGGGGCCTTCGGTGGAGCTCCCTATGGGGCCACGAAACGTGTGAGGGGTGTGCCAGAATGGGGGGTGGAACCGCATGCGGGCGCAGCCACTGGGGCCTTCGGTGGAGCTCCCTATGGGGCCACGAAACGTGTGAGGGGTGTGCCAGAATGGGTGTGGGAGGGGGAGGAGGGGGGAGGAAGGGTGATGATGCCCGCGGGGTGAGGCGGACCGCGTCGAGCCACGGCCACCCCTGCGAGGCGCGCGCCCCACGCGCGCCCGCGCCTCGGCGCAGCTACGCACCCGAGGCTGTCGGCTAGGCCTCACCCCGCGCGGCCCGCAGCAGCCTCGCCACCTTGGCTGCCAAGCCTGGCGAGCTGCTGCGCTCCCGCGCGCCGCGCCGCGGCCTCGGCCAGCCGCCTCCGCCGCCCGCAGCCCCTGCTTCGCTTCGAGCAGCAGAGTCACCTGCGGGCGGCATCCTCTCCTCCTGCAGCCCGCTCTCCATGGCCACGTGGTCGCCGCCCGCAGCCCCTGCTTCGCATCGAGCAGCAGGTTCCCCTGCGGGCGGCTGGACCTCCTCCTGCGGCCTGACCTCTGTGGCCTCGCGCGGCTGGGTCGGTCCGCCGCCACTGCCGCCTGCAACCACCTCGTCTCCTGCCTGTGCAGGGCCCGCCACAGGCCGCTGCCACTCGTCCTGCTGCTTGGCCACCTTGGCCACACGCCTCGGCGACTGCGAGGGCGGCGTCAGCTCGGCCAGCCTCGGTGAGCTGCTGCGCACTCGCGCACGGCGCCGCGCGCCTGGCCCTCCGCCGCCGCCCGCAGCCCCTGCCTCTCCTCGTGCCGCGGCGTGGCGCACCGCGGCTGCACGCCTGCCGCCGGCTCGCCCGCTCGGGCCAGCCGCTGCGCTGTAGTCCTCCGCTTCGTCCGCCAGCACCTGGACTCCGCTGGCCACGCGTGGCTGGGGCGGTCCGCCGCCGCTGCCACCTGCAGCCACCTCGTCTCCTCTCTCGGCAGGGCCCGTCTCCGGCCGCTGGCTGCCCTCCTGCCGCCTGGCTACCTCGGCCGCCGTCCTCAGCGCCAGCGAGGGCGGCGTCGGAGCGTCCTGCCTCGGCGAGCTGCTGCGCACACCCGCGCGGCGCCGCGGGCCTGGCCCGCCGCCGCCGCCTGCAGGCCCTGCCTCTCCTCTTGCGGCCTCCTGGCGCGTTGCGGCTGCACGCCCTCCGTCAGCTCGCCCTCTCGGGCCAGCCGCACCGCGGTAGCCCCCGTGGGTCAGGGGACGCAGCGAGCCCGCGTCCTCACCGCCACCTGGAGCTCCTTCTGGCTTGCGCAAGGCGTGGCCGTCCTCCTCCCCCGCGACGTCCTGCGGCGACTGGCCTCTCACCTCCTGCGCGTCGTCCGCCATCGTCGGCGGGGGCGGACCGCCGCCGCTGCCACCTGTGGCCACCTCGTCTCCTCCCTCTGCAGGGCCCGCCTCACGCTGGGGCCTGCTGCGGTCTAACCCCTCACCGCGCGGGGGACCGCCGAGTCTCGCACTGTCCGCATCCACAATGCTGCTGCCCACTGGCACGGGCATGGTCCCTCGCCTATGCCACTCTCTGTGTTCGCGGTTCACGTGGTATCCGCGGGCCAAGCCCTCCCCCTCGCGTTCAGTCTGACGGTTTCCCAGGGTGTGGGTCCGCTCTGTTAGTTGCGAGGTCCTGTCTACCACACTGTTGGTCAAAAGATCCGCGTCATGCTCACTGGGCTCTTCAGGGACCTCAGCTCGTCCTCTCAGGCCAGCCGCCGCTCTGGAGCCCTCAGGGGTCAGGGGACGCAGCGAGCCCGCATCCTCCCCTGCCCCACCACCTGGAGCTCCTCCTGGCGGCCTCAAGGAGTGGCCGTCCTCCTCTTCCGCGATGTCCCGCGGCGACTGCCCTCTCCCCTCCTGCACGTCGTCCGCCAGCACCGTGATGTTGACTGCCACCTCACTGACCACCTTCGGAGCCAGCCCCTTCCTCAGTCTCGCGACTGCGGCGGCACCTGCAGCCGACGGGACACTCCTGCACTCGAGGTGGAAGGAGCTCGCTCTGGCCGCGCCTGTGAAGCCGCACGCCCTGCAAGCGACCAGCGGCATCCTGCGCACCAGCATCCTCCAATCCACAGGCGCAAGGAGCACCAGGTCGTGCGACGCCCTCTGCTGCGCCTTCAGCCTGTTGTTGGCCCTGATCGCCTCGGCGACGATGCTGCCAGGGCACTCACCTGATCTGCCTGACCATCTGCATACCTCGCACCAGGGACGCTGGCCAGGCAGCCTCCGCCAGACGCAGGCCATCCTCGCCGCTGGCTCCTTGCGCACTGGCAGGGCTCGCCGCACCTTCGTCTTGCCGTGCGTGGTGTCGCTGCCGTCGACCCAGCTGCCGACAGCCGCGCACCACATGGCTGCTCGTTCAACCACGTCACGGCTCCTCTCCAGGCGCTCTCTGTCCCTCGCGGGGAGGCGCCCGCTGGCCGCCGCAGCCTTTGCCGCCCTGTCAGCCAGTCGGTTGCCGTACCAATCTCTGTACAGCACCTCGCCTGCCGCCACCTGCCGCCGCGTACTGTGGCTGGGCATCCACCTGAGGCTGACCTCTTGCCCGAGACCTCCTCGCTCGTCCAGCAGGTCCCAAGCTCGCCTCCACAGGTGCGCCCACGTGTACGCGTAGCCCGTGGTGCCTACCCTGCCGACCTTGTAGAAGCCGTCGTAGACGTACTTGGAGTCGACCACCAGCACCGTGATCCCTTGGCCAAACCTGAGCGCCATGATCACCGCCGTGAGCTCCCCGCCGTTGATGTCCACGCAGTGGCCCTCCATCTGGCCAGCGATGGAGGCCTTGTAGCCGTCGCTGAGCGCCTGCAGCGCCACCACACTCCAACCAACTGCCGCCACCTCCTCGTAGTCCGCCTCGAACGCCGAGCCGTCGAGAAACAGCTCGCCTTCAGGAAGGGTGCCTCCTTCATGGTCGCCCTTCCAGCACACGTCGCTGCACACTGGCGGGCGGCGGATGCCCCGTGGTGTCGGCCACAGGCACCTCTCCAGCAGCAACTGCACCTCAGGCCTCCCGCCCTGCCTTCGGAGACCTGCCAAGTCCTCTGGGACGGTCAGCACCTCACTCCAGCACGGGCAGTCGAAGTGCCTGTGCATCAGCGTGCCCCTGGCGCCACACCTCAGGCACCCAGCACTGGGCGCCAGCCCCTTCTCCTCCTTACGCGCCTGAGTCCACTGCCCGTCGATGATGAGGGACCTCAGGTAGGCCTGCTCACGCGCCGTCAACCGAACTCTGGTGCGAGGTGCTCCCTCCTCACGGCGTGGCTCGTTGGCTTTCCTGGCACAGCCAGAGGACGTGAGCCTGACCAGGGGCTCCAGCTCGCCGCCACCAGCCAAGTGCGCGCAACCTGGGGCTTTGCTGACCTGCCTCCACTGCCAGCGCTGCACTGCTCTCCTCAACAGCTTGGCCACGACCCACGGCGCGCAGTCGAAGGGCGCGATGGCCTCGCCGTCGTCCATGACCCAGCGGTTGGCGGCGACGACGTCCCATCCGATCCTCCTGAGGGAGAGCACCGTCGCCGCGCACGGGCCCTGCACGTGCACCCAGGACACGGGCCGCTTGTCCTCTAGGCCCTGCCACACCATGTGCATCGGCACCCACTGCTCCCAGACCGCACGCAGCAACATCAGCACCGGCTTGCAGGTCGCGTCGTAGATCGGGTCAAGGCCTGCCTGGAGCATGAGCCCGAGCGACCTGGACTTGCTCGCCGTGGTGCTGGAGACCGCGACGAACGTGAGGGTCCTGGCGCGGTCCAGCTCCCCTTCCGTGCAGCCCGTGATGGCCGTGCCGTACCCGATGCATGGGTGCAGCCCCGTCTTCACGATCCTCTTGGTGGCCTTCCGCTTGGTCTTGACCACCTGCAGCACTTTGATCCTGCGCAGTCTGCCTCTCGCCTGCGCCATCCTGTCGTGGCGAACAGCCCGTCCTATCCTCTTGCCCCCACTGAAGTCGACCCCCAAGTTCCTCTCCTGCCCCGTGGCGCGCACCCCCAGCGGCTTCATCAGGCGCTTCTCGAGCTCCTGCCTCGCTGCTGGCACGTTCGCTAGCGCCCTGGATTTCTTCGCCGCGATCTCCAGGTCGGCCTCGCCGAGCAGTACCTTGAGATGTCTGGCCGCCAGCGTGAGGTCATTGACTGTCCGCCTGAAGCCGCCCACCCTCTTCAAGATGATGTCATCCACGACCACCGACATCGCCAGCGTGGGCACCAGCTCCTGAAGCTTGTCCAGCGGCTCCAGCAGCAGCATCTTGAGCATGAGCGTCGCCAGCCCGTCTCCAGGCAGCACCGCCTGCTCGGTGCAGATGGCGTTGCTGACGGCTTCGTCCCGCGCCAGCCACCTGGGCGCTCGATACAAGCTCACCTGCAACTTGAGCTGCCAGAGCGGGAAACCCGTCCGCTGGGCGGCCTGGATGAGGCGCCCATGCTGCACCTGCTCGTACGCCTTGAGCAGGTCCAGGAGGATGAGGGCCGCGACCCAGCTGGATGCATCGGTAGCTTCGCGCCCCTTCGCTGTCGCCCACTCGCACTCCACGGCCTGCTGCCAGACTGCCCTCTCGCAGCCTCTGCCGCGCGCCGCCCAGAAGAACGGCCGATCATTCCTGCGCTCCCACTCCTCCGCCAGGGGCTTGCGTAACCTCGTCTGCACCCTCGCGAGGACGTGCACGATGGCCACGGGGCGCACGCCGCCCAGCCTCTTGGCCAAGAACACGATCTTGCTCTGGATCTGCGGCCACTCCGCGGCCTGCTCGACCGCCACCACAATGTCGATGGGGGTCTCTATCCCCTCGTCGCTGAGCTCCAGCAGCTGCCTCGGCTTGATCGCCTCGAAACCCGTGGCCGTGCCCTTCCTGAAGGACCTCAGGACTGCCCGCATCACCTCGCAGCTGGGCCTGGGGGGGCGCTCACCTAGGTCGGTCGGCCACTCCAACTCGGCGTGGCTGCACTGCACCCTCCAGATCTTGCTCCACTCCTTTTCCAGGTCGTCCAGCTCCTTGCTCAGGCTGGCGGGTCCAGCATCGCTGCTGCAGTCGCTGCCCTGCCAGCCCACCGCCACTCGCGTGACCGCGTGGAGCCCTGCCGCTCCTCCTGCGAGCTGCTTCCCAACCCACTCGTCGAACTGCCTTCCCCTCTCGTCGACATCACGCTTGGCGAGGTGACTGGCGTGCTTCTTCGCGCGGTCGGCCAGCCTCTCGAGCAGCAGGGGGTGCCAGCACGCCAGGCCCCCATGCTGCAGCATCCTCAGCCAGCGCCCAGCCTCCATGCTGCAGAAGGTGCCGCCTCCTTCCCCTGCGCGGGCCTCCTCGCCCTGCTGCAGCTTCCTGACTCTCTTCGGAGCCGCCGCCACCAGCTGGGGCAAGTAGCAGATCGCGTCGACCCTGGCCCTTGGTGCTTTCAGCTGCGCCATGGCCCCCAGCGCGTGGGCCACCCTGGCCATCCACGCTGCCTCAGGCGTGAGCCTCGGCGACCTGGGGTCCTGCACCCCGCTGCGCTTGACCAGCTTGGTGGCGAAGCCGTCCGCTCTACCAACGTACCTGGCCCTCTGCTCCTCCAGCTGGTATACGTCGACCCACTCGTCCTCTGCGTACTCTAGGAAGGTGGCGAAGGCGGCTGTGAGGGCTCCCTTAGCCCCCTCCCCCGCGGCGCCCTGGGCCCGCACGTCCTGCTGCAGGTGCAGGGCCTGCCCCTCCGCGGAGGCTGCCTGCCTCCTCTCGACCCAGAGGCTGGGGGGCCTCACGTGCACTCCTTCAGCCTCTTCAACCTGAAGGGGACTACCCGCGATTCCGTACGGTGCCTGGCTCGGATGTGCACTGCCAGTCCCAGCATGGGGAGGAATGTCCGCCTGCTCCTCCTGCGCAGCGCTGCCCGCGGCACCGCTGCCCTCACTCTCCGCTGCGTCGGCTCCATGCGCTCCTGGCGCCCGAGCCCCGAGGTGCGCTGGCTGGACCTCGCCGCTATGTGCTGCGCCGCTGCTGCTGGGCTGAGCGGCCTCCTCCTCGGCGGCAGAGGTCGCCTGCCTCTTCTCGACCCAGAGGCTGGGGGGTCTCACGTGCACTCCTTCAGCCGCATCAACCTGAAGGGGCCAACCTGCGATTCCGTACAGTGCCTGGCTCGGAGGTGCACTGCCAGTCCCAGCATGGGGAGGCATGTCCGCCCGCTCCTCCTGCGCAGCGTTGCCCGCAGCGTCGCTGCCCCCTCTGTCCGCTGCGTCGGCGCCTTGCGCTCCCGGCGCCAGGGCCCCGAGGTGCGCTGGCTGGTCCTCACCGCCTGGTGCTGCGCCGTGCCCTTCCGCGCCAGCTTCTCGCCTTAGCCCGCAGCTGCCGAGGATGCTCTGCCACTCCTCGCCATGCTGGACGCAGCACCTCATCAGGTTCACCTCCGTCACGCAGGCCGGTGGCGCAGGTGCGATCGGGAGCACGCTGCTTAGCGGCCCCCATCTCTCCGCCGCAGGCATCCCCTCATCTCCCGTGCCCTTCGCTGGCCTGGGGGGCTCCTGACCTGCTGCACGCTGCCCTGCTGCACCACCATTGCTGCTGGGCTGAGGGGCCTCATCCTCAGCACGTGGGGTGCTCCTCGCCGCGGCCTCGCCCTCGGCCCTCAGCACCGAGGCGAGCTGCTCCCGCACCCTCAGCCTGGCTTGCCTCCACCTGCTGTCGTGGTCCCTCTCACAGCACCCTTGTGGTCGAACCTCAGGAAAGGTCCGCGGCTTCTGGACCAGCCTGAAGCGCTCCTCCTCCTGCTGCCTGCGGATCTCGAGAATCACAGCCGAGTGCGGGTACACTGGCGAGGCCTCCACCACCCGCGCCCCCAACGCAGCCAGCCCCTTGGAAACCAGGAAGAAGTCGATGGTCCTCCCTGATGCTGCGCACGTGGGCGATGCAGGCCTGACCACCTTGCCATCGAACATGTCGGGCACCCCGCCTGCCTGCAGCTCCTCCTCCGTGAGGTTCCAATCGCCGCCCACTACGAAATCCCTGCGGCACTGCCTCAACCTCCTTGCCAGCCTCCTGAGGCTGGACACGTTGCTGTCGTTGAGGCCGACCCCCGCCTCCAGGTAGATGTTGGCGAGCAGGAAGCCGCTGCGCAGCACGCCTGACACCCAACACAGGTGCACTCGCCCAGCCACCAGCACCGCTGCCTGCTGGTCCTGCACCTCCGCCATGCCGTGGCTCCTCCTCACCATTGTGAGGAGCCCTCCTGTGCTGAGGCCTCCTGCCGCTGACGGCACCGCGGGCGTGCCTCTCGCCCTCCATCCTTGACTCCGCAGCTGCGCCTCCGCGTCATTGCTCCTGCCCTCCAGGAGCCTCGTCTCCTGGACCAGAATGGCGTCGCAGTCCTGCACCTCGCTCACCGCCATGCACTTGCCCAGGTTGCAGAACGCATTGACGTTGACCGTGCAGATCCTCCAGACCCCGCACTTCATGCTAGGACTCCTCCTCCATCTGCTTGACCTCCGTCCGCATCTTCTTGGCGTCACCCAGCAGCTGCTCGGCTGCTTCCCTCTTGGCGGGGTCCCCCATGCCACACGCGATGTCCTGCCACACCTGCGCCGCCGCCTGCGACACGCCAGGTGCCTCCTCCTTGGGAGCGTCCCCCTGCTGCGCAGCTGCAGGCACCGCCGATGGCGCGGGGACCGCCGCAGCCACAGGCGCACGGGGGGGCGCCCCCGCAGCGGCGGCAGCTCCAGGCAAGCCACTGAGCTCCGCCAGCACCTTCCCGAGCTTCGCGATCTCGTCCCTCGACAGGCGGCCGATCGCCTCCTGAATCGACTCCAGGGAGGCCGCTGGTGCTGCTCTCGGCTCGGCGGCAGCTGCCACCGCCTCAGCCTCCTCGGCCGCCAACCTGGCGCGCTGAGCCGCCAGCGCCTCCCTTGCCTTGGCCGCCGCCTCGTCGCACTCCTTCCGCAGCAGCACCAACTTGTCTGCGAGGCTGGCCGACTCGTTGATGGCTGCCACCGCCCTGGCCTTCGCCTGCTCCAGCTGGCCCTCCAACTTCTTGACCTGCACGACCTTGGCGTCCGCCAGCACCTGGGCCGCCTTGACCGTCTTGTCCTTGGACAGCTCGGCCCCCAGTCCGCCCTCACGCAGCCTCCGCGCCTGCAGCAGCTGCTCGCGGACCTTCGGGGGCAGGAGCGCGGCGGCGAGGGCGAAGTCGGCCTCTGCCATGCACACGAAGCCGCAGCGCTGCTCCTCGCTGAGCACCACGGCACCTCCAGCGTCACGGCCGCCACCTTCTCCACCACGCCACCACGGGGCCCGAGTGGGAGGCTTGCCGCCGCCAGCCCCACGCCCGCCGAGCCCGCCGCCAGCGCCGCCAGGAGCACCACCACCGCCGCCACCTGCATTCCACCCACGCAGCGGAGGAAAGGCGCCCAGCTGCCGCGGCGCTGGCCACCCCGCTGGCTGGCACCCCTTGCGACAGCACGTCCGCTCGGCGAAGTTGTAGTAGTCGCACACCGAGCACTTCCACTTCGCAGGCCACGCCGCACGTCCTCCTCCTCCACGCCCAGCACCCACGCCGCCGCTGCCCGCCATGGCGCGCGTGAGTTTGGAAGGAGGCCGCCCGACTGCCAGAGTGCACACACTCTTGCCTGCGCACGGTAGTGCGATCCAGTGAAGCACGGAGGCTGAAAGCCCCCCGAGCAACCCATCTTGAGCCAAAATGGCTACAGAGGGGGGAGGAAGGGGAGGAGGAGGAAGGAGGAGGAAGGAGGAACGCGGGGCGACGTCTCTTCAAAACGAGGACCCAACACAACAGGATGGTTGGGAACTATCCAGGAGCGTTCACAAGTGCCGCGAAGAAACCCTCCTTACGCCGGAAAGCCCGGAAAGCCGGCTGGGGTGAGCTGTTCTTCTCACCACCGCGCCCTCTCACACAATGGCTTCCGCACGCCGCCCAAAGCGCGACGTTCGGCTCATGCCCCCAGAACGCTCCAGGAGCGCGCCAAAACGGCACCGGAACGCCCCCGAAACAATCCAAGCGGCCTCAAGTCGCCGAGCAATCGTTCCAAATTGCCCAAGATGACTTCAAAATTGCCGTCGAGGCCGCCAAGAAGCCCCAAGAGAGCCTCAAAAGGCCCTCCAAGACGGCCATTACAATCAAAAATCGTCCCATTCCCAGAGGAACATGTACACTTCCCGCATGAACGGCGTTTCGAGTTTCACAGCGCCTCAGACTACGCAAATAGCCCCCAACATCGCCCCGAGACAGCCCAACAATCCGCTAAAATCGGCCCAAAACGGCCCAAGATAACCCCAAGACGGCACAAGAGAGCACCAAGACCGCCCAAGAGGCGCCCCAAGAGGGACTCTGCCCCTAGGAACACCTCAGAAGCCACCAACATCCCGCCAATAATTCCCCCAAAACGCCCCAAGAACCACCCAAGAAGCCCAACAAGAAACCCCAACGACCCCCAAACGGCCCTTACGGGGCCTCAAGAGGCTTCAACACTGCCTCCAAGAGGTTCCCGAGACGCCTGGCAAAAGAACCCCCAACGCGCCGCATTGGCACCAAGCCCTCGGGCAAACGGCAGACATGAGACTGTATGAGCCGGCGGAATGAGCGAAGCGATTAAATAAGAGACCTCCGCTTGGACAGAGGTATCGCTGCAAGTTTCCTTGCGGTGCTGCGTGGTTATATACATTTCTCCGCGCAAACCCACTGCACCTTGATGTTCCACCATATCTGTAGTCCACCAGATAGTGCCGTGGATGGCCAGCTTCACTACCAAGTTTGAAGGGGGCTGGTAGGCCCAGCCAGCAGCTTCGCCTCAGGCGAAGCCAAGCTCCCGCTCTGTTGTACCGTTGTAGCGATAGTCGCAGTATGAGAAGATGTGTCATCTCAAGCAGTAGGAAGATCCTTTTGGTCTTGATAGCGAATGTGTGCCTCGCAATGAGGCGCAGTCATATTTGGGCGGCCGGCCGCTTGAGCCGACGCGGCCGCGGGCGCACGCTCGCTTCCACTCCTTACGTCCCTCAGCTCGCTTTAGAAATGCTGAATGTCTTACGGCTTGGTTTTGGTTCTTTTCCAAGAGAACTCCCCCGAGGCTTCGGCCGACGACGCTGGCCACCCGGAAGACTGCGTTCGACCCGATTGCAAAGGTTGTTCCTGCTCCAGATGGCTCCAACATGCCCCAAGATGGCCTCCACGACGGTCAAGGTGGCCTCCAAGTTCGCCCAAGAGTGTCCACGATGGCCCCCAAGACGGTCCAAGAGAGTCCAAGATGCCTCCAAGACGGCCCCCGAGACCTCAAAGAGACCTCCAAGACGGCCCAACAGGCCTCCAAGAGGTCCTCCAGAAGGACCCAAGAGGCCAAAATCAGTGATTCTCATTAAATGTTTGATGCATGTAGGCACTTGTTTCTTTTCGGTCTTCCGATGGCCTGAGACGGCCTGAGGGGCCCCCAAGATCGTCCCAACATGGCCCCAACGGCCTAAAACATGGCCCCGTGACGGACCAAGAAGCCTCCAAGACGGCCGCAAGAGAGCCCCAAGACGGCCCAAGAGGTTTCTGAGACGCCCAACATGGCCTCCAAGACGGCCCTGAAGCGCCCCAAGAGGGCCCCAAGACAGTTCAGAGGGGCGTCCAAGACTGCTTCTGACGGCGTCAGACGGGCCAGGAACGCTCGTAGACGGCCAAAGAGGCCCCAAGAAGCCCCCAAAGGCCCAGAAGAGGCCCAAGGAGGCTCCCGAGAGGCCTCCGAGAGGCCTCCGAAAGGCTCCCACGAAGCTCCCAGGAGGCCCCAAAGGTTGTCCCAAGAGGCTCCCAAGAGGCCTCCTCCTCCACCTCCTCCTCCTCCTACTCCGCCTCTCTGTTTGTCCTCCACCTCCTCCACTCCTTCTTTCTCCCCAGCGTGTTTCCCGAAGGGGTTCCACACCGGCTGGAGGAACACATGATCTGATAGCTTGGCAAAGCTCTGGCCACGACGTTTGGCCACATGGGCGAAGGCAGGCGGCGGCGGTGATTCGCCGTAGGCGTCTTCGTACTGACCTGTTTCGTCTTGGCAACGTCCACGACGGCCCGAGGGGCCCAAAATATTGTTCCAACTGGACACATGAGGCCTCCAAGACGGTCCCCAAACAACCAAAGATGACCCCAAGACGGCCGCAGGGGCCCCCAAGAGGGCCCAGGAGAGCCCCAAGAGGGCCCGAAGACGAGCCCCACAGGGAAGATCAGAGAGAGGGTGCCCGAACTGTCTTACTGTGTCCCTGCTCACGTTCGTCCGTCTTGGGGTCGTCTCTCTGGCGGCCACGCTAGGAGGACACGCTAGGAGGCCACGCTGGCGGGCCACGCTGGGAGGCCACGCTGGGTGGCCACGCTGGGAGGTCGCGCTTAGAGGCCACGCTGGGAGGCCACGCTGGGGGGCCACACTGGCACGCTTGGAGGGCTCACCGAAGAGAGACGGTGCGTCCGTAGCGGTTTCGGTTCAAATCCCGCTAGCAGCGAGCGCGTCGTAGCTTCTAAACACGCCGCCAAGCACCCTCTCTCGTATCCGCAACTGCGGGGGATTAGATCCGAACTGATATTTCGAGCCGTTCTCTCCAAGTTGGCCCCAAGAGCCCCCGACGCTCCCAGGGCGCCCACAAGAGGCCTCCGAGGCGTCCCACAAAAGCCCTCAAGAGGCCCGCAAGACGGCACAAGAGGCTCCCCCAGATGCCCCGCAGAGCCCTCGAAGAGGTCCCTGAGAGGCTCTCCACGAGCCTGTCACATGCATCCAAGAAATATATGACCCACTGAAAATGTTCAAGGTCGTCGCAAGCATTCGCTCCGTCTGGGGGGTCGGCAGAATGGCGTAATCCACTGGAGTATAGACTGGTCTGAGAGAAGGCGTTGAGACCTCTGGAGGTTCACATTGTGAACAGATCGCCATGAGGAGTAGGATGAGGGTGGATGGCATCCACCCCGACCTTCTGATTCCTTGACGTTATCCTTATTCCTCCTCCTCCTCCTCGTCTTCCATCCGCCTTTTCCTGTCTCCTCCTCCTCCAGCTCCTCCAGCTCCTCCCCCTTCTTCTGCGCCCTCCTGGCGCATCCTTCTCCTCCTCCTCCCTCTACCCTCCGTCTCCCTTCCCTCCTCCTCCCTGCGCTCCGTCTCCGCCTTCCCCTCCACTCCTCCTCAACTCACCGCGCGCGTGATCGCCTTACGCAAGATGCTGAGAGAAGGTAGTTGATGCATCACGATCCTCATGGTGTTACTGTTCCGCAAAATCCTCTTCCAAGTCCCTAGCACGTAGTAACGGTTGCACCTGCACAGCGCACGGTTCCAAGGGCGGCTGCAAGCGTGAACACTTTTGCCTCATGCAACACAGGCTCCACCCTCAACGTCCGGCCCATCGTTATGATTACCTGGTTAATACGTCTAAAGGGGGCGAAGGAGGACGACCAGGAGGATGGGCGCACCCCTGAAGTCAGAAGAGATTGGGCGGCCTCCCAGAACCAGCGCAGAATGTCCACCTCCAGCCGCTCAAGCATGCAAAGATCGATCCGCATATCGTATCGAGCAGTAGGCTACATGCCACCGGTCCGCAGGCACCGAGGGGAAGTGTCCTCCGCATCCTTTTCCTGCCGCTTCTGCTCTTGATCCGGCTCGTCCTTCTCATCATCATTCTCTTACTCATCATCCCCATTGTCATTCCAATCTACCTCCAGGGCGCGCGCATCCTCCCGCGACGGAAAGCACGTGCACACTCACTATTAGCATTTCTCGCCGTCCTCCTGCCTCTCGTCGTCGTCCTCCCATCCCTCTTCAGACCAACACTGCCGATTGGAAGGATAGCGCACGCGATCCTCACCTGAAACTACACCGCACCAAACTTCTGCTCCTCTTACTCCTGCTTGCTGTCGCCTCCCCCTTCTCCCCCCCTCCCCCAGCCCATCGCCCTCAATGTGTGACTCTCGCCGTAACGCCGCGCACATTACATGTGTTTACAACATTTGCAAGAATGTTACGGGTTGAGAGCGGGTGGTTTTCAACATGTGACTTTCGCCTTAGCGCCGCGCACATTCGTTCAAACAATGTGCAAGACCTTCACGGAGTGAGGGCTGCTCCTTTTCAAAATGTGGCTTTCGCCTTAGCGCCGCGCACACTCGTGTTAAACAGCTGCAAGGGTTTCACGGATTGCGGGCGGTTCCTTTTCAAAATGTGGCTCTCGCCTTAGCGCCGCGCGAAATCGTGTTAAACATGTGCAAGAGCTTCACGGATTGAGGGGAGTTCTTTTTCAAAATGTGGCTCTCGCCTCAGCGCCGCGCACATTCTTGCTAAAACTCAAGATGTTCACGGATTTCCATGATCGGCGTACCAGAAATGGTGTTTTGGAAAGGTCCACCATTCTGATGGCGCAACATTACAATGATTTGCGTTGCTGAAGTCCCTGGAATGGCGTTCTGGCGCGATTCAAGCTCGTCAAAACGCAACAGACCAGTTTACCCGTGGCGTTGGAATACCGAAATCAATGTTTTGGCATGTTTCAGGGTGTTCAAACGTATGTCCTCTAACGGGGCAAGTCCCTCTGTGAAAATGAACCGTTGCAGGGGCCTATGAAGAGGGAGTTTGGGGGAGGGTTTATTTCAACATCGCTGGTGACTCTTGGGTTTTCCCTGGTCCTCCTCCTCCTCCTCGACGTTTCCATCACTTCCTCCTGCTTCTGCGCCTCCTCGTCATCCTCACACCTCCTCCAGTCCACCACCTCCGCCTCCTCCTCATCATCCTGCCCCCTTTCTCTCCCTTTTCCCCCCCCCAGCTCTCCTCCTCACCCTGCCCCATCATGGCCCCCTTTCTTCCGCCCTCTGTCCGTCTGGTCCTCGCCTCCATTCCCAATCATCCATCATTCCTCCTCCCCTTGTCAGTCCTCTCCGTCCCCTGCCCCATCCATCCCCCCCCATCATCCCCCCCAGACCCCCACTCCATCATCGCCCACTCCCCCCTCTCCGTAGGAAATTGCAATAACAAGGCGCAGAATCAGAGAAGTTGATGGACAGGACGCAGAGGGGGACTTGCATTTTCAAGGGTCGACACGCA
This sequence comes from Prorocentrum cordatum, assembly GCA_963575745.1. Classification (NCBI taxonomy): domain Eukaryota; class Dinophyceae; order Prorocentrales; family Prorocentraceae; genus Prorocentrum; species Prorocentrum cordatum. The sequence goes on from CAUYUJ010015627.1 coordinate 817,019, forward strand.
CTTGCAAGACCAAACGAAAAACAACTGCAAGACACAGGGTTTCTTGGAACGGCAAAGGACCCCTTCCTGGGGGCGCGGAGAGCGCCAAGAGCGACGTCTGAGACGCCGCCAGGGGAGCCCAACACCGATGCAAGAAATCCGATCTGACCTCAGAAAACGTGTGGTCATGTATTATGATTCACTCGACTTGTACGATTCCAATATCATTCACGCTTATGTCGCTAATTGAGTCAAGCATGCTGGCGCGTCTCGGACACCATGTCCTGTCACAGTTCAAGACGTTGTCGCGGTGCTCATGTGCGAGCGCGCTTTGGAGCAGTGTGCGAGCAAGGCAGCGTCAGCCTTGAGTGAAAGTGGCAAGGGTGAAGGATCATGGCTGTCCACCCGTTGCTGCCACTTCTGAGCGGCGGCCACTGCTGGAGAACAAAGGCACCTTAAAGCAGGTTGGTTAATCCAGCAATACATATGTTCAGCGACCGATGATTAATTGTCTGAGGGGCCCATGAGAATGGCAGTGCCGACCAAGTTGAAGAAGCGCCCCCGACCGAGTGGACAATTTGAACTCGGCCTGCCAGAGTTCGAATCGGTTGATCAGCATCCTACAGCTGGTTCGTGGCATGACGACATCTGCTCTGGTCCTTGACGATGCGCGAACGGCTCCGTTTTGACCGACCACCTCTGGTGCCCCCCATTGCTGCTTGCACGTGGTTCGTTCTCTGCAGGTCAAGGGGTTGCCATCCCGAGCTGTTTCGGACGGCCCACGGGCCCCAGGAAAAGCCTTTGGAAAGAAGGGGAATGTCAGGGTGAACGCTGATCGGGGACAGGCTCCTGATAGCAGATCCAGACGTTCCTGGGCGGGGTGAGCATCGGCGATGGCGGGGCAATTGATAGGGGTCGATGCACACACACACACACACGCACGGTGAAAAGACCGGGCCCCAACCCATTCTGCCAAAGATGCCCACCCAAAACACCTGAATATCGATCCAAAACTCCATGGAAGTTGGGAGCCGGCTCGGAACCCGAGAGTAATCTGCCTGCCGACTACCAGGTTTCTGGCCCTGGGAACGCTTTAATTGGCACGGGCTGTTTTGGGTGTGTTGGGAAGATCGCCTTCCGGCATCCTAGACAGATCCAGATCTGCAGATCTAGGCATGCACGTGAAGTCTGGCATTCTTGCATACGCATCCCAACAGCACCAAATGTCGCGGATCTGGTTTATGGCATGGCTTGCGGGAGTATCCATGAGGAAGGGGAAGTTGGCGGTTGAAGATATCGCGCTTATCAGCCCAGCCCATGTAGTCGTCCGGCTGCGCAATAAAGAACGGCGAGTGCAAGCCTGGCCCTAGATCAGACCAGGCCAAATAGCCTGATCGCAGGCCAGGCCTGATCTCGACGCATTAAGCCTGGATCCCTAACCTCCTCGACCACGGCGTGAACCGTCGAGGGCGTGGACTTCGTCGGTAGCGCCGCTCTCTTCACGCGCCCCGCTGCGTTTTCTTCCCCTTTAAAAATGTGGCCTTGCTCCACGAGGCGGCCCGCTTCATCTCTCCGTCTTTCTGTTTCGCAGCCAACCCGGCGCCCATCTTGGCGACGGGCGCCCTGGGTGCAAGGCGCATCGGGCCTCCCCCGCTGGGCGCCGAACCTCCTGGGCCATCCTTTCCAGCAAGCGGCGCCTGAGACCGCCGGCAGCGCTCTCGCCTGCCCAGACCTGCGCGAAACGAGCGGGTGGGAGCCGCGCGCCGAGCTGCTCGCGCTGGGCGGCGTGGGCGAGCAAGTGGTGGAGGGCGCGGGCCCCCTTCAGCACGCGGGCGCGACGTTCGCGCTGCTGCTGGACGCTTCGCGCCCAGCGCTTCAGATTCCTGTGCTCGGCCTCGTCCTGCGGCGCGCCCCGGGCGATCAGCTGCCCGCGAGAGCGCTGGGCGAACGCCGAGTTGTTGCGCAAGTGAGAATAATTATTCGTGTAGCTTGAGTTCATCGGGTCCTTGCGGAGCGTCGCCCCCTTGGAATCCGACAATGCGCTTCAACTCGGCCGCGTACTCCGCGTGTGGAGAACGGCTAATGGCAGAAATCCGCGCAGTCTTCCCCGTCGAGCTCTCCTCAGACACGCCGAGAGGACGGGGGAATTTCCTGGCGAGCTGCATCAACCCGAGTGAACAAGCCGCCCTCGTGCCGCCCGTGCACTGCTCGGCCCGCAAGGCAGTGCGCAGCCTGTCTTGCGCCACGCCGAGACCTCGGCAAACGCTCCAGCATTTTCTCACTCGGGGCGCCGGAGTAGAGCACCCGCACCTGCTCGATTGCGGCGGGGGCCAAACGCTCCGTCACCGCTGCGCTGAAGCCCCCCATACCTTCGTCGGGCTGGACGCTGGATCCAGGGCAAACTCCCGTCACTCCCATCAGCGCGTGACCGACATGGCTCCCATGGGCATTTTCTGCGGGCCAATGACGGAAAAGAGAAACTTGAAGGTGCCGTCGCGGGCAAGCGCCGTGAATTCGCCCTGAGCGACCTCCTCTCCCATGAGACGCCCGTCGCACCGCATGCTGGGCCATGCCGTCGGGGCGGCGGAACACGTGGTCCATGATCTCACGCAAAAGGAGCGGGCGGCAGGCCAAAGAGGCGACGTCCCGTCGCGGGGCCACTGCCTGTCGAGATGGCCCAGCACGCCGCTCATCGCCCCGCGCGAGACCAAAGCGAGGCTAACCAGCGAGTCCTCGAAGCTTTTGGTGTACGAGATCTAGGAGATAATGCGAATGCAGTCAGCGCACTTGGCACGCGACCAGTAGCGCGGACCCGCCTCTGTTAACACGAACGCGAGGTGGGCTTCGTTGGAGCGGCGCGCTGCCTCCAGCGCATCCGCACGAGCGTCGCGATTCCACGCTCGAAGCAGATCGGTAGCGCGGGCCAGGTAGCCGCCGACTTCCTGCGCCGCCCGATTAACCACCGAGCAGCCACGGTCGAACCTGCACAGTGACATGGCGACATTGAAGAGAGCATCGCCCTAACGAGACGCGATGAACTTAGGCGGCCGGCGGTGCTTCTGGCGCTCGACGAGACGCTCGCGGCGGCTGAGCGATCGCCACGCGCACAGGGCGCAGCGACAGTGAGTGCGAGATCGACAGGTTACCGACCTCGGCCTGGTAGTCCGCGGCCTCCATGCCCAGAGTGCTGCAGAACATCTCCAGAAACGCGGGCTCGTCGGACTCGTCGATGCCATCCTCGCGCTGGGACAACCAGGCCAAGTCGGCCTCAGATGGATCTGCGGAGGCGGGGGGCAGCTGCACTTCAGCTAGCGAACTTGCAGAATCGCCGGCTCCCAAGTCTATCGAAGCATGCCGTTGATGCGGGAGACCGCGGCCTGGCGCTTGTCGGCCGCGCCACCAAACGCCCTGCTGAACTCGATCGAGCTAACCCTGCCCCCGCGCCGACCATATTATGGGCCACGCTGAATGCCAATCACATCGAACGTCTATTCTGATCCGCTCTCCCCTGAGCCGCTGCCGACGCGCGGAGCAGCACGCAATGGGACTCCCCGTAAGGCTCGCTTTGCAAGAGGCAGTCACCAGGATCCAAGCGCGGCCAGATGCGCGATCGCTGCGCACGCCCATGACACAGGCGCCTTGGACACCGAGCTCGAAGTGCGCAGCGACCTCGCGAAAAGAGCGAGCCTTTCGCTCTGGGACAGGAAGAGGCGGCTTGCCGCGCCCACAGGTTGTGTCCACTGCGGCCTGGATGCAATTTCCCGAAGTGAAGTGCGGCGCCAGCTGGTCGAGTTCCCCCCCCAGGCTCGTCGTCGACGGGCAGCGGCTGCCCGCTTGCCTCGAGCGCCTGGATCAACGAACGTTCCTTCTTCGCAACGAGGTGCATCCTGTAACCCGTCTTCTTGTAGACGTAGCTCTCCGCATCCGTGATTGAGGAATGCGAGTCCTCGAGCACGCTGGGGTTCACTCCGATGCCGTCGAACTTCCAGACAAGGTGGGGCACGGCGAGCCCACGCTTCTTCTGCGCGAACTCCGCCAGCGCCTCGGTACAAGCGCCCCCCGCTCCATCGAGGGGTCTCGACGCGCAAGTGAGCTCAGGGGGGGCTCAGGGCTGCCCCCCCCGTGCTCAACGGCCGCCTCGAATACGTCAAGCAAAGCAGACGATGCCGCCCAGCGGACCTCTCTCGCGTCGCGCCCCACGTGCTTGAACTGGTCGCCTGCGTGCTTCTTGCCGAACAGGGTGCTCAGCGGCAGCGGGGCAGTGGTGGGGGCGGTGGCGGCGGGGACAGCGGCGTGGGAACAATGGGAATGCGGTGGAAACATGGGACAGTGGAGGGTGCAGTGGCGGCGGGGGCAGTGGTGAACGCGGTGGCGAGGACGGCGGTGGGACAATGGGACAGAGGCACAGCGGGGGCAGTGGCGGGGGCAGCGGGGGCAGCGGTGGGAACAGTGGGACAGCTCAGTGGGACAGCGGAGGAGTCAGTGGGACAGCGGGGGACAGTGGGGATAGTCGGGCAGTGGGTGGAGCCGTGGAGAAAGTTTGGAGAGTGGAGCCGCGGTGGGAACAGCGGCGGGGCCAGTGGGGACAATGCGACAATGGCGGGGGCACTGGCGGGGGCAGTAGGGGCGGTGGTGGAACCAGCGGGGGCAGTGGTGGTGAGGACAGCGGTGCTGGGAACGACAGTGGGGGATGTGGTGCGGGCGGCGGCAGGGACCGGGAGTCGCATGCTGGCGGTGAAAGGGGGGGGGAGGGGGGGGAGGGGTGCAAACTGGCAGCGCCCCCCCCCCTCCCCTCCGGTTTTCATGGGAGGGAGGGGGGGTTCGAACCGGCAGCGACCCCCCCCCCCGGCTTTCGAAGGGGGGGGGGGGGGGTAGGGGGAGGGGGGGGGGTGCCGGGAGAGGGTGAGGGGGGGGGGGAGGGGAAGGGGGGGGGGTGGGTGGGGGGGGGAGGGGGTCCAGCAGGGGGTTGGATTTTCGGAGGGGGGGGGGGGCGGGCTCCGGAGGGAAAGGGGGGGGGGATTTTCAATAGTAAAGCGGCGGTGGGTCACGCTCTCTCTCTCTCTCTCTCTCTCTCTCCCTCTCTCGATGACGATGATGAGGATGATGGTGTCCCGATCCGATGATGGTGATGATGACGATGATGTTGGTGACGCGGATGACGAGGATGTTGATGGTGATGACCTTGAGTGTGAGATCGACTGTGATATCGACTGTCAGATCGATAGTGGGACCGGATGTGAGATCGAGCGTGAGATCGATCGTGGGATCGATGATGAGATCGATAATGAGACCGATAGTCAGATCGATTGTGAGATGGACCGAATGAAATAGATCGAGTGAAATCGATTGTGAGATCGATCGGGTGAGATCGATCGGGCGAGACCGATAGTGAGCTAGATAGCGGGATCGATCGTGAGACCGATCGACGGAGACGTTGATTCCCTCCCTGAACCTCCTTATCACCCGAAGGGTGGTCGTATAGGTATATGTGTATATGGATGTCTACGTTTACATGTATGTGTAACTTTACATACACACATAAAGTTATGCATGATTGGAACGAACTGTTACACCTACATACGAAATATGCATACAATATGTATCGGGACCAAAAATGCCCGTGGTTTCACAAGCAAGACAACAAGATGCACGTCTCAGTACAATTCCCCAGCTTCCCCAAACAGTGCTGACTAAAAGCAGCCAGCCTCGCGCCCGCGACCGTGAGCACTAAAACGAGCTCTCAGAACTTAGAAGGCTGAGCATGTGCCCGTCCTGCACCTGGAAATGTCCAGCTTGCTGACAAAATCGTTCGTGCTGGCATATTGCAGGGTCAGTCGGTGCTTGACGAACGAGTTCCTCTTGGAAGGGCTGGTGGCACAGGCCGCGCATGCACCCACCGTGCAAGCAATGCAAACCAATATTGAACGCCCCCCCCCCCATGTTCCCAACGCTCTCTTAACACTAACTGCGTCTGCGGTGGTGTAATTCCGATGAGGTCAACGGGGTCTTACGAGCTCCATATGGGGCCACGACGCGTTTGAATGGTGTGCAGAATTCACGTGGGCAGATGTGTCATGCGAAAGCAGTTACTCGGGCCTTCGGTGGAGCTCCCTATGGGCCGCGGAACGTTTGAGGGATGTGCCGAGATGGATGCGGTGGAATCAGGCTGACCCTGAGATGGCCCTAACCTGACCCTCAGCTGGCCACAATATGACCAAAAGCTGACCACAATCTGACACTGAGCGGACCCTAAGCTGAGCCTGGGGATGACCTTAAGCAGACCCTGAGCTGACCCTAAGCTGACCTTGAGCGGTGCCTAAGCTGGCCCTCAGCTGACCTAAACTGGCCCTACGCTGACCCGAACTGGTCATAGGCCGACCCTGAGCTGGGCCTAAGCTGGCCCTAAGCTGACCCTAAGCCGGCCCTAAGCTGGGCATAAGCTGGCCCTAGGCTGAGGCACCGATGAGTTTAGTATAATGTTAAACTAAAGCTGACTCAGTTTAAGCCCTGCTTAGCGTCAGTTTAGGAACATCTTAGCATCAGCGTAGGGTTAACTTAGGGCCAGCTTAGGGTCAGCTGCGGGCCATACTGGGGTCAGCTTAGTGCCAGCTTAGTGCCAGCATAGTGCCAGCTTAAGCCCATAGTGTGGTCAACTTGAGGCCAGCTTAGTGCAAGGTGGAAGTCAGCTTAGGGCCAGCTAGGGCCCGCTTAGGGTCAGCGTAAGGCCACATTAGGAGCAGATTAGGATCGGCTCAGGCCCAGCTTAGGGTCTGTTTCTGATCAGCTGAGGGTCACATTATGGCCGGGCTATGATCAGCTCAGACACGTCTTAGGGTCATATGAGGGCCAGCTTAGAGTCAGTTTAGGGTCAGCTCAGTCACCGCCTAGGGTCAACTTAGGGCTACAGTCAAGCTGCGAAGTAAGGATGCACGATAAGGATGCAAGGGCCCTTGGAAAACCATGTTGCAATTTTTCGAACGGAAAGCCGCCGAATACCGACGGATGCAAGGGTACCCTAACGCACCCCCCTCCTTGCCTTGACATACCGCAAGGATGTAAGGGTGCCCGCGAAGGTTGCGCGTCCCTGCGGGCACGGCGCACATCCGCAAGGGCATCTATGGGCGGCGCCTGCCTAGGTGGCAAGTATGCGCCAGGGCGCCCTGCATTGCCCGCACCTCCACGCGTTGCTCGCCAGACGCGCGACACTGCGCACATTGCGGCGGCAAGGATGCGCAAGGGCGGCCTGCCTGGCCCGCATCCTTAGCGGCGACGCCAAGGTGCGAAACGCGCAACAGACTGCGGCGGCAAAGATGCGCCAAGGGCCCCCAGCCTGGCCCGCATTCTGAAGTGGCGCCCCCAGCTGCGCCACGCTGCGCACAATGCGGCGGCAAGGATGCGCAAGGGCGCCCTGCCTGGCCCGCATCCTTTGGTGGACCCCCCAGGCGCGCCTCGCTGTGCACAGTGCGCGCGTCGCACGCTGCCCCACTTGATCAAAATCTAGGAAACAAAAACAATTCTAAGTTTGAAATCCAATCGGCCACCGCTAAGGGCGCACTATAGTTCCCAAGCCACAATGGCGACTTTCCCGCTGTGGCCAATACAACACTCACCCCGCGCGGCCCCGCGCGCGCACGCGCGTCGCACGCTGCCCCATTCCACCAACACGAACGAACACCAATGTTAACTCAAAAAACCAATTGGTCACGCTAAGGGTTCACTTTAGTTCCCAAGACAACATGGCGACGTTCGCGTATTGTGGGCAACGCAAGACTCACCACGAACGGCCGCGCGCGCACTCGCGCCGCACGCTGCCCCGCTTGATCAACACGTGCGGAAAAAAACATGATAATTTAGGAATCCAATCGGTCACCGCTAAGAGTTCACTTTCGTTTACAAGCCAACATTGCGAATCTCCAACTGTGGGCGCTACAAGACTCACCACGAGCGGCCCCGCGCGCGCGTAGGCGCGTCGCGCGCTGATCCATTTGATTGATCAACATGTACGAAAACTATGTTAACTTCGAAATCCAATCTGCCACCGCTAATGGTTCACTTCTGTTTCCAGGCCAGCATGGCGACTTTCCCGTGGTAAGCAATACAATGCTCACCACGTGCGGCCCCGCGCGCGCGAACGCGCGTCGCGCGCTGCTCTACTTGACCAACAAGAACGAAGAACCTGTTAACTGCGAAACCTAATCCGTCACCGCTACGGGTTCGCTTTAATGTCCAGGCCATCGTTGCGACGTTTGTATCGTGGGCAATACAAAACGCACCGCGAGCGGCCGCGCGCGCGAGCGCGCACGCGCGCCGCACGCTGACCCAAGGTATAAACATGTATGAAAATTATGATAACATCGGAGACCAATCGGTCACCGCGAAAGAACCACGTTGGTTCCCAAGCCAAAACCGCTTCCCCATTGTAGACAATACTAGGGGGAAAACAAACCTACCTCGCTTTTGACCACCCTCGCTTCCAAGAGATACCAAACGATGCCAAACTACGGCCTGTACTGGTCAGGCCGCTTGACGAGGAGGCGCGTGGTATGGCTTGGTTTTGCCTGGAAGCGAAAGCGGGGTAGGTAATTCACGCTCTGAAATACAACACTCACCACGAGCGGCCGCGCGCGCGTCGCACGCTGCTCGGTCGGATCAACACGTGCGCAAACCATGATAAATTTGAAATCCAACCACCCACAGCTAAGGATTCGCGTTCGTTCGCAGGCCAGCATGGCGACGGTGGCATCGTTGACGCTACAAGACTCGCCACGAGCGGCCGCATGCACGCGCGCGTGCCGGTGTCGCACACTGCCCCACTTGATCAACATGTACGGGAAAACAATGTTAACTTCGAATTACAACCGGTCACCGCTAAGGGTTCACTTTCGTTTCCAAGCCACTATTGTCAATTCCTCATAGTGGACAATACAAGACGACTCAGGCGCGGCAGCACGCGCGAGCGCAGGCGCACGCGCGTCGCACGCTGCTCCCCTTCACCAGCACGTACGAACACAATGTCAGCTTCGAAATCCAATCGGTCACCGCTAAGGGTTCACTTCAGTTTCCAAGCCAATATGGCGACGTTCGTAATGTGGACAATACAAGGTTTACCACGAGCGGCCGCGCGCGCCTACTCGCGTCGCACGCTGGCCCTCTTGATCAACATGTACGAAGAAAACCATGCTCACTTCGAAATTCAATCGGTCACCGCTAAGGGCTCAGGGGTCACTTTGGCTTCCAGGTCAACATGGCGACGCTCCCATTGTTGACAACACAAGGCTCACCAAGCGTGGCAGCACGCGCGCACGTGCGTCGCACGCTGCTCCATTTCATCAACATTTACGAAGACCGGGTTCAACTCGAAAATCCAATCGGTCACCGCTACGGCTCACTTCAGTTCAGGCCAACACGGCGACTTTCCCATCGTGGACAATGCGAAACTTACCACGTGCGGCCACGCGCGCGCGCGCGTACGCGCGTCGCACGCTGCTCCACTGGCACAACATATACGAAAACCTGTTAACTTCGAAACCAAATCGGCCGTTAACTTCTATAATTGTGAACAATACAGAACTCACAACGACCGGCCGCGCGCGCGCGAACTCGCGTCGCACGCTGCTCCTTTTAATCAACATGTACGAAAATTATATCAGTGCGACCCCACCTCAGGAGTTGGAGCATCTAGGAAAGCAACATCTGCATTTACACCGACAGCTACATTTACATCTACACCTGCATCTACATCTACATCAACATCAACAGCGAGACTCGCATCTGCATATACATCCACACCTACATCTACACCTACAGCTGCATCTACATCTACACCTACATCCACATCTACACCTACACCGACATCTACATCTACATCTACATCTACATCTACATCTGCAATGCCGCATTGGTTTTGCGCTTGCTGTACATGCTATGCTATGCTAGGATATGCTACGCTATGGTGTGCTTGGCTATGCTATGATATGATATGTTATGATGTGCTAATGCTGCACTTCGCTGTGCTGCGCTAAGCTAAGATATGCTTCACTATGCTATGCTCTGCTATTCTATGATGCGCGAGGATATGCTGCGCTTTGCTATGATATGAACTGCTATGCTGCGCTATGCTATGCTATGCTGTGCTGTGCTGCGCTATGATGTGCAGTGCTATGTTATGCTATGCTGTGCAGTGCTATGCGATGCTATGCTGCGCTATGCTATGCTATGCTATGCTATGCTATGCTATGCTATGATATGCTGAGCCAGGCTATGCTATGATGTGCTATGCCTGGCTATGCTATGCTATGCTGTGATGATGCTGCGCTGCGCTGCGCTAAGGTAAGGTAAGGTAAGATAAGCTAAGCTAGGCTAGGCTAGGCTAAGTTAAGCTAAACTAAGCCAAGCCAAGTTAAGCTAAGCTAAACTATGCTAAGCTAAGCTAAGCGAAGCTGGGCTAGGCTAAGCTAAGCTAGGCTAAGCCAAGCTAAGCTAAGCTAAGCGAAGTTAAGCCAAGTTAAGCTAAGCTAGGCTAGGCCTGGCTAAGCAAAGCAAAGCAAAGCTAAGCTAAGCTAGGCTAGGCAAAGCGGGGGATGCCGGGGGAACCGCGGGGCGGATGCCGGGGGGGCCGCTCGGGGCGGGGAACGCTGCCCAGTCCTTTAAGCTTAGCGAGTAAGAACCCTTCTAGGCAGAGCCTAGGTAGGGAACAGTGCTCACTTCGAAATCAAGTCGGCCACCGCTGAGGGTTCACTTTAGTGTCCAGGCCAACATGGCGACTTTCCCATTCTGGACAAAGAACGGCTTGCCACATGCGGCCGCGCACGCACGCGCGTTGTGCGCTTCCCCAATTCATCAACATGTACGGAAAAAATTGGTTAACTCCGAGATCCAATGGTCACCGCTAAAGGTTCACTTAAGTTCCCAGGTCAACGTGGCGACTCTCCCATCGTGGACAATCAAGACTTACCCCGCGCGCGCGTCGCCCGCCACTCCATTTCGAAACATAATGTACGAAACAGAATGTTCATGCCGAAAGCCACTCGGTCACCGCTAAGGGTTCGCGTTCATATCCAGGCCAACATGGCGACTTTCCCACTGTGGACCACGCGAGGCTCACCACGTGCGGCGGCGCGCGCGCGGCCCCAAAGGGGCGCCCTCAGGGCCCCGTCCTCCCGCGGGCGCCCCGCCCGGGAGATGGCCGAGGGCCCCCCGCCCACCCAGCGCCCTCGGAGCCGCGCCCGACCGCGAGTGGGGAGGCGAGGAAGACGTGCCCAAGGATGAGCACAAGTACATCGCGCGTCGCTGACCCTTGGGGCCGCGCCCCCCCCCCGCAATGCACGGGCGGCAAATGCGGGGCGGGGGGCGCCCACAAGTGCCGCGCTCATCGCGCGTCCTCAGAGCCGCGCCCAAACCGCGAGTGGGAGAGCAAGGAAAACGCGTCCAAGGATGGGCACAAGTACACTGCGCGTCGCGCACCCCAAAATGCAGCTGCCCCCCGCGAAAGAAAGAAAGAACGGGAACGCCGGACCCGAGGATGGCCAAATGCGCCCTGCCCCTCGCGCATCCGTTCGGATTGGCCCCAAGGGGCGCCGCGCTGCGCAACCGAAGGACGCAGCCCGCCCCGCGGGTGCCCCGAGGGGCTGGCCAGCGAAAGTCGCCAGGGACGGGCCGAAGGGGCAAGGGTGCAAGGGCGCCCTGGGGCAAGCTGCTCATCCTAACTCCGCGGTTTGACTGTGCTTAGACCCAGCTTCGGGCCACTGGGGTCAGCTGAGGGCCATATTATGGGCGGCGCAGGGTCGGCGTAGGGTCAGGGTGGCCCCATCTTATGCTAAAGGCTGGCATAGGGTCGGCTCAGGGTCAGCAGGGTCAGCCTATGGCGAGCGTAAGGTAGCGCAGCGCCAGCTTAAGCCCAGCTGAGGGCCTGCTTCGGGCCAGCTTAATTTGCCAATCTTAGGGCCATCTTAAGGCCAGCTTCGGGTCAGCGTAGGGCCAGCTTTGGCCCAGCGCCTTGTCAACTTAGGGCCAGCTTAGGCCATGCTTAGGGTCGGCTTAGGGCCAGCTGGGAGCCAGGCTATGCCCAGCATAGGATGAGCTTCGGGCAGGCTTAGGGTCAGCTTGGGCCCATCTAAGGGGCAGCTCGCCCCATCCCAGGCCCAGAGGCCAGCTTAGGCCCAGCGGGCCAGCTTAGGGTCAGCTGAAGCGCAGCTTAGGGCCAGACTAGGGTCAGCTCGGGATCAGTTTAGGGCCAGCTTAGCGTCAACTCAGGGAGAGCCGATGCCCAAATTAGGGCCCGCTTCGTCTTACCTGACCCTAACCTGACCCTAACCTGGCCCTGAACTGGGCCTAAGCCGACCCTAAACTGACCCTAACTAAGCTTGGCATAGATTAGCTGACCCTGCGCTGACCCTCTGTTGGGGCGAAGCTGTGCCTAAGGTTACCATGCGCCAGCCCTGAGCTGAACCTACCTCAGCTGCCCCTACGCTGACCCTCAGATTACCCGAGGCTGACTCTAAGCTGGACCCACGCTGACCTTACGCTGACCCTGAGCTGACCCTAAGTGGACCCTACGCTGACCCTGACCCTAAGCTAGGCCTAAGCTGGGCCCAAGCCGCCCCTGCGCTGACCACCAGCTGGCCCAATGCTGGGCCTTAGCAGACCCGAAGCTGGCCCTAAGCTGGCCTTAAGCTGGCTCAAGCTAACCCTAAGCTGACCCTAAGCTGCTCCTACTAAAGTGGCCCTAAGCTGGGCCTAAGATGGGCCTAGACTGCTTTAAGCTGGCACTACGCGGACACTAAGCTGGCACTAAGCTGACCTCAGTCTTGCCTTAAGCTGGCCCCAGGCTGGTCCCAAGCTGGCCCTAAGCTGACCCTAAATCATAAGCTGACCCAGCGACGGTCCTAAGCTGGCCCTGCGCTGACGCTAAGGTGATCATGAGCTTGGCTTAAGCTGACTGGTCCTGAGCTGACTCTAAGCTGACCCAAGCCAGACCCTAAGCTGACCCTAGGTTGGGCATAAGATGGCCTAAGCTGGATCTGAGCTGACCCTACGCTGACCTTAAGCTGGCCCTAAGCTGACCCTAAGCTGGCCTTGCTGACCCTCAGCAAACCCAAAGCTGACCCTCCGCTGGGCCTAAGCGGACTCTCAGCTAACCCAAAGCTGACCCTCAGCTGACCCTGAGCTGGGCCTAAGCCGACCCTAAGCGGACCCTCTAAGCTGGCCCGAAGCTGACACTAAGCTGGCCCCGCGCTGGCCCCTGGCCTACTGATCTTAAGCTGGCCCTTAGTTGGGCCCAAGATGACCCCAAGCTGGCAATGAGCTGGCCCTGCGATGACCATAAGCAGACCCAAAGCTGGCCTTTCGATGGGCCTAAGCTGCCCCTACCTTGACCCTAAGCTTGGCCTTAGCTGGGCCTTAGCTGACCCTAAACTGGTCCTAGGCTCTCCTAAGATTGACCTTGCGAGCCTAGACCATGCAACGACGCTGTTCAGCACCGAGGGCGTCTTCATCGTCATCAGCAGCATCATTATAAACACCGCCAGCAATATCACCATTATCGTTCGCACATTTGGTGCACATGTAAATCTTCACCTCTAAACTGCTACTGGGGCGCTTTGCAAGGGTAGCTGTTCCAGGGGGGGGGGGATTCGTCACTCCCCCACCCCTCGGTTGCCACAGGCAGTCGCGGCCGGGCAGGGTTAGGGCGAGGGTTTAGGAGGGGGGGGGGGAGGCGGGGGGGGAAGAGGGCGCGGAAGAGGTGGAGGAGGAGGTGGAGGAGGAGGAGGAGGAGGAGTAGACAAGGGCCCACCCCCAGACTACACATGCCCCCCGGACTACAACGAGCACCACCCCGGACGACAAGTGCCCGTCCATGTAGATCAGTGCCCAACAAATCCCACATCCGCCCCCCCCCCCCGCCGCTCCTCCACGCTTCGGCCTCCGACTTTGCATTCCGCCCCGCCTGCGCGAATGCTGAGGTCGACTTCCGCTGAGCTCGGCTTGGGACTTCCTCGCGCGCTTTGCCCAAATGGAAATTACCCCAAACATGTTCACTATCCTAACGGCCTTCGGCCCATCCCGCCGCTGTGCCTGGGTTGCGGGGCAGCTCGGGCGATCGTTCGGATCGCGCAGTCGAGAAGTCCCTTTGGGGGGCCTCCCGGGGGAGTTCCCAGGGGGCTCCGGGAGGGCTCTCGGGGGCAACTTGAGGGGGGTCTCTTGGGGGGCTCCGGGGCGTCTCTCGAGGGCCCCTCGGAGGGCGGGGGGGGGGGGGCCCGGGGGGCTTCTTATTATATATATATATATAGATAGAGAGAGAGAGAGAGAGGAGAGAGAGAGAGAGAGAGAGAGAGAGAGAGAGAGAGAGAGAGAGAGAGAGAGAGAGAGAGAGAGAGAGAGAGAGAGAGAGAGAGAGAGAGAGAGTTGAGAGCGAGCACCTTTGCAAGGTCCTCTGCAGCGACGTCGTCGGAAGCCATGAAAGCCAGCACCTCTCGCTGGCGACGGTCGCGTCGAGGCGCGCCAGGCCCGATGTACCTGCGCAGCTCCTCGACGCGATCCACGGCCCACTTGCAGTCGACCGCGCGAAGGGACTGGCACAGCACAGACGCGGCCTCAAAGTACGCGTTCATGAAGCCATGCGTCACGTAGATGTTCAGCTTCACGTTCGTAGCTCCAAAATAGCCCAGGCAGGCCCCTTGACGCCCATTGCTCGGGATGTGCGCTGGCGTGGCCAGTGAGGGCCCGTGCAAGCCCGCGCTCACGAGCACGTGGCACGGCGCTCTGTCTAGATGTTCAGTGACGATGATATCTGCCGCAAACAGCTGCTCCACCTGCGACGCGTCGAGACCCGCTAGACGGGCCTGCGGCAGGGGGGGGGCGTCCAAAAAGAAGATGCATGAGCCGGCGATGTTTTCAGGTTCTTTCTGCAGCAAGACCCTTTCACGGGCGTTGGTCACCTCGAGTTCCTTCTGATTCAATGTCAACTTAATCCGGTGCTCGTGCGCTTGGTCGACCAGCTCTCGCGCAGCCGTATCTTCCTCCAAAGAACTAGCGAGGTGAGCCTCTACCTTGGCCTTGTCGATCTTCTTCTGGTCGAAGAGCATCTCTTCCAACTGCTTGTCGCTCAAGTCGCCGAGCGTGGCCGCGCTCTCCTGCTTCGGTAAGATGTCGCCCACGCGGCCCGAGAGCGAGAACGCGATGGCGTTCCGCACCCGAATGAAAGCCGCCTCTGCGTCGTCGCGGGCTCTTTTTGGCATCGGCAAACCTTTGCGCCAGGTCAGCTAACGGGTCCATCATGATGATCGTCGCGTCGAACTCACGGCCTGCGAAAGTGTCATCGCGCTGCCCATGTCGCGAGCAGTCGTAGCCGAGAAGCCTCGTTCAACTTTTGTTGCGGAGCTGCTCCGAGCTGCCAGTCGTGCCAGCGCTGCCGGGAACGTCGATGCAGAGTGTGCTTCCCGCGTGGATGTCCGCGCCTGGGTTCGACGGATTGCTTCTCGTCGCGCTGCCGAAGTCGAACGCGACGCTGATGCAGCGATATGCTTAACGGCTCGAGCATGAAAGTGCTGCTCAGGGAATGAGGTCCCGGGCAATTCGACCCAGGCATTTGTTGAGCTCCCCAGTGCTACCGCAGCCAACGTTCCCCTTCGATAAGCTGAGTGCTCTGGAATTCGCTTGCAAGTCCCACTGCGGAAGTTTAGCCTCTACATTTTTTTTGCGCAGCAAAGACATCGCGAACGTGCGGCGCAAGCATCGCGTGACCAGCGTGGGGCCACGCTCTGACGAACCCCCAATCGTTTTCGGCCTGCCGGAGAGGGTGGACGTCCGAGGTCGTCTCAATGTTTTGACAGTGATTGAAGTGAGCCCAGGTAGTTCCAAGCCAAGGCCGTTCGCGAACAGCCCGCGCATCGTTCCTCCGAGGGACGCCAAAAGACCCCAGACAGAGAGCCAGCTAACAACGCGAACCGGATCCCACATCGACTCCTCCCTCCCCCCTTCCTCCCTCCCCCTCCTTCGCCCTCCTCCTCCTTCCCCTCCTGCTTCCTCCTCCCTCCTCCTCCTGCCCCCCCTCTTCCGTCTCTCCCCCCCCCCCTCCTGCAGGATGAGGAGGGGGCGACTCATTCCGGGCTGGAGGGCGGGCTTTGACGGAGCCTTGTTAGGGCGGCATCCTGCAACACTGCCAACTTTGCCGTTGATCCCCGCTTCGCCCAAGTCGTCGCAGTCGAGCAGCGAGACGAGCATGCTCACCTCGAGGAACATGTCGCCCATCATCGCCATCTGCAGCGCCTGCTCCTCGTCAGCCTGGGTCAGCGCCTGAAGGCAACTTGCCCCCATCGGGGCTCGTTTGTCCAGGAAGCGAGATAGTCTGCGCAGCTGCGGTCAATGCTGCGTCGAAGCATGCGACGAGTCTCAACAGAGCTGCGCCCTGTGTATGATAGCGATGGGCAGCATGTTGGAAGTCTTTGGTTTGCTTGCCAGCGATAGTCCCCTCGCCGCATTTCTCTCGGTCGGCGGTGAACATGTCCTTCACCTGCGGTTTAAACTGGATTGCCTTTGTAATCAAATATAGTTTCCCGACATACTCACTCATGCGCATTATTCTGCAGGCAGGGGTCGGTCTTGAAGGGCCGCGACAAGCACCTCGGGCAAAGAGGGCGCAAAGGTGGATTAAGGGGGGGAAACCCCCGGGAGATCAGTGAGGAGATATATACTGGATGGCCCTCCTGGGCCAGGTTGGCCCGTCGCGTGCGCATAATGGGCCGTCTTGGGAGAGGCCATCTTTGGCCGCCCTGCGCGCGCCTTTGGCCGTCTTGGAAGCATCATGCGGTTGTCTTGGAAGGCCATCTTGGAGGGGGGCATCTCGGGGGGGGCACCTTGGAAGCCATCTGGAAGGCGGCGCGGCCCCTCGGGGCCATCTCGGCGGAGGCCATCCTGGAGGCGTCTTGGAGCCGCGCTCTGAGAATTTCGGGTTACTTCTGAGTGGCGCCTCTGCGCAGCATGGGCACGATCGCGCGCCGCGACCTTCAAATTTGGGTAACTATGTTACCATCGCCTCCTGCATCTCCGTCACCGTCGCGCCAGGCAGGAGGGGGCCTAAGTCCCGCCCGACGAGCTGCTCTCCCGAGGCCCCGTCCGCCGCGAAACCCTGTAAAGTGGATGCGATCTTACGCGGCAACATCTCGTCGACATGGGTGGGCGCGGAGTCGGGCAAAGGCGGCGGCTTTGGAGCGCGCGCGCATGGCAATCCAAGGGGCGCATCTCGACGAAGGCCGTCAGATCCACAGCATCCGATGTCAGGAACTTCCCTGCTCAAGTCAACGATGACCTCGTGCACGTAAAGCGCCGAAGCCTCATCAAGAAATGCGTGCCTCGCTTATCTTGTTGGATGCTGGTGGATGCCGCTTTGCGCAGCAATTCCCAGTTTAAGTCTCGTTTCGCTTCAGCAAGCGCTCACTGCGTCCTCTTCATTTTCTTGGATCCAGCACCGTCCAGAATACCATGGATGCTCGTTGCCCGCTCTCTATTGTTCATAACTGCTAACCAGTCATCGCGACGCGGCACTCAATCATCAACGTTGCCTACCGCCCCACCAGCTACCACACGAGCGCACGCTTGGTGGCAGGGATTCGCTGCGCGCCGCGCGAGACGCTGTTTGCTGAGACCGCCCCCAGTCTGCTCGCGCACCCGAAACTTTGCGAAGATCAAATTGCCAGTCCGTAGCAGGCGCAACTTCTGGAATTCTTCATCCTCCATCGCGACAGAACACAACTGCAGCCTATACCACATGTCTGTCTATTGATGTCGGTGCGTGCATCGAGCCACTTTCCAATATCCCGCAGCCGGCCCTTACGCTTTCGGATCCATGCGCAGCGCGTGCGCCGTTTCCACGAGCAATCACGCACATGCCCATCGGAAAAATCCACCCGCGCCCTCCAGCCACGATGATCACGATGCGTCGCCAGACATATCCACAGCTGGCTATCACTGTAATGATTCTGCATCTCGTCAGCTGCGGCCGCCGTCGCCTCCTGGACCGCCAGCACGCGCAATTTGAACCGCAAGTGGCTTCGGAGAAGCGGGCCTCATGGGGCCTTCCTTTTCCTGGGTGGGGCCTCGTGGGCCTCTCGAGTCATCCTGGGTTGCTCGAGCACGTATTGTGGGTTTGTTGTGCCGTCTTGGAGCAGTTTGGAGCCCCTCGGGCAGCGTCGGGGCCCTCCTGCGCTAGCCTGAGCCCCTCCAAAAGCGCTCTTGGGGCGCCCTTCGGTCCTCTACTAGGGGCGCGTCTTTGCCCTCCATGGGGCCGTCTTGGGTTCCTCTGGTGACCCTCGTGGGCCGCCATGGGGGATCGTTGCGTTGCATGCGAGTGCAACTGCGAACAGGTAGTGCATGTGTAGAGCCATGCAAACACGCAGCACTGCATGGCGCAACGCGGGCTTACAACATGACCGGGCACCGCGTTCTCCAGCGCAAAAGACATGCATACGTGCAAACATATACATGCACACGCACGCGCGTGCCAAACGCACGCAGATGCAAATGCACTGCCATCTGTATGCAGATACATGCATACACGTGTAATGCGCACACATGCACACGCATAGAGGACAATCACCAGGTCACAAAGACCCATCACTTCCAAGGATGACGAGCCACTTGCTCGCTTTTTCAAAATTAATTGACCCTTGCAGACAAACTGGTTAGGGGGCGCGTGTCGGCTTCAGCATTGCATTCGCAAGACAGTGCTTGCACTCTGGGACTTCTTGGCACCTCGTTGACGGCCCCTCTGCGCTGGGTCGGTCGGCCGAGGTTTCGTCTCGCGGGCGCCCCTGCCTCGGAGGAGCAAGAAGGGGGCAGAAGATGGGCGGGCGGAGGAGGAGGAGCAGGAGGAAGAGAAAGGGGGGGGGGAGGGGGGGCAGGGCGACGATGGGAGTAGGAGGAGAAGAAGGAGGAGAGGCTATACTTATGCATGCAGCAATCGCCTCATGATCAGAACACAGAGTACTGCCTTTTGCGCTGCGATGGCGTCTTCCGACATCGCGCTCCAGCGCCCTCGCGCTGAGCGCGATATCGATTCTCACCGAACGCCGCGGCGCTCGACGCGACCGAGCGCCTCAGACCACCGCGATCGCCATGGTGACCATCGCTGCGCCCTGGCGGGGGGGTCGACGACGCGGGCGCTGAGCCTGGCGCGGCAGCGCCCGCCCTCCACTGCGAAATTTTTACGAAATCACAACCGCCAATGGAATCGTGGACATCATGGTCTGCGACGGGTAATCCACCGCCGGGCGCTGCGTCGTCGTCTCCACCGCTGCGCGCTGCGTCGCCACTGGGCGCTGCGTCACCGCCAGGCGCTGCGCCACCACCAGGCGCTGCGTCATCACGGGGCGCTGCGCGAGCGCGTCCACCGCCAGGAGGAGGCAATGGCTCACGGCCGCCCGCGACAGTGATTGAGCACGGCAGCCTCGCACTCCAACTGCGTAAGTAATCTGCTGGATGTTCGGGCATGTGCACGAGAATGTCGCAGTGTCCAGTGAGCTGGATGGCGGGTTCAGTCATCGTCGATCGATGCCTAATGAAGACTGCCGTGCAAAATAACACAAAGGCCGATCCGAGCCAACTAAGAAATCGACGGGAAGCGCGTCGCACTATGACCAGAGCAGACGCGTGCGCGGCGTGCGATCATAGTCGAGCAGGCGCCCCTCCAAAAACCAGAAACTCGAAACTGCC
>CAUYUJ010015627.1:841704-871704 GCA_963575745.1 Prorocentrum cordatum
GGGCCGCGCCATGCTTGCCTTGAACTGGAAATGCGACAAATGCGCGCCGCGCCCGTCAGCATCGTCAACGTCGTCATCATCATCATCAACATCACCATCCCCATCATCATAACCATCACCATCGCCATCACCATCACCATCGTCATCATCATCACCATCGCAAACATAACTAACATCAGCGCCGCCATCTTCAAGCTCATAGAAGCAATGCCATGGCTGAAATATAACAGCTCTCTTACCACTAGAATCACCGCCGTTGCGCTACCACAATCGCCATCGCCAATATCAACACCGTTAACACGCACGTGCCCCCCCCCTCCCCCCCCCCTCCCCCTAATATCCGAAGCGACGTCGAGGGCGACTGGGGCCGTCGGTCGCGACGGGACAACCCCGGCAACCGACGATCAGGACCCCCCCCCCCAGGCAGGGGCCAACAGCCCCCGAACAGAGAAACTCTGGCACTGTTTTGAAAGTCTCTTGTTATCGCGATGCTAGAAATGCCCCTGAAAAAGCTTCGCCGGGAAATGAGCATAAACCGCGGCGGGGAAGGAGTAGCGCGAGAGGGGGGGGGAGGAAGGGGGGGAGGCGGGAGGAGGAGGAGGAGCAGGAGGGGGAGGAGGGGGAGGAGGAGGGGGGGGAGGAGGAGGAGGAGGAGGGGGAGGAGGGGTGGGAGGAGGAGGCAGGAAGAGGAGGTGGGAAGAGGGGAGGTAGCACTCGGTGAAACCACGCCAAGCGGCGCCCCCGCCCAAGACAACACCACTTTCAAGCCTTTCTAAAGACGCCCCAGTTTCCAAGGGGCTCTTGGGCCGACGTGAATCTGCGCGCGCAGACGGATGGCGTCTGTCAAGACGCCCGACAAATAATTGCCCTAGACGTCCACGGCAAATCGCCGACGCCCCCTGCCTTCTGGGGGGGCGCCTACGCGGCCGAACGTCGAGGCCAGAGCCGCGCCGCGCTATCAGACCACTCGTTCCGCGAATCGGTTTGGAAAGCCTTCGGGGGCACGCGGAGGGGGGGGGGGGGCAGGGGAAAGGAGGCCTCTCGAGAAGCTCTGGCACACTCTTAGGGCCTCCTGGGTGGCTCTTGGGCGCCGCTGAGGTCTCGCGGAGACATCCCTGGGCCTCTTGGGGGCGGCCGATGCGTGATTGTCCTTCGCCCTGGGCTCTCCTGACTCGCCCGGCGCCGTCGGAAAGCCGTCTTGGGGGCCTCCCTGGGCCGACGCGGGGTCTCCTTTGCGCGCTCCAGGGTCGTCTTGGAGGCCATCGCGAGCGCCCTGGGGGGCCGTCTCGGGGCCCTCTTGGGGCGTCGGGGATGCATCTTGGCAGCCTCTTGGACGCTATTGGGCGCGTCTTGGGGGCCTCTCGGGCTGTCTCGGGCCTTCGGAAAGCCGATCATGAGCAAGCGCCACAAACCTGCCAACACTTATGGCAACCAATGATCTGTACCTATTCGAACCTTCCTGGAGGTCCCTATGAGGTCTCCTCGGCCGTCTCGGGGGCCTCTTGGGCTGCGTCGGGCCATCTTGAAGCCATCTTTCGCCATGTTTGGGGCGTCTTGGAAACGTATTGGTTTGGGCCACGTTGGGCTCTCTTGGGGCCATCTTCTCTACTTTGGGCGGACTTGGAAGCCATCTGGGGTCACCTTGGCCGTCTCGGAGGCAGCCTTGAGCAGATTTCGGGTCGCCTCGGGCCTAAGGGCGGGACGCGCCGAAGCGCCGGGGGGGTCGATTCTCCGGGGAAAAAACCAAAACCAAAACACAAAAAGGTTCAGCGCGCCGGGCGCCCCGCCGATGAATCAACAAGCGGCGGCGGATCAAATGGCCCTCGGCGCATCCCGCCACCGCGCTTGGGGCGCGGGTCTGCGGGGTGGCTGACGGGGTATCATGAGAGGCGTCTCGGGGGCGCCTTGGAAGCAATCTCCCGGAGAAAATCGCTGGCCCAATGTTTTGGCCCCCAGAAAGGGCGGAGGCCCAGGTTTGCAAATCTGCCCCCAGGGCCAATCTTGAAGGGCGCCGGCGGACGACGGGAACCGTCTTCGAGGTGCGAGAACCGAGCTGGACGTTCTGGCAGAATCAGCATCATACATAATGGAAGTATTACTGATGCGGGGCGGCGCGCCGCGCGGCATTTTTCGTCGGCGGATCGCGGGAAGCGCCATCTCGGAACGAGAAGGCGGCGGGAGTTCGTTAGGCCGAGATCTCTAATGATAACTGAAGGACAAAGTCGCGAGGGGCACCTGGCTCGCGATTGCACGGGATGTTTCGCTCGGCGGATTACGGGAAGCGCCTTCTCGGAACGAGGAGAAGATGGGCGCTTGCCAGGCCGAGCTTTCTAAGAGCAAATAACAGCACGCAAACTCGCGATGGGCAACTGGCCCCCGATTGCACGGGACTTTTCGCTCGGCCGATTACGGGGAACGCCTTCTCGGAACGAGAAGGCGGCGGGGGCTTGCGAGGCCAAGCTTTCCAATGACAAATAAACGACACAAAGGACACATGGCCGGCGATTGCTCGGGGCTTTTCGCTCGGCGGATTACGGGAAGCGCATTCTCGACCCGAGCAGGGGACCCAAGTCCGCCAAGAAGCGCAGCGTGCCCCTCGCCTCCTGCGCGAGGCACTGCCGAGCGAGCGGCGACATGAAGCTCGAGAAAGGCGGCGCGACGTCGCCTAGGGGCGACGGCGAGAGGAGCGCTTCAGAGCAGGCGAGCCCCTAGGAGCATTGTTAGTTGTTTGTCCTAAACGGTTGGACCCCGCCCTCCCCAGTCGGCTTGGGTTTCCCTCTCCCTGCCCCTGCCTCTGCTCGCCCTTCTCTCTCCCTCTCTCCCGCTCAAGCCTTCGGGGCTCAAAGCCCTGGAGCCGACCTCAGGAGGTCTGGGCGCCCGCGGCGCCCGGAAGCGCGCGTGCCATGGCTGCCCGGCGCCCGGCGCTGGCAGGCCCAGCACGCGGGCTGATCGCGCTGATCACCGGCGCGGCCGCCTACGACTGGCGCGGGCCGCTCAGCTCCGCTGTTGCCCGCGCCGGTTGGGGCCGCCCGGCCGCGGCCCAGGAGGCCCCGTTCGGGTGCACCGTGCCGTACTACGACGACTCCGAGTACGGCATGGAGATCGGCGAGCACGAGGAAGAGGGTGGGGATGCAGGCAGCCCCCAGGCGCCGCCCGACAGTGGGCCGCCGGGAGCGCCGCCCCCGCCTCCAGCCCAGGCCGCCGGAGGAGTCGAGAATGGCAGCTACCCCACCAAGGACCCGAGCAGCGAGGAATCTTGGGTGGGCGGCTGGGGTGTCTGGGCGCTGGGATTGAAGCCACTACGTGAGGGCACCTGGGCCTGGCGCCTGAGTGGCATGGGCGGGGTCGCCTACGAGAAGCTTGACAGCCTCGGGAGCGCCTTCTCCACCCACGCCGAGACGGGCTGGCTGACCAAGGATGGCGGATGGTTCTTCTATGCTCTCGAGAAGCTGGGCCTGACGGTCTTCGGGGCCGCCTGGCCTGCCGTGGCATGGACGTTCATCCTCTTGGCTTTCTTGGCGGCGCTGGCTTTCCTCGCTCATATCTGTCGTACCCTACTGGCCCCCTGCGCAGCCGCCCTCTGGCTGATTGGTCTACTGGCGCGGTGCTCCAAGTGCCGCCGGCGAGAGCCTGGCGATGCAGCTGCCGAAAGGTACCTGCCGCCGGCTCCGCCTGCCCTTACCCAGATCAACTGGATGGGGCCAGAGACCGGACCAGCCACGACCACTGAGTACTACAGTAAGATGGTGAAGGGTCGCGGGACTGGGAGGCGACCTAACGACGTGCTGATCAAGATCGACGACCACGTGGCCCGGTTGAAGGTCGACCTTTCGGAGCCCAAGCGGATCGACAGGAAGGGCCTTTGGATAGACTACCTGGGCGTGAAGGGGGCAAGCTCACGCGCGCTCCGCCAGAAGCTGGAGTCGCTCGAAGGCCGTTCCATTTACCTGTGCCGCAACATGGTCTGTAGAGATCAGCCTGGAGAGGTGCATTGCAAAGAGTACGCTGCCTTGGATTCCGAGGCGATCGTGGACATCGGCTCCCACGCCAGGTTCACCTCCTGCCGCGGCGTCTTCCTGCTCTGGCGGACCGTCGCCGACCTGGGGAGGGGCATCTGGAAGGTTATCGTGTTCCTTTACTGCATCCTCTCCTGCGGTTGCTCCTTCTGCCGCCGGCGACGCCGCCGTCGCAAGACAGGCGCTGCGGAGCCAGGCGTTGCAGGAGGCATCGCAGAAGATTTTGATCAGGAGTCAGAAACGGAGGTGGAAGCCGAGGATAAGCCATGTGAAGCTGTTCGGGTGGGCATCGTACTTCGCGGCGGCGCCCGCCCCTTGGCACCCGACGGTTGCAGGGGCGCCGCGGAAGCCGAGCCGACCACCCTGCTCTTCGAGGACGGACAAGCGTCAGACCTCCCGCCACCCAGTGACGGGCGGAATTCGTTCGCCCATCTCTGCGCACATCATGCTCAGGTCTACCGAGCCTCTCGGTATCGTGATAAATGTTCGCAGGTGACTTGCAACCGTCAAGCAGTTGGCAGTGCAGAGGGCGTACCACTATGTCTCCTTCATCTGAGTGGAGAAGCAGGCCGAGCAGTGCAGGCAGCCGCAGCCGTCCAAGGCCGCGGATTCCTCTCGAGTCTGGGCTTGCGGCGTCGGACGGTCCGCAGTCGCAGCCCACGGGCGCGCGAGCAGGGCGCCCCGGTCAACGCAGCTCCCCCCGCAGACGGGGCTCGGGGACCCGAGAGCCATCGCGGACAGGCAGCCCCTGGGCAACGCCGACGGGAGGCCTCAGCTTCGCCACGAGGTCCACCTGTTGGCGTCAGGTTCGAAGCGCCGCCTTCTCCGAGGGTGCCCCTCCCGCGGGATGCCAGCCCTGCTCCAGACGAGGAGACCGAGCAAGGTGACCCTCTCGTACTGCGTGTGCGAGTGCATTGGGCCGCCGGCCCGCAGTGGGTCATCTTCTTGGGGAAGTCCCGTCCAGGAGGAGGGCCCACCGGAGATGGCAGCACGACTGTAGTAGACGTGGAGGAGCCGCGCTGCAAAGACTACTCTGCAGAGGGCCAGGAGAACGTCTGCTTCACCCTCAAGACCGCGGGGATCGAGTACGCTCCCGTCGCCAGCGACCAGGGAAGGCCCCCCGCCGGCTACCTTGAGGAGCTCTTGTACCACCCACCCCATCGGTGCCGAGGAAATGGGGATCGGGGTGCATGGCGTCGTCGTGAGCAACACCATGTGGGAGAAGCTGCGTCCTTGGAACGGGGTCCCCGTTGGCGGGAAGACCAAGAGGATCGGCCGCCCTCAGTGGGCTCAGCTTCGGGCCCGCGGGGACTTGCTCGTGCACCGACATCCAGCAGGCACCTCCGGCGATGCCCCTGGAGTACCGCAGCCCACTTCCGACGAGCTGGACACGCAGCTCAAGAAGCATTGGGCGAGGCTCGACCGCAGCAGTTCCCCCAAGCCCCCATTCGGCGTCGGGTAGGGCCTGGGCGAGGAGGGCGATCTAGCCTCCTCAGTCCCTCGGCGCTCTTCCCGCAGTCCTGCGGGGAAGGACCATGAAGAGGAGAACACCGGGGAGGCCATGCTGGGGTTGTACCTTGCTGCTCATGAAGAAGGATCGGACGACGCCTCGGCGCTACAGAGCGTGGCGGCAGGATACGATGAGGACGTCACCGTGGTCTTGGGGCATCTCATCAAGTATACCCGGCGTCTCATGCGCAGCAGCGGGACCGAGGAGCGGGCCAAGTACCAGGCGCCCATCGACAGGTGGGAAAGAAAGTTGGAGCGGGTCCGAGCCGAAAAAGACGTGGGTGTGAACCCACCCCTCGCTAGTGGCCTCTTGAAGCTAGACACCGAGCGCAAGCCCGACATCAGCCAAGAGCCTGGCCAACCTGGAGCCCCCCCTGGGCTGGACGCCACCGCGAGCGCTCCGCCATTGCCGCCGCCGGCTACCCCGCCTGGCGTGCGCGTGCCGGGAGCGACTCGCTTGTCTCCGCCAGGTTTGATGCCCGGCCTCGTACCGAATCTCGGGCAGATGTTCACCAACCGGAGCGCCTACGGACACGGAGGACTGGTTAAGACCCCGGGGCAACCCGACCGTAGGTACGCCGCAGGAGCCGGAGAGGGTGGGCCCTCAGCCGCTTTCTCCACCTACGCGCAAGTCCTCCAGAACGGTCAAGAGCAGCAGCACCTGGACAACATGCGGCTGCTGCAGGCGGTGGATAGCCTCCGCAGGTCCGGCGAGGAGGAGAAGGTGGCACAGCGGGGCACCCTCGGTGCCATCGGACGTGCCGAGGAGCTTGACGTGTACCTGGCGCGGGGCTGCGACACCCTCGACGTGGAGGTCTGCGGTGCCCTGACCGGACGAGAGTTGTTCCATGGCCTCAAGCGCGCCTGCGAGCACGCGAAGCACGTGATGCAGGCGGTGAACTGGCCGACGACGGTGACGAACAGGATGGCGTACGGCATCGCCGCCTTTTGTTGGGGAGGACGGGGCCACAAGGATCTGGCCGAGTGGTCGATCTCTGTGGCCGACTTTCCCCATTGCAAAGCAGAGGTGTTCGACGCCTACACCATGCCCACCACGTGCAAGCTCGAGCCGCGCCCCCGGCACCCGGTCGTCTTCTCGCAGTGGGTGAGGCAGGCCGAGAACGCCATCACCGTCTTCGGGCTAGTCTACGGGCGGATGCACGAGCCCGAGCGACGCCGAGCCCTGGAGACCCTGCGCCTTGCCTACGAGGAGGGCGACGTGGCCTTCCCAGCTGATTATGTGTACAGCCTCTGGGAAGAGCTTGCTGCAACCTGGTGCGAGCAGCTTCGGGAGAAGCGAAGGGAGGTGCGCCGCATCCTGGGGCTCACTAACCCGCGCCGGGAGGACATCAAGACCATCGCCCTCGCTCCCACGGGGCCGTCTGGTACGAGACCTATGTTGCTTCACATCAGCAATTTGGCCCCTGCAATTATTGGGATGAATCGCTGCGGCTGGATATATCGAGCACAGTTGATCACAACACAAACGCTCCTGCGATCCCCGCCAAAATGGCAAGAAATGGTAAGCTCAGATTCGCATGGCTACATTGCAACCGAACCGCTTGATCATCATTTTGACCGAACTGGCGGAATTCGACCACGCGTCCGACAAAATACGTTCGACGAGGGATGCGCTGCACAATGCCCCGGCCACGGGCAGCGCTACGAGGGAAAGCGGGCCCTTCGATGTGTCACTTTCAGCGCCCGTGAAAGTGACACCTTCCAGGGCCCACTTAAAGAGCACCAGAAAGGCTCCAAGAAGGCCCCGAGAAGGCCCCAGGGCGGCACCAAGAGGGCTCCCAGAGGGACCCAAGAGAGGCCCCAAGAAGGGCCCAAGAGGGCCCTCCGCGGTGTCACTTTCAACGCCCGTGAAAATGACACCTCCCAGGGCCCACTTAGGGCCTCAGAAAAGCTCTAAGAAGGCCCCGAAAGGGCCATAGAGAGCCGCCCTGGGTTCAACTCCGCGTGGCGGAGTTGGAAGCGATAACTTCAATACCCTACTGGAGGCCTCTTAGGGGCCCTAAGACGGCACTGAAGAACCCCATCGGGGCTTTTTCAAAGGCAGAGGAGGGCGCAAAAAGGGGCCTCAGTGAGCCCCTGGTCTAACTCCACCTGGCGGAATTGGAAGCGATATCGCCCGGCGCCTTCATGGAGCCGCTCGGAGCTTCCAAGACGGCTCCAGAAGGCCCCAGGAGGGCCCCAAGAGGATCGAACGACGATTCCTGGAAGTGCACCAGTGAGACCCTTGTTGACCTCCGCCTGGCGGAGTTGGAAGCGACAATTTCCAGTGCCCTCTTGGGGCCTCTGGGGGGCCCCTCAGAAAGCTTTGGGGAGCACAGTGAAGGCCTTCGCAGGGCCGCGTGAGAGCCGTACCAGGGCCGCATGTGTGCGCGGATGGGGGCGACGAGTGCTGACGCTGACGAATATGAGAATGATGAGGGCGATCAAGGCTGGCCCGAAACAAATCCTGGCGCCATTGCAGGCCGCCGATTATCGGCCACGCCGCCAGGACGACGCCAAGCAACAAAACGACACCAACCAACAAACCGACACCAACCAACAAACCAACAAATCGACACCGGCCAACAAAAGGACACCAAGCAACAAAACGACACCAAGCAACAAAACGACACCAACCAACGAAACGACACCAACCAACAAAACGGCACGAATCAACAAAACGGCACTGACCAACCAAACGACAAATCACTTCACGACACCAATGAACAACGCGAAATCCACCGACCGCCAACCAAGCATAAAATCAACCGACACAACGAAACCAACCCATAGAGCCAGACCAACCACTGGATTCGTGAGTCGGGGTAGTCATGGAAGTGAGCCGCTGCAGCCCGCGGAAGCCATTAACAGTGACCAGAGCACCGCAATGCAGCAACGTCCCCGGGCGGCGGCGGGAGTCTTGGATCTCCCGCGGGACTGGAGCGTAGCGAGTTCGTCCTGGGTCCGGTTTAGTGAAGTGAAGAATTTCGGGGTGCTTGCATGGCAAAAACCTTCACTTCACTAATCTGGGGCCCCTGGAGCCCCAGGGCGTTTCAGGTCCCCTCGCTGTCTGGGTAGTCCAGGGGGCGCAGTGGCGGCTTACCAGAGGCCCTGTTCCCTAGCCTCACTTGCTTTCACCCGTGGTGCTCGACGGCCGTCTCGGAGCTGTCTTGTGGCGGTCTGGGGCAATCCCGAAGCCTCTTGGAGCCATCCCAAGGCCCCAAGGCGCCACCAATGGGGGCCCCAAGAGAGCTCCCAGAGGGCCCCGAAAGGCCTACAACAGATTGCACGTTCGCGCGAATTCTTTGTACCACTTTGGGGGGTCCCTCTTGGGGCCCTCGGGGAACGTTCTTGGGGCCCTCCGAGGGCCCACTGGGGCCCCGGGAAGGCCCCAAGAACGCTCCCAGAGGGCCCCAAGAATGCTCCAAGAGGGCCCCAAGAGGACCCCCACAAGTGACAAAAACTATTTGCATGAGGGTGCAACTTACTCGGCGCCTCTTGGGGCGCTCTTGGAGCCGTGCTGGGCGCCACTCGTGGACGACATGGGCTGGGCGACGGCATGTGGACCCTGTCGCTTGGGCCATCGGGGGTGCTCCCCAATGGGGCCACGAAGCTTGTGAGCGTATGACGGAATGGGCTGGGCGGCGGCCTGTGGGCCCTGCCTGTGGGGCCGTCGGTGTAGCTCCCCGTGGGGCCACGAAGCGTGTGAAACGTATGCCGAAATATGCTGGGCGGCGGCCTGGGAAACCTGCCGCTGGGACCTTTTTTTGGTGGAGCTGCCTATAGGGGCACGAAATGTTTGAGGGTGTCATCAATGTGGCCTGGGCGACGGCATGTGGACCTTGCCGCCGGGACCTCCGATGAGCTCCTCATGGGGGCACGAAGCGTCTGAGGGGCGTGCCGACATGGGCTGGGCGGCGCACTGAGGACCCTGCCGATGGGGCCTTCGGTGGAGCACCTCACAAGGCCACGAGACTTGCGGGGGATGCGGCGAAGCAGAGACGCGGGGGAACAAGGGGGGTGTTTTGATGATGTTGATGAGGATGGTGGTGGTATTGATGGTGGAGACGGCGAGAATGCTGATGATGCTGATGATGATGGTGATGGCGACGATGACGATGGACGATGACGACGGAGACACGCGGAGAGCAGGGGCAGATACGCGAAGAGGGAGGACGAGGGAGGGGGCCGGAAGGAATGACGCGGGGCGGTGTCTCTTCAAAACGAAGAACCAACACTGCAATATGGTAGGGAATTTCTGGACGACCCCCCCCCCCGTGGCGCGGTCAATGTCCGCGACAGCATCGCTGGCACTACGAACGAAATGATCGAACTCTTCCTGCGACGTTACCCGCGGGGTGGATCAGCCAGGGATGGGGGTCGAAACCGCCCCAGCGCAAAGCAAATGTACAATCCTGAGAAACCCCAGCCCACATCAACCGATCCGCAACAAGCACGCAAGCCTTTGACGACCCCAACGCACGTGACATCGCATAACGCGACGCGCCATCGAAAACGTTCGACGCGCGGCCTCGGAATGACATCGGGCTTCATGGAACGTCGAATGGAAAACATGAAAAACCGCCTTGTGGGCTCCGAGACCCAAAATTACTGATGTGAAGGATTTCGGCTCGTCGATCTGGGAGTGCGTGGCTGACCTTTCCGAACGTGTACGACCTCGACGCGCCAGATGGGCACTGCCAGGTGGCGTGCGTCCCTCGCCAGGCCCGGCGGCTGCAGAGGTTCCTCCATCAGAACCTCCACGCCGGCCCCTCGAGGACCCCCAAGGCTGGGAAGGCTGATGACCACGCCCCAGCAGATCAGGAGGCACCCGCAGGAGCTGGTCCAGGCACAGGAAAGGCAGGGGCCGCCGTCAAGAAGGCTGCTGCCAAGAAGCGGCCCGCCGCCCGGGCGTACCCAGCAGGGAAGGCGCTGACATCCAGCGAGATCGGGCGCTCGGTCAAGCATGCCCCCCGTGACAAGAACGGGAAGGTCATCTGCTGGGACGCCTGCACATGGGCCGGCTGCCCCAAGGCGGCAGGGACCTGCGCCCACTCCCACGAGGCCATCAAGGGGCTTGGCAGCTTGGACTGGACCGTGCAGGCGCAGCTCATCAGGCGCGGCGGCCTGAAGTCTGGCGCTAAGGTCGACCCCGCCTCGGTCGACGGGAGGGTGGCTCAGCTCAGGGCCCAGGCCAAGGCCGAGGCGGACAGCAAAAGGGCTGGGGGAGGCGCTGGAGAAGGCCCCGGGGCCTCTTCGGGAGGCAGCCGGGCGGGAGGCTCGCCGGCTGTCTGGCCCCCCCCGGCCGCCTTCGACGAGATCCAGACCGCCGCCCTCGAGGAGGAGCTCAGGCAGGCCGTCCAGGGCCCCGAGGAGGACTGGCTGCTGGACGCCCACGCCAACGCGCCCGCGGTGGAAGGGACTGGTGAGACGACACATCCAGCTGCTCTCGAAAGATGGAACATCATCGAGAAGATCTTGGAGAGCGGGGCCATCGCGACGCTGGGCGACATCAGCGACTACCTGCATTCACACGCCCTGGCCAGGCTCGCACGCGCCAGCTCAGAGGGCATCTCCCTGAGCTTGGAGGAGATACTGCTGGAGGCGACTCGTGACGGGGGGCCAACCCTCGCCGAGGAAGCCGGTCGGGCACTCGACAAGCTGGGATCAAAGGCGGGGAGGAGCAGCACACAGGACCTCAGCATTGGAGGGGCCACCTGGGACGAGGAGGCTGGGGTAGGCCGCGGGAAGCTCACGGTGCAAGACCAAGAATGGGACTATCTCGACTTCCAGGACGAGCTTCAGCCCGACGAGGAGATGCGAACCCGGCTCGGCCTCAAGGAAGGCGACGCAGAGCTCAGGCAGTGTCTGGTGCTCCCGCGGCCGCCCTGCTCTGGGAAGATAAGGAGCCTGATGCGCCGGCCGTGAAGGCCCTGGCTGCTCAGCTCCGCCGCGAGCTGTGGGATGGAGCCACCACCGCCTCCGCCGCATTGGGGGACGCCCCTCCCTTCGTCTCGCCACGTGAAGCCGAGCTCCGGATGCGCTGCCACGATGTCCAGCACCCGCGCCACGACAAGGACTTCAGGTGCATCTCGGTCTTCCCCCTGAGTGCCCTCAACGCGACCACCGTCCGGGTCTGGAGGATCAACCACTGGAACCAGCTCGAGATCGACTCCGTCGTGCCGACGCAGACCAGCGAGAGGGAGGTCCACGTCATGATCCACCGAGGCCATATGCGGGTGCTCAGGCCGCCGGTCATCGGCGGCCAGAGTCCCAACAAGCGAGGCCGGGCGTTTGGGGAGATCCTCAAGACCTGGACACTAGCCGGGAAGCCCGTCCGCGAGCTGCTCACAGCCGGCTGGGAGATGTACCTGGAGTCAGAGGAGGTCGCGGGGCCCGTGATACCTAGCCGGCCCCCGCCCTGTATGCACTGCAAACGTATGCAGCAGGCTCAGCTCCCAACGCGTGAGGGCGCCGTCGGGAACCAGGAGCTCGAGGAGGAGGACTTCTCCGGCCTCGCGCCCCTCCTGCGCAGACCCGCCTTCGCGTGGGGCATCCGCGCCCGCGAGATCTTCGCAGGAACAGGGAACTGGACCAAAGCGATGCGAGAAGCTGGACTCCAGACGGCCCCGTCCGTCGAGTACTTCCAGGATCCCCTGGCCCAGACTGGGCCCCAGGAGGAGCACGACATCCTCGACCCCCAGGTGCGGGAGAGACTCCTCCTCGACGCTGGGGCAGCGCCAGGCCCCGACGAGGCGAACGTCTACCCGTTGGCCCCCCCATGCACGACCCACTCGGCTTGGTGCCTCAAGAACGGCGGGACCCGCACGTTCGAGCGCCCAGACGGCGACGGGGCGGTCCAGGCGGAGATCGACAGCAACATCATGACCGATTTCGCCGCCGACCTCTGCGAGCGCCTCGACGCCAACGATCGGGAGTGGATGCTCGAGAACACGGCCAGCGACGGACGCTACCCGAAGATCTGGGACAGAGCCAGGATCAAGCAGCTGCAGAAGCGCACAGGAGCACGGATTATCTCCGTCGCCATGTGTGAGTGGGGGCTAGGGCCCCCAGAGGAGCCTGCGAAACGGCACCGCAAGCTGACGTTCTGGATGGTCTCGAAGGGCCTCTACCCCTGGGCGCTCTCTCTGGCGAGGCGCTGCACCAACCAGCACGAACACGTCGCCCTGGAAGGGCCTCTCCCCTACGACCTGACCCAGACCCAGATCGACCACTACAACTCCTCCAGGCTCTCGCTCAGCCAGTCCGAGCAGAGAGACATCCTGAGCCTGACCAATCGATTGGCCCTGGCAGGCGTGCAGGCCCAGGGTCTCGCCGCAGATACCAAGACCCTGGAAACCCCACAGCTCGGACCCGAGCTGCTGCGCCCGCTGAACGACCTCGTCGGCAAGCTGGGGCCCGCGAACTTCCACTGGAGCCGGATTGAACCACGCACCGGGAAGGCCTTCGAGAACCTCCCAGAGGGCGCCGTGGCCTTGTACTACGGGCGCGATCGAGCCGACAACTTTGTGGCCAAGATCTCACACCGGTCGCCCCCACACCTGCACGGTGGCGGGCGCATCCCCAGCGGAGCCCCCCCGCTGGCCAAGGCCCTGAGGGAGGAGTTGAGCACCCTCGGCTTCCAGGTCGGTCAGCGTGGACTACGACGCACCCGCTACGCCGGCCAGTACCCGACGAGACTGTGCGCTGCCTGGGCCGAGGTCGTCAAGGCTGCGGGGGCGGGGACCCCCCCTGCGAAGCTCCTGAAGAAGCTCGAGCCCATCGTCACGACGAGGGCCGGAGACAAGATGGCGGCGGGAGCCGGTGACAGGGTTCACCTGGCGGACCCCCCCCTCCTTTTCGCTTCCAGGACGTGCCAGTCACGGAGAAGGAGGCGGAGGAAGACCATCCAGCAGGGCTCAAAGGATGGCAGTGCGCGAACAGAGGCAAGAAGAGGGGAGGGTGGAAGCGCAACAAGGCGAGGAAGAGGGGCCCCGACCGAGGAGCGCCACCACCGGGCCCTGGAGGAGATGGTGGAGACGACGAACCTGGGGGAGACGAAGGAGAAGGAGAGGAGGAAGAGGAAGAGAAGGAGCCGCCCAGGAGGGTCAAGAAGTCCAGGCAAGCCGAGCAGCAAGCCGATGAGCCAGTCAAGGTGCTTCTCCCGCAGCGGGGGGACCGATGGATACGAATCCCTGGGGCCCCCATGTATGCGCACGAGCTCCAGAGCGTCCTCATGACCTGCAGGTGGCTGCGCGACGACGTTCTTAGTCCCGAGGAGCTCCGCCTGTTCGTCTACACCGACGAGGGGGGCACCGCAGGGGCCGCGGGGCCGCCCTTGGAAGACGACGATCGTGTCGAACCCGGGGAACGCCTTATCCTGTGGATCGGGAAAGAAGACATCGGGAATTGGGCAGCCTGGGCGCCACGCTGGATCAAGAGGGCTGCGGGCGAGGAGCGTGAGGA
Organism: Prorocentrum cordatum; assembly: GCA_963575745.1. Taxonomy (NCBI): domain Eukaryota; class Dinophyceae; order Prorocentrales; family Prorocentraceae; genus Prorocentrum; species Prorocentrum cordatum. Next base: position 855,696 of record CAUYUJ010015627.1, read on the forward strand.
AGCGCCGTGGCACCGCAGCGAGGCCACTCCTGCGTCCCACCGCAGTGTCACGCTGAGGATCGCCGACCGTGCCAGCTCCCAGGGCTTTGGCAGCCCAGAACTTGGCGTTGTCTGGAACAGGCGGGCCCCCCCACCGCACTCAGGAGGGAAGCGCTTCCAGCAGGCTGCCGCCCAGGCCCTCCAGAGACAAAGCCGCGAGGCGCCCGCTGGAGGGTCCAGCAGCGGCGGCAGCTCAGCCGACAGCATCAAACTGGAGAGCATAAGGAGGAAGCTCGAAGCTGCCAGAGCCGCCGAGGTAGGTGTCCTGGAGGAGGAGGAGAAGCGCATCAAGGAGCTGCAGATACAGCTGGCAGAGGCTAAGGAGCGCCGCCGGGCCCGTCGTGCGAGGGATGCCGGCAAGCGCGAGGCAGAGCAGGCGCAAGCCGGGCATCCCCGCCGGGCCAGCTCGGAACCCCCCAGCGGGCAGAGCGTGGCCACCCCTCTCGATCCAGCCTGGGAGGACGAGACCCCGCTGCCCTCGGCCATCCTGGATGGGGAGAACAAGTGCCACGAAGCGGAGTGCATCCTGAATAACCTGCTCGGGGTTCCAGCTGACGATCCCACAGGACCTGATCGGAGGAGGAAAGCACGGGAGCTCCTGATCGAGGGCATCAGCTCCATGTTCGAGAATCTACCGCGGAGCTGGACCGGCACCCCCTACGAAGAGCAAGGCGAGATCGCGAGCGAGTACGTTGACATCCTCGAGAGGCTGACCCGCAAGATGGTGAAAGCAGGGGAGCTGGACGACACCACCGCGAAGAAGCGCCAGAGAATCGTGCATGAGAAGGCGGAGGAGGAACCCCCGAGCGACGACGCGGACTCCGCCGAGAGCTCGGAAGACGAGGTGGTGGAGAAGCCGCACGCGAGGACCGAGGAGGGACTAGACCCCCCCCTCCCAGAGGACCCGGATCCTCTGAGCCTCTGGCCCGGGCAAGCAGAGGCGGCCAGGCGGAGCAGGGAGGAGACGTTTCAGAGCTCTCCTGGGGCCAGCGGCAGCGGAGGCCCCGCCCCCGCTGCAGGCGCAGAGCCACCGCCGAGCGCACCTCCGCCGCCCGAGGCACTGGAAACCCCCTCAGACCCAGCCCAGCATCAGAGGAGCAGACTCCCCGCCACGATCCCCCAGAAGGCCGCGCCAACGAGGCGAAGCCGCTCGGCAATGACAGTCGTGGAAGCAGCCAGGCGGCCCGCAGGCAGGTCGACAACCTCCAGCGGAGACCCCCCTACTGGGAGGGCAGACGCCGGCAGCGCAGGGACGTCCGGAGAGAAGCTCACACTCAGGCCCAAGCCGAGATCGCTGGGTGCCCAGCTGCGCGCCACCTCCAAGGGAGAGCCATCGCAGCCCAGACCCCGCCAAGATGATCCAGCAAGGCCGCTCGTGCCCCCGGATCACGCAGTCAGGCCCCTGGTGAGGCCTCCGGGGTGGCGCCCGCTCCTCCCGGGGCAAGTCTGCAGGCCGCCGGGCATGCCGCCGATGATGCCGCCCCCTTGGCCGCCCCCTCCGCGGGGAGGCCGCTGTGGGGGACCCCCTTTGGGGGAGGCGCCGGCGGCGCCAAGCGGTGGGAGGGAGCAGGAGGAGGCGCGTGCCTACGTCAAGTGGTGCGCGGACCACCCCACCTTCCAGCCCGAGAAGGTGCCAGAGGTCGTGAAGCGGGGCAACTCACTCCTCCGTCTCGCCGGCAGCATCGAGAGGGCTGCCGAGTTGCTGAAGCACGCGCGGGAGGAGGTCCATGGGAACCCGCTGGGCGGCGAACTCCAGGAAGACGTGCAGAAGTCCTTGGACCCGCACCACGCCGCCTACCTCCGGGCCATGGCCACCGGGGGGGTGCCCGTGCGGCGCACGGAGGAGCGGACGCGCACGCAGGCCAAGTCGCACTCCTCGGCGGTGGACCACGCGCTGGAGATGTTCGAGAAGGCCTGGAAGGACAGCCGCTACGGCGTTGTCCTCTGGGCCTCGGACGAGGTCGAGGACGTGATCGCCGCCTCAGCGCTGGTCGAGTCGCCCAGCGGGAGGGCCCCCAAAATGTTGCCCGATCGGACCATCTCGAAAGAGGGCCGGCCGATCCACGACATGCGGGCGGCCAACGCCTTCTCCCCGAAGGAGCAGCACCCGCCAGCGAAGCAGCCCCTCCACAGGGGGCTTGCGAGGCTCAGCCTCTGGTGGGAGGCGAGGCACCCGGGCGTCCAGCAGGTGGTGGCGAAGCGCGACGTGGCCAGGGCCTTCAAGTGGCACCACCTGGAGCCAGCGGCCGCGCCAGAGTTCGGGACGACGCTCCCGGGCAAGGAGGTCGGAGTGCCAGGGCGAGTTATCCTGATCCACGGCGTGCTGGTCTTCGGCTGGGCCGGCAGCCCGGGCGAGTACATGGCGTTCGCCTGGGCGGCCAAGAGCGAGCACGAGAGGAGGAAGCCGCCGGCGCCCAGGATCAACGATACCGTCAGGTACGCCTCCAAGTGGCTCATGGACGACGGGGTTGTCCTCGAGCCGCTGGTGGGCCTCCGACCCTGGCTCTCGGCCGAGGAGCTCGACGGGGCCATGAAGCGAGTCTGGGGCCCGGACGCAGTTAACGAGGAGAAACTGGACGTCGAGGGGGAGTTCGCGGCAGAGCAGCTGATCTGGGGCCTCCACATGAACTTCGACACGAAGGTGGTTAGGCTCCCAGAACCCAAATGCATCAAGGCTCAGTACCTGCTCGCCCTCCCGGAGCTCAGAGGATCCAGGCGGGTCCCACTGAAGGTCGCCCAAGAGCTGCGAGGCTGTGCCCAGTTCTGGGCGTCAGCACAGCCGGCCCTCCGCCCCGAGCTCCCCGCCCTGGACCGGCTCCTGAGCAGCGGGACGAGCTGGGCAGAGCCGAAAGGTACGCCTGAGGAAGTCGAGCTCGCCTGGGAGGAGTGGGGCGCGTCGGTGGGGTTTCTGAGGATGCTCTTCGACGTCCCTGAGGCCTGGAGCACGACCTTCCAGGCCAGCTTCACACAGGCTCTGTCGGTGCGCGAACGCCTCGCATTGCCGGGAACAGCACGTACCACGCGGTGGACAGGCGGAGATGCTACCACCTCCTCGATCGGTGCCATCGACTGGGGGAGCGCAACTGCCGGGGATGCCGCGCCGACGCCGGAGTACATGGCCGCGGACGCCGGACCACTGCTCGAGGCCCTGAGCCACGCGGTCGGAGGCGAGAGTGGCGAGGAGGACTGGATCATAGCGGTGGTCGAGCTGTTGGCGGTGGTCGCGTTGGCCACGAAGCAGGGCTCGAAGTGGGAAGGCGAGTTGGTGTTTTACGTCACGGACAATCAGAATGTGAAGGCCTGGCTCACCAAGAGAAGCCCCAATAACGCCCTTGCCCGCCACCTGATCCGTCTGGTGGAAAGGATCGAAGCCATGCACGGGTGCCGCATCGTCTCGTTCTTCGTGAGGACCTACCACAATGAGGTGGCCGACTGGCTTACCCGCGAAGAGGTCAAGAAGGTTCACGACACGCTGGCCACTTCAGGATGGAAGCGCCTAGAGCCTCCCGCAGCCTGGGGCCAGATACTGGAGGACGCCAAGGAGCGCCTTCTCAGACCCCCTGGGGAGACGGGCCCCGTGGCCGAGGCTGCCCTTCGACACCGAGCGCTTCAGCGAGGACATGGGCTGCCGAGGGCTCCCCCGCTCCGCGGGAAGCTGGGCCGAGAAGTGGGGAGTCTCATCAACCCGTGCACGAAGGCCTTCAAGCGCCTCGGGGGATCGGAGCCCGAGGAGAACCAGAAGGCGGGATGGCTCATGGCGACGCTGTCCCTGGACCCCAAGGGCCGAGAGATGGAGGCTTTCCTCGTTGCAGCAACTCAGGAGAGCCCTGAAGTGGTGGTCGTGGACGCCCCGACCGGGGTAGACACAGCCAGGTTCGAGAAGGCACTCAAGCAGCTGGGCTACATGGTCTCGAAGTTCGAGGTGGTCTGCACGCACCACGGGGACGCCACGACGCGGACCAGGCGGGTGCTCGTGGGCGGACGTCGGAAAGCGGGAGCGGGCCTGGCGCGCATTGACATGCCGCCGGCCTGCTCCCGAGCTGCCAGCGTCAAGCCTCTCCTGGACAAGGGAAAGGACCACCTGTGGCTCGACCAACAGGGCGAAGTGTCATGGGACCCCCGCATCCAATCCACCAGCGACCCCCTCCTCCTCAAGCTGGTCGGGCACCTCAAGAAGGATGGAGCGAAGCACCTGATCTACAGCGAGGAGGGGCCGGTGGGCACCATCCGCTGGCCAGGGGCGGAGCTCCAAAGACCCGGGGCGACGCTCCTCCGTGTCACCGGAGGGGGCGGGGGCACGGTCCGCGCCCTGACACCCCAAGAGGTTTGGCGAGTGCAGGGAGGGACCAACGACGAGTGGACCCATCTGCGAGCCCAGGGCTCCACCGAGGACGAACTCCTGAAAGGCGCAGCCAGGGCGCTCCCGCCGAGGACCGCGGAGGCAGTGCTGACCGCGGTGACAGAGGCGCTCGACAACACCAGCACGCAGCGTGCCGGGGTATGCCATGATCCAGAGGAGCAGGCTGCGTGGGAGGCCACCAAGCGCTGGTTCCGCGCCTGGGCACAGGCACCGGATCAGCCCGCCCTGGCGCTGGCAGCAGAGGACGAGGCAAGGGCCGGAGGAGCGCTCACCGACGAGATGCACAAGAACCGCCAGCGTGCCCAGGCAGTCCGCTTCAAGATGATCGACGAGGACACGCTCATCGGACCCCACGAGGCCCCAGCCGCCGAGAAGGTCAAGCTAGACAAAGGTGTAACTCGCTCGAAGAGCCCTCGCAAGAAGAGCCCTCGGCGTGCCAAAGAGGTGCCAGCAATCAACTTGGTGAGGCCGCAAGCGCTGGGCGTAGCTCGGAAGACCAACTACCCCGGGAAGGAGCTCGCCCCCGCCGGCCGCGCTGAGCCTGGCGGAGCCAACTACGCCGGCTGGTTCGCGCAGCAGAAGATGGAGGCCATGCTGCAGAAACTCAGCGAAGGCACAAGGGCAGGTTACGAGGGAGGATGGCGGCTCTGGGTGGCCGTGCGCCAGGCGCAAGGGCTTAGCCCTTGGCTCCCAGGACGTGATCGCGAGGAGCGCCTGGCCGACGAAGAGGCGCTCATCAACTTCGCCGTCCTCCTAGCGCGGGTCGTCGGGAGGACCGAGGGGACCATCAAGCAGAAGCTCTTCGCGGTGCGCTACGCCCACCTGGTGGCCGGCTACTCGGACCCCCTGCTCCACAGAGGCCGCCTCTGGAGCACGCTGGCAGGGCTGAAACGCTGGCAGGGGCCCGAGACCAAGCGGAAGAAGCCCGTCACGCCAGCCATGCTCGAATGGCTCCGCGGCTTTCTCCAGCAGGAGGCCAAGCTCCCCGAGGAGGACGCAGTGGTCATCTGGGCGGCTATTGTGACAGCGTTTTTCTTCCTCCTGAGGGCCTCAGAGTACCTCCTCCAGGACGGGCGCTCGTGGTCCTTCGAGCGCGTGCTGCACGGGGAGGACGTGGGGACCAAGAAGGAGGGGAAGCGAGTGGCCAGCTTCCAGGACGCCGACGAGATGGTGATCTACATCAAGGGCAGCAAGACGGACCAGCTCAATGTCGGGACGGTGAGGAACCACTACCGCGCCGGCACGTCGCTCTGCCCGATCGCGGCGATGGAGCGGCTCCAGGCTCACCATCCTCAGCGGATAAAGGGCACCGAGGAACGGCTGCCCCTTTTCCGCTGGGCGTCAGGTACACCGATCCGCAGGGCAGAGGTGCAGCACTTCCTGACGGTCGCGGGGCTGGCCGCCGGCCTCTCCAGAGAGGAGATCGGCAGCCATTCCCTGAGGATCGGCGGGGCGACTGCAATGTACCACGTGACCGAGGACCTCTCCCGAGTGCGCCGATTCGGGCGCTGGCAGTCGGATGCGTTCCACGGCTACCTGTGGGAGTCGCACGAGCCGATGAAGGGCGTCTCCGGCAAGATGGCCAGGGGCACCTCCTCGTTGACCAACCCGGCGAAGGACAGCGCCCCCAGCAGAGCTGCCGCCGGCGCCGAGAGCGCCAGGCGTGAGAGCCCATGAGGGGCCGCAGCGGGCGCCGCCGGTGCTTACACACCTGGCGTGCGCCCAACCCAAGCCGCCGGCTCCCGCCGTGCGTGCTTGGGTGCAGCCACCAGCTACCTGCCCCGCCGGCGAGTAGCCGCGCGCTCGCAGAGTACACCCGCCCGTGCCTTCAGCACTGGCTAATACCTTACGGCAGAAGCATGCGCCTAGGCTCGTCCGTCAGGGCCCCACTAGTGCCTGGGATACTGTGGGTCCCCTTGCAGCCCTGGACGAGGACCATGCTGGAACCCGCCTGGCACTCCGGCTCTCCATACCAAGCCTGGTCGCGCCGGGCATACTGACGCCAGCTGTGATACAGTAGCTGGCAATCTGACGGCCCAGTGTGGCCGCAGCGCTTGAATTCATGCGCAGGCACGGGCCCGCGCCCCAGCGCCGGCCCGGGGGGCCCCCTCTGTCAGGGGCCGGACCCTGCCCGCCCCGTGCACTTTGGGCACCTGTGGAGGCGGGGGGCCGGGAGATCTGGAGGCCGCGGCGCGGACGGGGGTGCCAAGTACCGGCCCGTGCCGAGCGCCAGCGACGACACCCTCGGGCCTCAGCCCGAGGTCGGGCTCCGCCGGCAATCAAGGCACCGGCTCGAGCCCAAGGCCTAGCCTCACGGAGGATAGCCGCGCACGCCGGCATCAGTTGCCTGGCGGCAGTCGGCAGACAGGAGGGCCAGCCGGGCACCGCGCGCACGCAGGCGCACACGCCAGGCGATGCGTGACTCAGTGCCTAGACGGTGCCGGCAACACAGCGCCTGGCACCCAGTTTTGGCGACGCCCATCAGGGCGCCCACACAGCACGCCGGCGCGTAGAATCCGCCAGGCGGCCAGTGTGCAGGGGCACTGGCAGCAGCACCAGTATTATAGAACAAAGGCGGCGAGGCCCGCTTCGCGTGGCGGAAGGAGGGACCCGCACGGCGTGTCAACGCTGGCGGGAGGAGCGCGCGGCCAGCGCAGCAGCAAAATGGGGGGGGCTGCACCGCTGCCGCCATCATCGTCATCTTCTCCTGAGGGCCCGCTTCAACCGCTTCGCGGCTGGCACGTCCCGCGGCCTTAAAGCAGGCCGCGCTTTCGCTAGCGCCGTACTGTGGGGGCGGGGTCTTAGTTGTTTGTCCTAAACGGTTGGACCCCGCCCTCCCCAGTCGGCTTGGGTTTCCCTCTCCCTGCCCCTGCCTCTGCTTGCCCTTCTCTCTCCCTCTCTCCCGCTCAAGCCTTCGGGGCTCAAAGCCCTCCCAGGACCCGAAGGGGCCCTCTTTTGCCCACCCACCCTGGGCTTTGCCTCGGTGTCCAACGGCACCGGCGGCGAGGCCCGCTTCGCGTGGCGGAAGGAGGGACCCGCACGGCGTGTCAACGCCGGCGGGAGGAGCGTGCGGCCAGCGCAGCAGCAAAATGGGGGGGGCTGCACCGCTGCCGCCATCATCGTCATCTTCTCCTGAGGGCCCGCTTCAACCGCTTCGCGGCTGGCACGTCCCGCGGCCTTAAAGCAGGCCGCGCTTTCGCTAGCGCCGTACTGTGGGGGCGGGGTCCCCAAGGGCTGGCGCCGCGCTCTGCTCGATTTCTCCCAGGAGGAACGTGCGAGAGTCTTCGAAACCATCGACGCGCGGGGGCAGCCCGGGGCCTGGGCGGGCGAGCTCGTCGACTCCTGGGCCATCGATCTTCGAGAAGCAGCAGCACTGCCAGAGCCTCGCGCTCGCAGAATGCCTCTCGAGCCAGTGGGCCGAGGCAGCGACGCTCCGAGCGCGGCTCGAGACTGCGGCCCCCGCGCCCGAGGCCCCCGACGTCGCGAGCTTCTTGCGGGGGCCCGGGAACCGCGAGCGCAGCCAGCTCAAGGCCATGATCCGAGAGGTCAAGGCCGAGATGCACTTGGCCATGGAGCAGGACTGGATCCAGAAGGCCAAGGCCGAGCCCCAGAATCAGCACAAGTCCCCGACCTAATGGGGGCCCTACGAGTGCTTCTACTGCGTCTCCGAGGCCTACGCCCGCTTCCGCGAGATGATCAAAGACGCGGCGCCGCTCCAGGGGCCGCGAGCGAAGCAAATTCTCGCGGCCCGGCCGACAGAGCTGGGCGAGCTCGAAGTAGTCATGGGCATGGGGCCGCGGAGCTACTCCGTCGAGCCTGGCCGCGGCATCGAGCAGAGCCTGGCGAGCGAGCGCCTGGGGGGCGCGCAGAGGTGGCCCGAGGGCGCGCCGCCCGTGCCCGAGTGGAGCGCCCTCGACGGGAACTGCTTCCACCTCGACGACTTGCCCAAAGACTACGAGGAGGACGAGAAACCCTGCCTCCTGGAGCTCCGAGAACTGGACCTCGAGCTCACCGACGAGCAGAAAGACGTGCTCAGAACTCCAGAAGAGCAGATCAAAACATATGGAGTTCCCGCGCGCCCTCGAGAACCAGATCACGCTCGGGCAAGCAAATCAGCGCAATAGCAGGTGGGCGCCCAAGGTATCGGGCCACTTCCTGGGCAAGCTGCAGCTTGCAAGTGGCAGCGCACGAAGGCCGAGACTGGCGGCGAGGCCTCGCTCGAGCACCTGAACCAAGGCGCGGCCATGGCGAGGCTCGCAGGCAGGCCGCCGAAGGCCAAGACGAGCTTCCCCCAGAAGTTCAAGGCCGCGGCGCAAGCGGCGAAGGACGCCAAGAAGCAAGCGAAGGCCAATAAGAAAACATGCCTCCCTGCGATGACCCCCCCCCCCCTGGCACGGCAAGGTGGCCAGCGTCGCCGAGGATGGGGGCCCGCGAGGGCAGTCGCGGCAGAATGCAGGACGTCTGGCGAGTCTCGGGCACCAAGGACGAACGCCGCATGCGCGCCCGCGAGGCGGAGACCGCGGCGATCTTCCAAATCGACAGCGGCGAGGCAAGGCTGACAGACACTCGCAGGCTTCCGCCTGCCCCCGACTGAAGCGGCGGACGCAGGCGGGGGCGAGCGGAAAGGGTGGAAGCGACGGCGGAAGCGGCGGAAGTTGGCGGACAGCTGGCGGCGAAGGCGACGGCGGAACCATGAAGCCACGAAGCGGAAGCAGGCGGAAGCTGAGGAGTGCCTGTGAATCCCGAGCGCCGCAGGTCACGATCGAGCAGGACTACAATTTCCTCGAGCCGCACAAGCTCGATTGGCGCCAGGCATGACTGGCTCGCCACACCGAGCTCGCCAAGGAGCACGCGATCATGAACTGCGCGCAGATCGTCAAAGGCGACGCCGTCGAACTGGGCACAGCGCGCGCGCTGCTAGGCGAGATCGATGAGCGCGCGGGCGCCCCCGAGACCGCCCTGGCGGCCGAGCCCACGACGGCCGTCGCCTGGGCTCGAGAGGGCCAGGGCGAGGGCGAACCCGCCGCCCAGCAGCCCGAGGAGCAGGAGCGTTGGGCCGAGAGAGTCCACAAGGCCAAGCACGTCCTGATCTGCGCGCGCTCCGAGGCGCCCTCGCACTGCACCTACCTCATGGTCGGTGGTTGCTACAGTTGTCCCCGCCCAAGGTGTCTCCAGTTGGTTGGTCTGTTTTGGAGCGGATCCTAGAAGCGCCCAAGGCAGGGGTGGGCACTTGTAGCAACGCCCGCCATGGTCTCGGGGATCAGCGGGGGCGTCGCGGCGAAGTGGCGCGACGCCCTCACGCGGCCGCCTGAGAACGCCAAGCAGGCCTAAAGGGCCACGCGCGAACTCGCACCTACACTCCGCGATTTCTGAGGGGGGGGGCAGGGTTGGTTCACTTTGCTCGGGGGTTGCCGAGGGAGTGAACCCCGCCCTGCTCGTCAGAAATCGCGGGCAGGGCTCGTGCGTGGCCTCCCAAGGCCGCCGAGAGGACCCCCCGCAAGCTCGGCGCCATTGGCCCTGGCGAGACCCGCCCTGCGAGGGGCAGCGCGACGCTCCGAGCCGACGCCCGGTCATGCTGCGGCCCGTGGGCGAGTCGCTGGATCGAGCGCGCCCTGCGCGAGATTGGAGGCGATGGCCGACAGGCGCCCGACAGCATCAGCGCGATGCGCGCCCGAGGCAGCGAGTGGATCAACAAGCCCAAGGAGGCCGGCGACGACGACTCGGCCATGGCCAAGGACAAGAGCAAGGCCAAGTCAAGCCCTTCAAGGAACCCACGGCGGCCGCGCCAAAGCACGCCACCGTCGAGGAGGCAAGCGCCGCCGCCCAGGCCTACGCCAGTGCCCCCGCGCAAGGGCGGCTCCAAAGGGCGCCGAGCCTGCGTGGGCGAATGGTTCGAGGCCGCGCGGAAGAGATGTTCCTTGGCCAGGAGCGCCAAGGGGCCAAAGACCTCTCTTGCGCGGGCAAGTTGTAGCCGCGAGACTCGAGATCTCTCGAGTCAGTCTTGCGCCAAGATCTACAAGGTCAGTCTACGCGAGCGCCCGGGATCACCATCGCCATCGTCATCGCCATCACCGCCACCTTCGCAAAGAAAATCGCTGATCATCCCCGCCAGACCCCCGGACTTGATTATCCCTGGGGGATTATGATCGGAAGCAGTCGGCTAATTCTGGTTCACGGCCTCGTACTTCAGCGCGCGCGCCTGGCCGGCAGCGGGCGACGCAGCGCTCGCGCTGGCGGCGACAACTGCGCCGCCTTCGCCCGCGCCCTCCTTGGAGGGTGAAAGTGGGGGTCGGGCGCAGGGTCCCGGCAATGATGTTTTTTAAAGTCATGAATGGGCGATGCATCCTCGATTGCTGTGTTCGGCGGGGGAACTATTGGAGCCCCCCGCCTGCACCCGCGCGCGAGACTTGAGGGGAAAGGAAGCAAGGGGGCGGGGGGCTCGGGAAAGGCGACGAGGGCAACGTGCGCTAAGGGCGCAACAAGAACAGGCTGGAACACACAAAAGCGGTCGGGTGAGTGTCGAAATCTGCCCAGCCAATCTGGCATGCGGAACACTGCGCCTCAGTTATGGGGATCTTGAAGGCCAGGGCAAAATGTGAATGCACATTGTGGGGAAAAGCAAAATGTGAATTCACATTTTGGGAAAAAGGAAAATGTGAATTCACATTTTGGGAAAAAGGAAAATGTGAATTCACATGTTGGAATTTTGTGTAGGATTCTTTATGAAGGGGCCAGAATGTGAATTCACATTTTGGGAAAAAGGAAAATGTGAATTCACATTTTGGGAAAAAGGAAAATGTGAATTCACATTTTGGAAGAATCGCGGGGCCCATTCCAAATCTGTCTTGGGGGTCGAGAAGTCATCGTTTGGGAACATACGCGATCATCAACCGCACAATCAAGACACACTTGCACTCCGCTTCGCCGACCCACGCGCAATATGCAAGAACGCCTGCACGCATGTACGATAATGGATGGACGGCGCGTGCGCCCGCGCGGGCAACGCGCGGGCACGAATGGCTGGCCACCAATGACCGCCAGCATTGGATGCCAATCGTACCGGATCACATACATGAGCGGTACATTGAGCATACATGGGCCATTCAGCCCCCATTGAAGACCCCCTGTTGCAGCCCCCCTCTTTCACCCTCCAACCTCCGCGTTGAACAGGTCGCCCAACGTCGCCCGGGCAATCGCGGCGCCCACCTCGACGCCGATCTAGCATCTCCTTGTCGGCAGGCCTGTTGCCGGCACCGTGGGCGATCGCGCCCCCCGCGGCAGCCGCGCTGTCGCCCTGCTTCGCTGGCTCAGCGGCCGAAGCCGCGCCGGTCATCTCGTCGTCCTGCCAGCTGTTGCGCGCGCCCTGCAGTGTCGGCGCGCACATGCCAAACGCGCTGCCCGTGGATTCCCCCTGCGCCTGCCGAGCCGCCAGGGCGAGAGTTGCGGGGAGGGGGCCTCGGCTGGGAGATCGGCGTCGCCATCGGGGGCCGCGCCCCTCGCCGCGCGCCCGAACCCGTCCGCAGCCGGCACGTTTTTTCTTCCGCCGCGCGCGCGTATCCGAGGTGTGGGGCCCCGACCGGGACGCAACAAATGTGAATTTGTTCACTCGTTGCGCGCCCGCCTGAGAACGGCGCGCCCTGCGCGCAGAAATTTGGTGGGCCCCCCGGGCGAAACGCTCGCGTCGAAAAATGCGACGGCCCTGGGCGCTCCAGGGCCGAGTTCGAAGATGCTGGCGGATTTCTGTGCGAAAAGTGACGAAGTCGAAGACGGTCGGCGAATTTGAAATTAAGGATGCCCCGAGCGAAGCGCTTGTTTTGCGCTGTAGATTGCCCTCCGCCCAGGTTGCCCAGGCGGATGTCTAGCATGGAGATGTTTTGAGGATGTCTCGAGCGAAGCGCTTGCTTGCGCGTGTCCAGGTTGCCCGGGCGGGTGTTTAGCGAGGATGCGTTCAAAATGCATTGAGCGAAACACGGGGGGCAGCACGGCCCTCGGCGCGGTGCATCAATATCGATGCACTCAGCATTGCAGCGCGGCGCGTTCCGTGGCGCGCCCAATGGCGAGCCTCCCCGGCACGTCTCGCGGGGCGCCCCCTGGCCGGCGAATTCAAATTGGAAGATGTCCCGATCGAAACGCTGGCATGATATGCATGTGGACTAGATCGTCCTCTCCCGGGGACCAGAATTCAAAGGATCTCGCGTGGAATGCCTGTTTTCAAATGCCCAGGTCTCGAGGGTGACTCGAGCGAGACGATTGGCGTCACGCGTCCAGGTTGCCCACGCAGATGTCTAGCATGAGGATGTGTCGAGAGTGTCTCGAGCGAGGCGCTTGTTTGCACGTGCCCAGGTTGCCCTGGTGGAGTCTAACATGAGGATGCGTCGAGAATGTCTTGAACGAGGCGCTTGTTTGCACGTGTCCAGGTCGCCCAGGCATAGCACGGCCCTCGGCGCGGCGCGGCGAGATCGCGGCGAGCCCCCCCGGCACGTCGCGCGGCGAGTCCCATGGCACGTCCCACGGCACCTCCATTGGCACGCTCCGAAGCGCGCCCCCTCGGCGCGCCCCGCGGGGAACCCCTGCGGCGCGCCCCCTGGCGCGCCGCCTCGTCCCTTGAAGGCCCTCGGGACGTTCCGCAGCGCGTCCCCCTGGCATGCCCCCCCCTGTCAATTTGCGTGATGCATGCCTTTCCGGGATTCGTGGGTCGATCATTTTTTTCGTGCCGCGCGCGCGTGTCCGATGGGCGAATCCAGTTGCAGACCCCATGGTCGAAGCCCTCCTCAAGACGGTTTAACCAGCCGGACGTTGGCAATCAACGCCACCGAACGACTGCGATCGCCCTGCGCAGATTTCCGATGCTCGCGCACCCCGCCCATCGCCCTACATGCAGATGCTGTCTAGTCGCGACCGTTCATTGACGAAGGCGCCAATGCACATGTCCTTGACCTACTCCTCCTTCTCATCCTGCTCCTCCTCATCTCCACTTTCCCCCGCCCCTTCCGCGCCCCCCCCCCCCGCCCCCCCTGAAATTGCGCGGGCCCCCGCTTCCTGGAGCCGCCGCGCGCCGCGATCGCACTGGGCACGAAATATGAAGCGGGCTCGCGGGGCGCCGACTTCACGTAGGCAATCGCCTCAAACGACCACCCTGGCACCCGATGTCCGACTGGGCTTTCAACTTCCCCACGAAGCTCTCAGCCCCATGCAGCTTCATGAACTACACGCAATGTCACGCGTCGCCCTGGGAAGACTCGCGCGCGCCCTACCGCGCCTGCCTCTCGATGTTGCCCCCGGCAGCATCCCCGCCTCTCGCCTTCGTGGCAGGCGCGCGGGCGCGGCCGATGTTAGCGACGCGCTGCCGCGCGCAAGGTCTGCGCCGTGCCTGGCCCACCTCTTTCTTCGCAGGCTGCGCCGCGTCTACAAAATCTGGGCGTTGCTCCCCGACGTCGCGCTCGATGACGCGCCGCGCCAGGCCGCCCTCGACCGCGCTCTGAAAGTTCGGGTTCCCGGCAGACAACAGACGCTGATTCGACCATCGATCGACGCGCGGGGGCGCTGGGTCGGGGCGCCGCCCACTGCGCGCGCCGCGCATGCATTGGCGTGCGAGCGCGCATGGGCACCAGAAACCATGTCAGTCTTGACGTAGGTGGCCAGCATGGCCTCACCGTTGCAAATCCCACGTGAACTCGGCGCGGGGCACGTTGACGTCGCCCTCGATGGCGACGGCATCTGCCACTGCACTCCAGACGAAACCGCCGTCGTGAACGTCGCGGCCGACGCCGCGCGCGGACGCGTCAACGACGCCCAGCCCTTCGCGGTTCATTGCGGCATCTCTACTTGCTTGGGCTGCAGCCTTGCCTCGTAGGCACCGCTGCTGGTGACTGGGGCCTTCAGCGTCTCATCAACTACGTCGACAAGTTGACCAGTGCCGCCCTTCGCCTCCGCATGCAGACTATCGAATTCTGTAGCGGGCGTGGCCAGCTGCCCCACTGGGGAGGGAAATCGGTGGGAAGCGACAAAAAGGCGGGACCTGCAGGTGCAATGGCGACGCGAGCCGCGCGCGCGATGGTCGACGACGACGCCCCGAATCCAAAACACGACGCAACCGCAATTCGCCGACGTCGCCGCGCCGCCAAAGTTTCACAACTTCTATGCCGAGCCCGCCGCAGGCGCCGATTTTTTCGTTGAACCAATGTGGGCAGGTCGCGGGTGGCGCGCAAATTGGTGGCAGGTGGGTCGCGGGCGGGTCGCAGGCGGGTCGCGGGTGTAGAGGGCAAAATATCCACCCCTATAATAATCGCCCCGACAAGCGAAGCCGCTGAGTAAACGCACATAAGGAGTGAATCGAACAGGGCAGGGCTTTTTAGTCAACGCCCAGGGCCGTTTAGTAAACGTCAATTGTCGGGTCCGGGTGCCTTTTTCCTTCCTTGAAGGTGGGTCGCAAATGGGTCGCGGGTCGGGTCGCGGGTGGGTCGCGGGGCGGGTCGTGGGCGGGTCGCGGGTTGGGTCGAGGGTGGGTCGCGGGGTGGGTCACGGGGTGGGTCACGGGGCGGGTCGCGGGGCGGGTCGCGGGGCGGGTCGCAGGGTGGGGCGACGACAACAAACAACGACAACAACAACAACATGGTACGACCACTACCTGGAGGCCCCATTCTACCTTGGAGGTCCCACCCTCTTGTGCGACCCCTAGCTGGAGGCCCCATGAGGGGGGGGATCATGTTGCACGATCCATGTATAAGCCATACGCCCGACGGCGCGTCGGCGGCGGCGGCGCAGTAGCGCCTCGCGACTTCTCGCCAATGCTGTGCATCCAGCACAGCTTCCTGTAGTTGCTGCCCGTTTCC
Organism: Prorocentrum cordatum; assembly: GCA_963575745.1. NCBI lineage: Eukaryota > Dinophyceae > Prorocentrales > Prorocentraceae > Prorocentrum > Prorocentrum cordatum. Next base: position 870,927 of record CAUYUJ010015627.1, read on the forward strand.
ACATGCCCGCAATTCGCGCGGCAGCAGCATTCTTGCCCATTCCAATCGTGGCGCCCCTGTTTTGCGCACATATCGGTCGCTGAGCGGCGCGAGCGCCCCAGGGAAGAACACGGCATCACAAAGCGGGTCACCTGGTTCCCCGCGAGCCGCTCTTCCGAAGAGGACCAACCGATGCTCCCGCAACGTAACAGACAGTGGTCTCTGCGCCGAGCGCTGGCGCACGGGAAACGGAAACCCCTCCGACCTTACATTACTAGGACTATGGGATCCAGCTCGACCCTTGCACCTCCCCACTGGACGCGACCACGCAAACGCAAGGGTGCCCCAGCGAGGCTCCAGAATCCATGCAAAACCCTTGCGGATCCCTCGGGATCCCTGAGGAACCCTAGGGACTCCTCATGGAACCCTGACGCATCTCAAGGGAATCCTGAAGGAACCCTAGGGATCCTGAAGGAACCCTTGGGAATCCTGCAATCCTCAAGAAACCCTACCGAATCCTTACGGAACCCTGGGGCATCCTTACGGAACTCGACCAGATCCTTAGGGAACCCTCGGGAATCCTTGGGCAATCCTAAGGAGTCCTTCGGCAACCCTGGGGAAACCTTTGAGGAAACCTAAGGAATCCTCAACGAACCCTAGGGACACCTTGGCAATCCCAAGGTTAGGGAACCCTCGGGGATCCTTGGGGAACCCGAAAGAATCCTGAAGGGGCCATGATGATTCCTTCGGGAACCTGAGTGAATCCTTAGGGGGCCCTTGGGATTCCTTAGACAACCCT
>CAUYUJ010015627.1:876704-909204 GCA_963575745.1 Prorocentrum cordatum
CCTCCCCGGCGGGGCGCGCGGGTAGCAGCCCCGGGCGCCCCAACTCCGCCCTGGCGTGGCCGGCGGCCAGGGCGTCGAAGAAGGCCCGGTTGCGCAGGGCGTTGCGGCGTTTGGTCCGGTCGCCGCGGCAGGCGCAGACCAGGGCGCGGTCGCAGAAAACGCCCATCACCTCGCCACAGGCTGGGCAGAAGCACTCCTCCTGCAGGAGCTGGACTCGCAGCCGCCTCTGCAGGCCGACCTGCATGAGGCCGCGCGGGAAGGCGGTGCCGGTGGCCTCGCAGGGCGGCGCCTGGAGCCACGCGGCCGCGCCTGGGGCTTGCACCGGAGAGAGGTGCGCCTTGCCGGCCAGGGTGGAGCCCGCCAGAAGTCCGTCGAGCGAGGCGCTGTCCACCGCGTCGGAGAGGGCCTTCTGGTTGCCGTGCTGCGCGTGGTCGAACACCACCCGGTCGGCGTCCCGCACGACTGCGTTGTGGGCCTGCGCCGCAGCCGCCAGGCTACCTCCGTCGCGGTCGGGGTTGTTGGAGTAGCCGGGGTAGAGCTGCCGACAGAGGTCGGTGCTCCTCGCTCTGGAAGCGATGTAGGCGGCGGCGGCGTGCTTCGCGGCAGAGCGCAGGTCAAGTCCTCCCTTCCGGAGCTTTAGCTGAGCCTGCTGCCAAGAAGCGTCGGAGGGCGAGCAGCCGCTCAGTTGCTCAAGGCAGGCCTGGACAGCGTTGCCCATGGCCAGCAGGGAGGCGGCGTGCGCGGTGGGCGGCACCACGCGCGCGGAGTAGCCCAGCTTGCAGAAGGAGGCGCACTGGCGCAGGAGGTGCAGCGCGACCTGCGCGTTTTCGAGCTCCCCCAGAGCTTCCAGCAAGTCGGTGGCGCTCGCGACCCGCTGCTTGGTGTGCTCCGCGCAGAAGTCCGCGTCTCCCACTGGCGCGCCGAGCAGCTCGAAACTGCGATCGGTGCGGAGGCGGAAGCCCGGCGGGAAGCCGTCCAGAGACACGTCGGAGGCGTCTCCGCCAGTGGGGGCCACCTCACACTTGCCCGGGCCAGTGCTCAGCTGGAGGCCCACCGCGGCAAGGCTGGCCACGAGCAAGTGGAGGAGGCGCGCGACGGCCGGCGCGTCGCCCGCGAGGCAGCCGTCGTCCAAGTAGAAGAAACTCAAGTCGACGGCGCCGTCGGCGCCGTGGCGCGGCGCGCGAAGGGCGGCCTCGGCGGCGCGCTGTAGTGCTAGGGAGAACAGTAAGGGCCCCAGGGGGTCGCCCTGCTGCACCCCGCACTCGGAGCGGACTGTCTGTTTGCCCAGGAAGAGAGTTGACGGGCGGGAGTAGCACCAGTCGGCCCTCCACCGAAGCGGGCCCAACAGGGAGCTCCAACGAAGCTCCATGTTGGCACACCCCTCTCGAGGATCGTAGCCCTGGCCCCACAGGGGGCTCCACCGAAGCTTCATTTCGGCACACCCCTCTCACGGATCGTGGCCCTGGCCCCCATGCGGAGCTACACCGAGGCTTCATTTCGGCACACCCCTCTCCAGGATCGTGGCCCTGGTCCCACAGGGAGCTCCACCGAGGCTTCATTTCGGCACAGCCCTCTCCAGGATCGTGGCACTGGCCCCCCACAGGGAGCCATATAGAATCCCAGTGGAATTCCATCGGATCCCTATCGAATCCCGAGAACACGAAGAAGGGGAACGGGAAACGTAGGGCCCCTGCGGGGCCCCACGTTTGTTGTTTCCCGTTTCCCTCCCCCCCCGGGGCCTCCAAGTAAAGGTCCTTACGAACAACAACAAGTTTAAGACTGTTCGCTCTTATCTGCTCGAGGGTTCGTTAACGCGTATTTCCCAAACCCTCGATCTTCGTTTTCGATCGTGCCCCTTTTGGGGGGTGAACCTTTCTCCCCTGCAGGCCGGGCCCCGGCGAGCGGCGGGGCGGCCGCGGACCGTCGGCCTGGCCAGCGGCAGCGCTGATCGGCGGCAACCCGACCCCAAGAGGGACGGACATGGGACCGACCGCGACGACGACGACGACGACGACGACGACGTTGACGTCGACGTCGACGACGACGAGCGAATGCAAGAGCGAGAGAGAAAACGACAGCGGGGCCGCCAAGGTCACGAAGTGAGCCACGAAGGGCGACAGCGGGGACGCGAAGGGAGGGCGCGTGGGGCCGCGCAGAGCGCGAACGGACGGGGGCCACGAAGGGCAGATAATGCGGGGCCACCGAAGGTAACGACGGGTCACTGAGGGTAGCAACTAGGACACGTAGGACAGCGAGGGGGCCGCGAAGGGCGACAGCGGGGCCACGAAGGGCACGCGCATGGGGCCGCAGCGGGCGCGAACGAGCGGGGGCCACGAAGGGCGTGCATATATTGGGCCGCGCAGGGCAAAGACGGGGCCACTGAGGGCAGCAACGGGGCCGCGAAGGGCAGCGAGGGGGCCGCCAAGGGCGACGGCAGGGCCACGAAGGGCACGCCCATGGGGCCACGACGGGCGCGAACGAGCGGGGGCCACGAAGGGCATGCATATATGGGGCCCACGAAGGGCAGCGAGGGGGCCACGAAGGGCTGCAACGGGGCCACCAAGGGCAGCGAGGGGGCCACGAAGGGCTGCAACGGGCCCACGAAGGGCAGCGAGGGGGCCACGAAGGGCTGCAACGGGGCCACGAAGAGCAGCGAGGGGGCCACGAAGGGCTGCAAGGGGGCCACCCAGGGCAGCGAGGGGGCCACGAAGGGCGGCAACGGGGCCACCCACGAAGGGCAGCGAAGGGGCCGCGAAGGGCTGCAACGGGGCCACGACGGGCAGCGAGGGGGCCACGAATGGCTGCAACGGGCCCATGAAGGGCAGCGAGGTAGCCACGGAGGGCTGCATCGGGGCCACGACAGGCAGCGAGATCCCGTTTCCTAACTAATATGTGAAAGAATCCTAAGCGTGAGCGCGACTCCTGGGTGCCGGAGTGTTGGGGGCGCGGCGCTTGAACAAATTGCGAGAGTTTCCAAAGCAAGGGCGCTATTCTTAAGTAAATTGCGAGCAAGTCTCCAGCGAGAGCGCGACTCCAGAGCGCCGAGAGAACGATTCCTAATAAATTGCTAGGAAATCCTAAGCGAGAGCGCGATTCCTGACAACAGCAAAAACAATAACAATACCACCAGCAGCAGCAACAACAACACAACAATCATAATTCTCACCACGGGTTCCTTCTGTCAGCCACGCATCCACGGACAATGAATGACCGTTCGGCCCCCTCACTCTGCTGATGGCAAATGCGTAGATCAGGGCAGGATCTACGTTATAATCAACTTTGAGGCGTTGTCGCTGAGCGCCGCGAGATGAGCGCCTCCCCCGCGCGCGTTGTCCCATCGGGCAGCGCGCGTGGGAGAGACGCCGACGCGTCGACGGCGCTTCCATGCAAGAATGCAGAGAATACGCCGGTCGCGATCGCGCCCCCCCGACGTCGCGGGGCGCGGCGCGTCGGCGGCGCCCGCGCGGCGCGACGGCGCGCTGGCGCAATGCCTTCGCCGAGCGCGCGGGCCACGTGAGACGGCGGATCGTCGCCTTCGGAGACTTGCTCGCACTTCGACGCAGCGTGATCTCCGCGCCAGGCGCTTCGAATCTCGCCTCGCGCGCGGCCGGCCAATCGCGGCGCGGGCGAAGGCGAGCTCGCCGCGCGATTCCACCGCGCGCGCGGGATTGCGCGGGCATTGAGACGCGGAAAGCGCGCCGCAGTGACGCCGCCGCGCGGTAGGCCCGCGCGCGCCGCGGTGGCGTGCCCCGGCGGCGCTCGGGCGATGCGGTCTTCGGCCGTGCGCGCGGAGGTATGCCATCCTCCAGCGCGGCTGGGCGCCTGTCCAGGTCGCCAGCCCGAGGGCTGGCGCCTGCGCGGCCGGGTGGTGCGGCACGTGGCGCGCCTGGCTGCGCCGCAGCTCGGGCTCGCCGAACTGCTGGGCGCTGCAGGCTAGCCGCGCGGGGCGCGTCACCGGGGTGCGCGCGGCCGCAGCCTGCTGCGACTGAGGCCAGCTGGTCTGGGCGCGGGCCGGCGCGCATCCTTTGCCTTCCCCTCCCCCCCTCTTCCCTCCCGCTCCCTGCCCCGCGCGCTTGTCGTTCGTCTTTCGTCCGTCGTTCTCGTCGTCGTGTCGCGTCGCCCCCCTGCACTCTGCCACTGGGCCCCCATCCGCTGCTAACAAACATGTTCATGTTGACTGGGGCCCCCGCGCGCGGAAAGTCGATGGGAATGCACGAGGCAACACAAGACCCATCCTGGGATATTGATGTCCGAACCCGCTTCCCCCGATTGAAACGGTGTAGAAATCGGATCCGCCGTAAAAATAAGGCCGGGCGCGGATCCGGAAAATCCGAGATCGGATCCGCGCGGGCGAAAATCGGATCCACTGAAACAAAAAAAAACAAAGCCGCAATTGGATCCGCGCGACCTTCATGGGATTCGACGGTGGTCATCGCATGCGCGTCTGCTCAAGACTTCGAGGCCCAAGGGGAAACAACTTTCGCCCTGGGGGTGCATGGTCTCGAGCCCCGCGCTTGCTCTGCAGACGTCGTCTTGGCTTTTTGCGTGCCCGCTCGAGGATGGTGCGCCCTGCGCTCCGAATGTCTCAGGATTTCTCTAGCGATGCGCTTGTTTTGTAGCCTGGGCGCCCCAAGATGCCCAGGCGGTTCTGGGAATGCGGTCGGAACGTTATTTGCAATGGATCGTGGCCCTGGGACCACGGACGCAGCGCAATTTGCAAAGGATCATGGTCCTGGGAGCGCGGGCGCAGCATAATTGACGAGGGATCCTGGCCCTGGGGGCGCGGAGACATTTTAATTTGATGAGGATCGTGGCCCTGGGGGCGCGGAGACACTTTAATTTGACAGGGATCGCGGCCCTGGGGGCGCGGGCGCCATGTAGTCTACGACGGATCCTGGCTCCTGGAGCGCGGGCGCAGTGTAGTTTGCAAAGGGGTCGTGGCCCTGAGAGCGCGAGCCCAGTCTAATAATGTATGAGGATGGCCCTCGGAGCGCGAACCCAGCGCGATGTACTAGGGATCGCAGTTCTGGAAGATCATTTGCCAAGGGTCGCGGCCCTGGGAGCGCGAACTCAGAGTAATTTGCGAGGGGCAGCGGCCTCGAGAGCGCGAGCCAAACGTATTGCGCGAGGGCGCAGCGCAATTTACAAGGGTTCGCGGCCACTGTCCAGCGCTTGATTTGTCCCGGAAAGGGCTTCACGGCCCAAAGTTCTGCTTCATTCCCGGAAAAGACTCGGGCCCATGGTTAACCCCGAAAAATCTTTTGACCCCCCCCCCCAATAGTGCGCAAGTATATGGTTGCCCCGCGGGCTTATTGACGGACTGGGACACCAGCAATAATGGGAAATCTGATTTCCCATGTGGAACTCGGGCCCCGCGGGGAGGGTGGGAACCCAAGAGGGCCGTGAGAAACTTCATCCTCGATTTATCCATCCTAAGGAAAATTTGCGACTGCCTGAGGAGAACGCAAGGACAACCTAGGAAAAAACCGAAAGACAACCTAAGGCAAACCGAAAGAAAACCTAAGGAACACTTAAGGAAAACAACTGGACAACCTAAAGAAAACCGAAAGAAAACCTAAGGAACACCCAAGGATAACCTAAGGACAACCTAAGGAACACCTAAGGAAAACCTAAGGAAAACCTAAAGAACACAGAAGGAACACCTAAGGACAACCTAAAGAAAACCTAAGGACAACCTAAAGAAATCCCATGGTAAACCTAAGGACAACCTAAGGAACACCCAAGGAAAACCAACGGAAAACCTAAGGAACACCTAAGGAAAACCTAAGGAACACCTAAGGAAAGCCTAAGGACAACCTACAGAAAACCTAAGGACAACCTAAGGGAAACCTAAAGAAAACCTAAGGACAACCAGCGGAAAAACCTAAGGATAACCTAAGGAAAACCTACGGACATCCTAAAGAAAACCAAAGGAGAAGCCTAAGGACAACCTAAGGAAAACCTAATGACAACCCAAGGAAAACCTAAGGAACACCAAAGGACAACCTAAGGACAACCTAAGGAAAACCTGAGATGTTCCGCCCTCAGCAGCTCCTCCCTCGGTTGTTTTCCAAGAGAAAGAACCGCCCACCAATGCCCAGCGCGGCGAACAATATCGGGATTCGAATCCTGGCCGAGCGGGCAGGGAGGGGCTGATTGGACTGATGGGTCGGATTGGACTGATGGGGGCTGATTCGGTTGATTGGCGGTAGTTGGACTGATTGGGAAGATGGGGACTGATTGGGGCGATGGGGACTGGTGGGGACTGACTGGGTTGATGCGGACTGACTGAACATGAGCAGCGACCTGAGACGGGGCGATCTTGTACCACGCGCCTTGCGCGAACAGGCACCGACAACCTCGCCCGTGCAGGGTGGCCCACGCGGGGTTGTTCTCCACCAGAAAGAACCACCCACCAATACTCAGCACGGCGACCAATAACGGGAATCGAATCCTGGCCGAGCGGGCAGGGAGGGACTGATTGGACTGATGGGTCAGATTGGACTGATGGGGACTGATCGGGTTGATTGGCATTGATTGGGCTGATTGGAATGATGGGGACTGCTTGGGATGATGGGGTCCGATGGGGACTGACTGGAGTGATTTGGACTGACTGACACTGAACAGCGATTCGAGACGGAACGATCTTGTACTACGTGCCTTGCACGAACAATCTCCGAAAACCTCCCCCGTGTAGGGTAGCCCACGCGGGGTTGTTTTCCAAGAGAAAGAACCACCCACCAATACCCTGCACGGCGAACAATAACGGGAATCGAATCATGGCCGAGCGGGCGGGGAGGGACTGATTGGACTGACGGGTCAGATTGGACTGATGGGGGCTGATTCGGTTGATTGGCATTGATTGGACTGATTGGAATGATGGGGACTGCTTGGGATGATGGGGACTGGTGGGGACTGACTGGGTTGATTTGGACTGGCTGGCACTGAACAGCGATTCGAGACGGAACGATCTTGCACTACGTGCCTTGCACGAACAGGCTCCTAACTTCCCGTACCCCCCCCCCCCAAGTTAACTAGCACGAACACGCGTGTAGGGTAGCCCACGCGGGGTTGTTTTCCAGAGAAAGAACCACCCACCAATACCCAGCACGGCGACCAATAACGGGAATCGAATCCTGGCCGAGCGGGCAGGGAGGGACTGATTGGACTGATGGGTCAGATTGGACTGATGGGGACTGATCGGGTTGATTGGCATTGATTGGACTGATTGGAATGATGGGGCTGCTTGGGATGATGGGGACTGATGGGGACTGACTGGATTGATTTGGACTGACTGACGCTGAACAGCGATTCGAGACGGAGCGATCTTGTACTACGTGCCTTGCACGAACAGGCTCCGAAAACCTCCTCCGTGTAGGGTAGCCCACGCGGGGTTGTTTTCCAAGAGAAAGACCCACCCACCAATGCCCAGCACGGCGAACAATATCGGGAATCGAACCCTGGCCGAGCGGGCAGGGAGGGACTGATTGGACTGACGGGTCAGATTGGACTGATGGGGACTGATTCTGATTGGCATTGATTGGACTGATTGGAACGATGGGGACTGCTCGGGATGATGGGGACTGATGGGGACTGACTGGGTTGATCTGGACTGGCTGACACAGAACAGCGATTCGAGACGGAACGATCTTGTACTACGTGCCTTGCACGAGCAGGCTCCGAAAACCTCCTCCGTGTAGGGTAGCCCACGCGGGGCTGCTTTCCAAGAGAAAGAACCACTCACCAATACCCAGCACGGCGACCGATAACGGGAGTCGAATCCTGGCCGAGCGGGCAGGGAGGGACTCATTGGACTGATGGGTCAGGGACTGATTCGGTTGATTGGCGTTAGTTGGACTGATTGGGAAGATGGGGACTGATTGGGATGATGGGGACTGATGGGGACTGACTGGGTTGATGTGGACTGACTGAACATGAGCAGCGACCTGAGGCGGAGCGATCTTGTACTACGCGCCTTGCACGGACAGGCTCGGGAAACCTCCCCCGTGTATGGTAGCCCACGCGAGGTTCTTTTCCAGGAGAGATAACCACCCACCAACAACCAGCACGGCGAACAATAACAGGAATCCAATCCACTACTGCTCACTACGGCCACTACTACTACTACTACTACTACTACAGCGACTACTACTACTACTACTACTACTACTACTACTACTACTACTACTACTACTACTACTACTTACTACTACTACTACTACTACTACTACTACTACTACTACTACTACTACTACTACTACTACTACTACTACTACTACTACTACTACTACTACTACTACTACTACTACTACTACTACTACTACTACTACTACTACTACTACTACTACTACTACTACTACTACTACTACTACTACTACTACTACTACTACTACTACTACTACTACTACTACTACTACTACTACTACTACTACTACTACTACTAACACTACTAACACTACTACCACCACCACTACTACGACCACGATTACTACTACTCCTACTACTACTACTTGCGAGTGTCCTCAGTCCTCGTATCTTGCGGGAGGTCCTCAGTGGGGGGGGGGAGAGGGAGCGAGGGGGGAGGACGGGGGGAGGGAAGGGGGAGGACGGGGGGGCGCGGAGTTTTATTCCCCGGAGAGAGAACCAGGGGGGGGGGCCCTCTTCCAAAGACCCAACCGGGTTATCTATTAAATATTTCCGCCCCGGCCACGAGTTCAAACGGGCAGGCGAACTTCCGCTCGATACAAAAAACTAAGTTAAATCCCGTTCGGCGTGCCCGCTCGAGGAACAAACGCCCCCTATCTCGGATCCTCGCGCACACACGCGCGCGCGCGCACACGCGGTGCGGAACGTTTCGGGCAGAATCCGCAATACAACACTAGGTATGGAGACATCTGTTGTTTTGACAAGATACAAAAAAAATGCAAATTTGCGTGCCCGCTCGAGGATGGCGCGCCCCGCGCGCAAGAATTTGGAAGATGTCTTGAACGAAGCGCTTGTTTTGCAGAACTCGAGCGGCCTGGGCGCCGCAGGACGCCCAGGTGGTTCCGGGAGCCCGAACACACCGTAAGTTACTCGGGAACGGTGCCCTGGGAGCGCGGGCGCAATATAATTCGCGAGGGAGCGCAGCACTGGGAGCGCAGACGCAGCGTAGCTCACGATGGATCGTGGCCCTGGGAGAGCGGACCCAACGTAATCTACGAGGGATCGTGGCCCTGGGAGCGCAGACGCAGCGTAATCTACGAGGGGTCGAGGCCCTGGGAGCGCGGACGCAGTATAATTTACGATGGGTCCTGGCCCTGGTGAGGCGGGTACTGAACAATTCATTCGGGAACATGGCCCTGGGAGCGCGAGCGCAGCGTAATTCACGAGGGACGGCGGCCCTAGGAGCGCGGACGCAGCGTAGTTTACAAGTGATTTTGGCCCAATGAGAGCGGGCGCGGCGTAATTTGCGATAGATCATGGGCCTGGGAGCGCGGACGCAGCGCAATGTACGATGGATCGCGGCCCATCATAGCGCCGCCAAGTGTAAGTGCAGCATGCAATCGAGCCCGCAGACGCTGATGTCGCCTACGCACCGACAGAGACAACGCAATGGTAAAGCGTCGAACGTGGAGCAGCTATCCGGGACAAACGCTGCACGGCGACCCTTGCAGCCTCCAAGAAGGCGAAAACGGCAACGATTGCCACCGTGGATCCAAAGCAGTGTGTTATTGCAGTGTGGATAGCTAGCGTCGATCCATCAGCAAGCAGCAACGACGGGGGAGGCCCCGAGGGGCACAAGGGCGAGCAGGGGGCCACGCAAAGCAGCGAGAGGCGATCGGCGCACGCCCCAGCTTCCGCACGCGGGAGCAGGGCGCGCGCCGTTCACCAACCCACCGCAAGGAATGCCCCCCCGAGGGGAGGAGGAGACGCCGGCGGCGGAGGAGGAGCGGGAAAGGCGAGAGGAGCGGAAGAGACGAACGACGGACGACGACGACGAACGACGAGGACGACAGCAGAAGGGATCGTCACTCGCGTAAACACGAAAAACATCAAAATGCTCAGTAGCCGCCCGCGCACGGGCGGGTGGAAGACACGGCGAGAGGAGGGGGAGAATAGGAGCGACGGCGGGACACGCTCTAAGCGTCGTCCTCCACCAGCTCTGCCAGCAAACTCGGCGCGGCAGCCACAGCTCCGCCAGCCAAGGGGAGCTCCGCGTGCCTCCTCAGGACTGCTCGCGCCGTCGCCCAGCGGATCGCCACGGACAGGCGCTGGAACAGGCGTGCCGCGCCCGCCCCCAGCTCCTCGCCTCGTCTCCGATCGCTGGCCCGGGCGAGCCGGCGCAGAGTCTCGGCGCCAGTCGGGCCCCATCCTCCAGAAGGCTCCGCCACGAGGGGGATGAACACGATCCCCCGCTGCTGGCACTGCCGCTCTGTGTCGAGGTGGTTCCTCCTCACCAACTCGTACTCCTGCGCCGCGCGCCCCACCTCCTGGAACGCCAGGACACGGGCAGCCTGCCTGCGCGGCGAAGACACCGCGAAGTCGAAGGCAGCAGGCGCCCCCTGGAACCAGGAGGGAATGCAGACATCTGCAGGCCGGCGCCCATTCACCTGGACGTCGTCTGGGCGGGGCGGTAGGAGGCCGGGTTGCTCGAGCGTCGGGTTGAAGCCCGCACTGGTGGCGAAGGTGCCGACCACGTTCCTCGCCCCGTTGTGAGGGTGGACGCGATCCCCGGCCGCCGCGCATAGTCCTGCGCGCCGGCCGTGGCGGTCGCAGACGTCCTCGCAGCAGGGGCAGAAGTGCTCAGTCTCGTACACGGGCATGAGGAGCCTGCGCTTGACCTCGCACGCAAATTCCTCGGGTTCGAAAAGGGGCCCCAACTGCTCGCTGGGATGCGCCGCGAGGAAGTCTGACGCGCCAAGCAGCATCTCTGAATTGATGTCAGCGCGGTCAGCTGCCCCCAAGCCCGCCAGAAAGGTCTGGTGCCCGCGTTCGTCCACCGCGGCAGAGAGCTGCTTCTGCGTGGCCCTGTCGAGCGCCGCCGGGTCGAGGCCGTCCGCCGGCGCCAGCAGGGCGTTGTGCGCCAGGAGCGCCTGCCCCTCCAGCGTAGCCGCGCTGTCCGGCGCCCACGCGTAGGCCGGGTCAAGGTCGCAGCACAGGTGCCGCGTGGCTGCGGGGCTGGCCAAGTAAGCGCTGTGCATGGTGCTGTCAGCTCCCGCAGACCGAGCCCCGCGTGGGCGAGCCCTCTGGCTGCCTGGTGCCACTGCGCATCCGTCAGGTCCGCCGCCAGCAGGTTCGACAGCGCGCGCCGCTGGCCGTCGTCGAAGCAGTGCAACGCTTCCGAGAGCAGAGCAGACGGCGCCGTGCGGGCGCTGTACACGAGTTTCGCGTAGCTCGCGCAGTAGCACAGGAACGCGAGGCCCACCTGGGGGTGCAGGTTGGCGAGCGCCTCCAGGGCGGGTTTCGTCTTGTCGGCGCGGCGCTGGGTGAACGCCTCCTGCGTCCGCAGGGGACTACGAGCTCGCACTTGCCGAGGTGGAGCAGGAGGCCCAAGTCAGGGCAGCGGCGCTGCAGAGTCTCTAGTGCTCGCGCCACAGCCTCCTTCGAGCCGGACGCTGCGTAAGTTACGAAGGATCCTGGGAGCGCGGACGCTGGGAGGAACGCGGACGCTGCGTAAGTTGCGTAAGTGGATCGCGGCCCTGGGAGCGCGGACGCTGCGTAAGTTACGAAAGATCCTGGCCCTGGGTCAGGGGCGTCCCACGTTCCCTGATGCGTTCCCTAGCACGTTCTCTGGCGCGTCGCCTGGCACGTTCCCTGGCGCGTCATCTGGCACGTCCCGTGGCACGTCCATTGGCACGTTCCGTAGCGCGTCCTCTTGGCACGTTCCGCGGTGCGTCCCCATGGCTTGTCCCAAGGCGCCCCCCTCAGGACGGTCCGCGGCGCGTCCCCCTGGCATGCCCCCTTGGCCTTGCCCAGTGGTATATGCAATTGAGGTCCTTAGAAACGACTCCATGTCTCGCAGGTCTTCATCCCTTGTCTGGGTTCGTGGGTCAATCATGCTTCCAACCCTACTGCGTTGGGTACTGTTGGGGGGGGGACGGAGTGCCGTTTTACCCAAACCACCTGGAGACCTCGCCATCCCTGCGGGGCTGCGATCTGTGGAACAGTTGCTGCTTTCGAAAACTGTTGGGGGGCCAGCGGGGTGACGTCTTACCCAAACCACCAAGAGACCTCGTTATCCCTGTGGGGCTGCGATCTGCCAAACTGTCTCCACTTTCGAAGGTTGCTTGGAGGTCCAGCGGAGTGACGTTTTACCCAGACCACCAGGAGACCTCGCCATCCCTCTGGGGCTGTCATCTGCGAAACTGCCACCACGTTCGAGGGCTGCTGGGGGGTCCAGCGGAGCGGCGCCTCATTCAGACCACCAGGAGACCTCGTCGTCTCCGTGTGCTGCGATATTCGAAACTGTCGCCACTTTCGAAGGCCGCTGGGGGTCTTACCCAAACCACCAGGAGACCTCGCCATCCCTGTGGGGTTGCCATCTGCGAAACTGTCGCCACTTTAGAGGGGTACTAGGGGGCCCAGCGGAGTGACGTCTTACCCACATCCAGATGAGACCTCGTCATCCCTGAGGGGCTGCTATCCGCGGAAATGTTGCTGCTTTCCAGGGTTGCTGGGAGGCCCAGCGGGGTGAAGTGTTGCCCAAATTCAGATGAGGCCTCGCCATCCCTGTAGGGCTGCGATTTCGAAGGCAGCTGGAGGGTCCAGCGGAGTGACGTCTTACCCAGACCACCAGGAAACCGTGCCATCCCTGTGGGGCTGTCATCTGCGAAACTGCCACCACGTTCGAGGGCCGCTAGGGGGTCCAGCGGAGCGACGCCTTATTCAGACCACGAGGAGACCTCGCCATCCCTGGGGGGCTGCGATCTGCGAAACTGCCGTCACTTTCGAAAGCTGCTGTGGGGTCTAGCGGAACGACGTCTTACCCGGACCACCCGGAAACATCGCCATCCGGGGGAGGGGGTGCGATATGCGAAACCGTCGCTACTTTCGGGGGATGCTGGGAAGTCCAGCGGAGCGACGTGTTACCCAGATGCAAATGTGACCTCGCCTTCCCCGTGGGGATACGATCTGCGACACCGTCGCTGCTTTCGAGGGCTGCTGGGGGGGGGGCAGCGGAGCAACGTCGTATCCACCTTCAGATGATCCCTCGCCATCCGTGTGGGTCTGATATCTGCGAAAATGTCGCCACTTTCGAATGGTACTGGGGGGCCCAGCGCAGTGACGTCTTACCCAGACCACGATGAGACCTCGCCATCCTGAGGGGCTGCTATATGCAGCACTTTCGCCACTTTCGAGGGCTGTCGTGGGGTCTAATGGAACGACGTCTTAAGCAGACCGCCAGGAGACCTCGCCATCCCTGGGGGGCTGCGATCTGGGAAAGTGTCGTCATTTAAGAGAGCTGTTGGGGGTCCAGCGGGGTGACGTTTTACGCGGACCGCCCGGAAACCTCGCCATCCCTTGGGTCCAGCGGAGTGACGCCTTTTTCTCTTACCTGTGGTTTGTTTCGAGTTCCAGGGTCGTCAGAGTCCTGGCGTGAGTGCAGGGATAGATATTGAGGGATCCAGAAGCGGCGGAGGAGGAAAGGCGGAGGAGGAGGAGGCGGAGGCGGAAGAAGGGGACGACGAGGTTGAGAAGGAGGAAGAGGAGAAAGAGGAGGAACCCGGGGAGGAGGTCCAGCACATGCTGCCGCGGCGGAGCCACCGCGGTCCTTGCACTATTGATAAGCAGGTTTGATAATTTGTGAGAGCGCCGCGGCGACATGGCGCAGGCAACACTGCATCTTTAGCGCGCTAGTGACAAAAACAACAGTCTTCGGTCTCCTCCCGTCACTGTCGTCGTCGTCTCCTGCCCCCTGCCACCTTCCTTCTGCTGCTGCCGCGCTGACGATTCGGCCCCCCACGCGTCCTTTTCCTGCCCTTCGTTTCCGCCCCCATGTCCTCCTCAAGCCTGGGCCCTCGCTCCTCGTCCTTCTGTTGCTGTTTGTTTGTGAATCGTGCTACGTGAGCGCATGCCATGTAGCTTGCACAACATATAGCGGCGCCTGCACTGTCATAGTCGTTACAAATGTGGGCCGACTCCTCTTGTCACTTGATGCAAATGGGTGTGTACGTCACAGGGTAACGCGCACGCGTGGGGAAACAGGCGAGAACCCATGTGTACAGACGGAGGGCATCTGTCAAAACACCCGACGAATGATTGTCGAAGACGCCTACGGAGAATCACCGCCGCCCCCTGCCCCTTTGGAAGCGCCTCTGTGGCCGACAGCTGGGCCAGAGCTTGGCCAAGCTATCGGGCCAGTTGTTCCCCGAGTCGGTTTGGAAAGACTTCGGGGAACGCATGGGGGAGCAAAAAGAGGAGGAGGGGGAGGATGAGGAACAAAGAAGAAGAGGAGGGGGAGGAGGAGGCCTCTTGGGCACCTCTTGGGGCACCCTTGGGGCCTCCTGGGAGCTTCCTGGGGGCCTCTTGGAATGTTTTTTTGGACCATTGGGGGCTTCTTGGGGGCCTCTTTGGCCGTCTTAGGGCGTTCCTGGCTTGTCTGACACCGTCGGAAGCCGTCTTGGGGGCCTGTCTGGGTCGTTTTGGGGCCCTCTTGGGGCATATCAGGGGTTCATAGAAACCATCTTGGGCGTCTTGGAGGCCTCGTGGGCCAGGCCGTTTTGAAACCCTCTTGGGGCTGTCTTGGGGGCCTTTTGGGCCGTCATGGGGCCATCTTGGAAGCCTCTTGGGCGATCTTGGCGGCCCCTTGGGCCGTCTTGAGCCGTCGGAATCCCGAGAAGAGGCAAATGCCAACATCCTTCAAAAACCAAAGGAAAATCAATGATTTTGGCCTCGTCGTGACCTCCTGGAAGACCTCCTGGACGCCTTTTGGGCCGTCTCAGAGGCCTCTTGGAGGCTTTTTGGGCCGTCTTGGGCCATCTTGAGGCCATCTTGGGTGCATCTTGGGCCGTCTTGGAGGCATCTTGGGGCCATCTCAGCCGTCTTGAAGGCCTTTCTGGCCGTCTTGGAGGCCCCTTGGGCCCTCGTGGGGCCGTCTTGGGGGCCTCTTGGGCCGTCATGTGGCCATCTTGGAAGCCTCGTGGGCGATCTTGGGGGCCTCGTGCCAAAATCTTTCAAACACCTAAGAGAAACACATGATTTAGGCCTCTTCGGGCCCTCCTGGAGGACCTCTTGGATACCTCTTGGGCTGTCTTGGAGGTCGCTTGGGGGCCTCTTGGGCCGTCGTAGGCCATCTGGAGGCCATCTCAGGCCGTCTTGGGTGCATCTTGGGCCGTGTTGGAAGTATCCTGGGGCCATCTCAGTCGTATTGGAGGCCATCTTGGGCGTCTTGGAGGCCTCTTGGACCGTCTTGGGGCCCTCGTGGGGCAGTCTTACAAGCCTCTTGGGCCGTCATGGGGCCCTCTTGGGGGCTTTGCGGGCGATCTTGGGGCGATCGTGGGGGCCTCTTGGACAGTCTTGAGCCGTCGGAATGCCGAAAAGAAGCAAATCCCACCAGCCCTTTGGGCGTGAGTGGTTTAGAGAGCCCGCTCTGTCCTCAACCCCCCTTCTTCCCCTTCGGGGAGGGGTTTACCCCTCCCCCTACCCCCTCCCCCTGGGCCTGGAGAGAGGCCCCGGCGGGTGGTCAGGGGGGTCTTTTTCGACTCCTGGGAGGGTCAAAAAACGACAACCCTCACGAGGATTCTGGCCCCGAGGGGGGGGGGGGGAGTTTGGCCCCTCTGCTCTTCTTTGAAGCAAACAACATTGATTGTACTACGGTTTTGGCCCCATGTTGGCCGTCTGAGGGGGCCGCGCTCCTCTTCATAGCAACATTATTAATTTTACGAAGGTTGTGGCCTCATTTTGTCCTTTTCAGGGGGCAGCTCTCATTGGCGCGTCTGAGGAGGTCGCACGAGGCCCCAAGATGGCCCCAAGAGGCCCCAAGGAAGCTCCCAAGAGGCCTCCAAGAGGCCCCCCAGAGGCCTACAAGCGGTCCCAAGAGGCCCTCAAGAAGCGCCCAAGAGGCCCCCAAGAGGCCTCAAGAGGGCCCACGAGGCCCCCAAGAGGCTCCCCAGAGGCCCCCAAGAGGCCCCCAAGAGGCCCGAAGAGGCTCCAAGAGGCCCCCAAGAGGCCCCACGAGGAGCCCGAACGACTCACACCAGGACCTCTGGGCCCGAACGACTCAGACCACGAAGAGCCCGAACGACTGCTACTGCTACTGCTACTGGTACTGCTACTGCTCGTGCTAGTCCTCCTACTTCTTCTCGTACTACCACTACCACTACTCGTACTACAACTGCTACTGCTACTGCTACTGCTAGTACTACTGCTACTACTACTACTACTACTACTACTACTACTACTACTACTACTACTACTACTACTACTACTACTGTTACTACCACTACTACTACTACTACTACTACTACTACTACTACTACTACTACTACTACTACTACTACTACTACTACTACTACTACTACTACTACTACTACTTGTACGCGTACTAGTACTGGTACTGTTACTGTTACCACGACGATTCCTACTTCTACTGTATTTAGAGCTACTACTACTACACCCCGAACTACTCCTCCTCCTCCTCCTCCTCCTCCTCCTACTACTACTACTACTACTACTACTACTACTACTACTACTACTACTACTACTACTACTACTACTACTACTACTACTACTACTACTACTACTACTACTACTACTACTACTACTACTACTACTACTACTACTACTACTACTACTACTACTACTACTACTACTACTACTACTACTACTACTACTACTACTACTACTACTACTACTACTACTACTACTACTACTACTACTACTACTACTACTACTACTACTTGTACGAGTACTAGTACTGGTACTGTTACTGTTACCACGACGATTCCTACTCCCACCAGCCCTTTGGGCGTGAGTGGTTTAGAGAGCCCGCTCTGTCCTCAACCCCCCTTCTTCCCCTTCGGGGAGGGGTTTACCCCTCCCCCTACCCCCTCCCCCTGGGCCTGGAGAGGGAGTCCCGAGTGGTGTCAAGGGGGTCTTTTTCGACTCCTGGGAGGGCCAAAAAACGACGACCCTCACGAGGATTCTGGCCCCGAGGGGGGGGGCAGTTTGGCGCCTCAGACCGTCTTTGAAGCCAAAATCATTGATTTTACTACGGTTTTGGCCCCATTTTGGCCTCCTGAGGGCGCCGCGCTCATCTTCCTTCATAGCAAAATCATTGATTTTACGATGGTGTTGGGATCATTTTGTCCTTCTCAGGGGGCAGCGCTCCTTTGCGCTTCAGAGGAGGTCGCAAGAGGCCCCAAGATGGCCCCAAGAGGCCCCCAGGACCCTCCCAAGAGGCCTCCAAGAGGCCCCCCAGAGGCCCCCAAGAGGCCCCAAGAGGCCCCCAAGAGGCCCCCAAGAGGCCCCCAAGAGGCCCCCAAGAGGCCCCCAGAGGCCCCACGAGGCACCCAAGAGGCCCCCCAGAGGCCCCCCAGAGGCCCCCAAGAGGCCCCAAGAGGCCCCAAGAGGCCCCCAAGAGGCCCCCTGGGGCCGCCAAGAGGCCCCCAAGACGCCCCAAAAGGGAACGAGGTGCCCGAACGCCTCACGCCACGAGGAGCCCGAACGACTCACACCAGGACGAGGGGCCCGAACGACTCACGCCACGAAGAGCCCGAACGACTCACACCAGAAGGAGGGGCCCGAACGACTCACACCAGGACGAGGCGCCCGAACGACTCACACCACGAGGAGCCCGAACGACTCACACCACGACGAGGGCCCCGAACGACTCACACCACGAGGAGCCCGAACGAGTCACACCAGGAGGAGGGGCCCGAACGACTCACACCAGGACGAGGGGCCCGAACAACTCACACCACGAGAAGCCCGAACGACTCACACCAGGACGAAGAGCCCGAACGACTCACACCACGAAGAGCCCGAACGACTCACACCAGGAAGAAGGGCCCGAACGACTCACACCAGGACGAGAAACCCCAAACGACTCAAACCACGAGGAGCGCTTTCTCTCCCTCCTCCTCCGCCTCGTCCTTCTCCCGCTCCCACCACAAGGAGGATGTACAAGAAGGCGGGAGGAAGGAGGAACAGGGGAGATATGCGGGGGCAGGCGGAAACACGCCTGAAAAACACGACTGTCGGCATGCTTCGCAAGAGTTCCTGTTTTGAGATGGGCTGGTGGGGAGACACATGAATATGTCCTCTTCGGGCCCTCCTGGAGGACCTCTTGGAGGCCTCTTGGGCTGTCTTGGAGGTCTCTTGGGCTGTCTTGGGCCATCTTGAGGCCATCTGAGGCCGTCTTGGGTACATCTTGGGCCGTCTTGGACGTATCTTGGGGCCATCTTAGCCGTCTTGGAAGCCTTTCTGGCCGTCTTGGAGCCGTCTGGAGCAGGAAAAACCCTTTGGAACCGGGTCTGAAGATCCTTGCGGGACCCCGGCGGGACGCGCCGGAGCCCCAGGGGGAGTTCTTTTGGAGTAACAACCAAAACCCAAACCGAAAGGGTTCAGCACGCCAGGCACCCCTGTGATGAATCAACAGGGGGCGGCGGATCGAAGACGCCTACAGCGAATCACCGCCGCCCCCTGCCTTTTTGGAAGCGCCTATGTGGCCGAACGTTGAGGCCAGGCCTGCCAAGCTATCGGACCATGTGTTCCCCGAATCGGTTTGGAAAGCCTTCGGCGAACACGTGGGCATCTTGAAGGTCATCTTGGCCGTCTGGAGGCCATTTTGACCCTTTCTGGCCTTCTTGGAGGGCTCTTGGAGGGCTCTTGGACCGTCTTGGAGGCCATCTTGGGCGTCTTGGAGACCTCTTGGGCCGTCTTGGGGGCCTCTTGGGGCCGTGTCTTGGGCGATCTCTGGGGGCACTTGGGCCGTCTCGGGCCTTCGGAAGGCAGAAAAAAAGCAAATGCCACAATCCTTCAAAACTCATGGGAAATCAATGAGTTGTGCCTTTTCGGGACTTCCTGGAGGCCCTCTTGGAGGCCTCTTGGGCCGTCTTGGGCCATCTTAGAGCCATCTTCGGCCGTCTTGGTGGGCTCCTGGCCCGTCTGACGCCGTCGGAAGCCGTTTGGGGGGCCTCTCTGGGCCGACTGAGGGCCCTCTTGGAATAGTCCAGGGCCGTCGTGGAGTCTTGGAGGCCATCTTGGGCGTCTTAAAAGCTCTTGGGCCGTCTTGGGGCCGTCTTGGGGGTCTCTTGGGCCGTTCTGGGGCCATCTTGGAGGCCTCTTGGGCGATCTTGGGGGGCTCCTGGGCCGCCTCGGGTCGTCGGAAGGCCGAAAAGAAGCAAATGTCAAAATCCTTACAAAACCTCAGGAACCTCCTTTCTGGCCTTCCTGGAGGCCTCTTGGGCCGTTGCGTGCCAGCTTCAAGCCAACTTCGGCCATCTTGGTGGGTTCCTGGCCCGTCTGACGCCGTCGGGAGCCGGCCTGGAGTCCTCTCTGAACCCGCTTGGGGCCCTCTTGTGGCGCTTCGGGGCTGTCTTGGAGGCCTCTTGGGCCATCTTGGGGGCCTCTTGGGGCCCTCTTGGGGCAGTCTTAGAGGCCTCTTGGGCCGTCATGGGGCCCTCTTGGAGGCCTCATGGGCGATCTTGGGGCGATCTTGGCGGCCTCTTTGGCCGTCTTGAGCCGTCGGAATCCCGAGAAGAGGCAAGTGCCAACATCCTTCAAACACTAAAGGAACATCAATGATTCTGGCCTCTGCGGGCCCTCCGGGAGCACCTCTTGGAGGCCTCTTGGGCTGTATTGAGGCCTCTTGGGCCGTCTTGGGCCATCTTGAGGCTATCTTACGCCATCTTGGGTACATCTTGGGCCGTCTTGGAGGCCATCTTGGGAGTCTGAAAGGCCTCCTGGGCCGTCTTGGGGACCTCTTGGGGCTGTCTTGGGGGCCTCTTGGGCCGCTCTGGAAACATCTTGGAGACATCTTGGGCGACCTTTGGGCGATCTTTGGGGGCTCTTGGGCCGTATCGGTCCATCGGAAGGCCGAAAAGAAGCGAACGACAAAATCCTTGAGAAATCAGTGTTGTTTGCCTTTTCTGGCTTTCCTGGAGGCCCGCTTGGAGGCCTCTTTGGCCGTCTTAGGCCAGCTTCGAGCCAACTTCGGCCATCTTGGTGGGTTCCTGGCACGTCTGACGCCGTCGGGAGCCGTCTTGGGGGCCTCTCTGAACCGATTTGGAGTCCTCTTGGGGCACTTCGGGGCCGTCTAGGAGGCCATTTTGGGCGTCTTGGAGGTCTCGTGGGCCGTCTTGGGGCCCTCTCGGGCCGTCTTGGAGGCCTCTTGGGCCGTCATGGGGCCCTCTTGGAAGACTCGTGGGCGATCTTGGGGCCATCTTGGGGGCCTCTTGGGCCATCTTGAGCCGTCGGAATGCCGAGAAGAGGCAAATGCCAACATCCTTGGAAAAACATAGGAACATCTATGATTTTGGCCTCTGCGGGCCCTCGTGAGCACCTCTAGGAGGCTTCTTGGGGCGTATTGAGGCCTCGTGGGCCGTATTGGGCCATCTTGAGGCTATCTTACGCCATCTTGGGTACATCTTGGGCCGTCTTGGAGGCATCTTGGGGCCATCTTAGCCGTCTTGGAGGCCATCTTGGCCGTCTGGGATGCATCTTGGAGGCCATCTTGCCGTCGTGGAGCCGTCTGGACCAGGAAAAGCCTTTTGGAGCCGGGTTCGGGCAAATTTTCGGCATCCTTTCGGGTGGCCGGCGGGACGCGCCAGAGCTCCAGGAGATTTTCTGGGGAAAAAGAACTAAAACCAAAAACGATAGGATTCAGCACGCCAGGCCCCCTTCTTGCAAGCAACAGGGGGCGGCGGATCGAAGACGCCTACGGCGAATCACCGCCGCCCCCTGCCTTTTTGGAAGCGCCTATGTGGCCGAACGTTGAGGCCAGACCTGCCAAGCTATCGGACCATGTGTTCCCCGAATCGGTTTGGAAAGCCTTCGGCGAACACGTGCGCATCTTGAAGGTCATCTTGGCCGTGTGGAGGCCATTTTGACCCTTTCTGGCCTTCTTGGAGGACTTCTTGGAGGGCTCTTGGACCGTCTTGGAGGCCATCTTGAGCGTCTTGGAAACCTCTTGGGCTGTCTTGGGGGCCTCTTGGGGCCGTGTCTTGGGCCTCTCGGGCGATCTTTGGGGGCACTTGGGCCGTCTCGGGCCGTCGGAAGGCAGAAAAAAGAAAAATGCCACAATCCTTCAAAAACACATGGGAAATCAATGATGTGGCCTTCCTGGAGGCCCTCTTGGAGGCCTCTTGGGCCGTCCTGGGCCATCTTAGAGCCATCTTCGGCCGTCTTGGTGGGCTCCTGGCCCGTCTGACGCCGTCGGAAGCCGTTTGGGGGGCCTCTATGGGCCGACTTGGGGCCCTCTTGGAATGCTCCAGGGCCGTCTTGGAGACCATATTGGGCGTCTTAACGACCTCCTGTGCCGTCTTTGGGGCCTCTTGGGGCTGTCTTGGGGCCCTCTTGGGCCGTTCTGGGGCCATCTTGGAGGCCTCTTGGGCGATCTTTCGGCGATCTGTAAGGGATTTGGGGCCGTCAGGGGCGGTCGGAAGGTCGAAAAGAAGGAAATGTCAAATTACGTCAAAAACTTTACGAATGTCACGGTTTTTGGCCTCTTCTGGCCCTCCTGGAGGCCCTCTTGGGGGCCTCTTGGGCCGTCTTGGGCCAGCTTCGAGCCAACTTCGGCCATCTTGGTGGGTTCCTGGCACGTCTGACGCCGTCGGGAGCCGTATTGGGGGCCTTTCTAGGCCGACTGGGGGCCATCCTGGGTCACTTCGGGGCCGTCTTGGAGGCCATCTTGGGCGTCTTGGAGGCCATCTTGGGCGTGTTGAAGGCCTCTTGGGCCATCTTGGGGCCCTCTTGAAGCCGTCTTGGAGGCCGCTTGGGCCGTCATGGAGGCCTCTTGGGGGCCTCTCGGGCGATCTTGGGGGCCTCTTGGGCCGTCTTGAGCCGTCGGAGTGCCGAGAAGAGGCAAATTCCAAAATCGTTCAAAAACTTAAGAAAAATAACTGATTTCGGCCTCTTCGGGCCTTCCTGGAGGACCTCTTGGAGGCCTCTTGGGCCGTCTGGGAGGCCTCTGGGGGTCCTCTTGGGCCGTCTTGGACTCTCTTGGGCCGTCTTGGAGGCCGTCTTGGACCATCTTGGGCGGACTTGGAGGCCATCTTGGGCCATCTTCGCGATTTGTTGAAGATGTCCCGAGCGAAACGGCCGTTTCAGGCATTGATTGATGCAGTTTCACGGTGGCCGGCGGGACGTGCCGGAGCCCCAGGGGGAGTTCTTTTGGAAAAAGAACCAAAACCGAAAGGGTCTAGCACGCCAGGCACCCCTGCGATGAATCGACAGGGGGCGGCGGATCGGATGGCCTTCGGCACATCCCGCCACCGTGCCTGGGTTGCGGGTCTGAAGCCACTCGGATGGCTGATGGGGTCTCGTGGGGGGCGTCTCGAGGACGTCTTGGAGGCAATGTTTGAACCTCTTGGTGGCCTCCTGGGGTTTTTGTTGCGGCCATCTTGGGGCTCCCTGGGGGCCTGTCGGGGGCTCCTTGGGGCAACCCGGAGACGTCTTGGGGTGGATGACTTGAAATGTCCGTTCGGGTTCCCCCTCTGGGCCCCCTCTTGGGGCTGTCTTGGGGCCCTCCTGGGCCGTCTTGGGGGCTTCTTGGGCCGTCTTAGGGCCCTCTTGGGTCGTCTTGGAGCCCTCTTGGCTCGTCTTGAACTTGAAGGTCTTTTGGGCGGTTTGGGACGCTGTGAACGCCCAAGAGGCGAATGTGCACCAAATGCACGTTTTCTAGAAAGAGAATAAAACTATGTTTGTTTATGGAGTCCCTCTTGGGACGTTGGGACGCCTCTTGGGGGGGACGTCGCGCTTTCCATAGCAACACCATCGACACCCAAGAAACCCGGGGCACCCTGGAGGCAAGCAAGGTGTTTCTTGGCATGGGCCTCCACTGTACGCTGCCCCCGAGCTGGCCGAACTCGGCAGATGCCTCTGAGGTGCACCGACCGTGCCCGCTGCACCCGCCTGCCCGTCAGAAGCAGAGGCAACAACAACATGAAGCCAAGAGCAAGACAATCGCCGACTGGGACGAGTCGGGGATCTCTGAGACCCGGCGGTTCTGGAGAATACATCGGGCGTCGAGACCCTTCCATATCGCTCCAAAACGCTCTGACTTAATCGCGCGAAACGGATACGGGAAACATCTGCACGATGCCGAACAACAAATGTTGTCCAAACTCGACAGCGGCAGCTGTTGAGCAGGCTACTCCCTGTCTCAAACGGACAACGTCCGCGGCAACACAACGAGTTGCTCAAGATAGACGGGAACTGCCGCCGGTCTTCGTACCCACTCTTGTCGTGCCCATTTCGATGACACCGATCTGAAAGCGTACCAGACCTCTCTGGAATGTCTTATCGCGGTCCTACATTCCTCCAGGAAATCAAACACAAGTTTTTCCTGGCACGTGGTGGCGCCCCAGGACCCAACATTTATTTCAACGTTTGCGCCGAAATGTGCGACTGCAAGCACACACATCTGACTCTGGGCCGCGTTTCGCGCGTGGATCTACATTGAAAACTCGCGTTTGATTTCGAGGAAGGTTGTAGCCCCGCCCGAGAAGGGACGGACTCGCTCGCTTGGGGGCGCGGCGGCGCGGGGGCGGCGGCGCGTCGCAGGGCCGGCGGGGGCGCCAGGCCGATCTCGCCGCGGGGGGGCGGGAGGCGGCACCACGGCGGCGACGCCAAGGCGACGACGGCACCCGACTGACGACGGCGCCCAACGGACGATGACCACCGACGACGGACAAACGACTACACATCTATACATATATACACATATGTATATAGACATACATATACCGGAACCACGCGCACGCTTCGCGCTTAGGTTCTAATTATGCTTGTTCACACATTTCGTTGTGACACCAAGGGGGTGGGAGAAATTTGCCGTGGATGCCAATGATCCCCTACATGGGGGTTGATTGAGGACGGGACGTCGTGTTCTCCAACTCCCTGCCCCTCGTCACCATCGCCTTTCTCGATGAGAAGCAGCAGCAGCAGCAACAGCAGAACGATCAGGGTCGATAAAGGGGGGGAGCAGGAGCAGCAGTAGGCTTTGCAGGAATCCACCAACACCGATCCTGGCGAGGCCAATCGGGCACCTTGGGTTGGTCTGGGAGGCTTGTTGGACCGTCCGAGGCTGTCGTACGCCCGACCCCCCAGCGTGGCTGGGTTGTGGGTCAGAGCTCCCTTGGATGTCTGCTGGGGTCCCTTGGGAAGGCGCTTGGGAGTCTCTTGGGGTCAGTTTTGAAAATCTCTGGGGCCCTTGGGGGGGCCGTTTACAAGCCTTGTGGGCCCGTTGGGGCCTCTTGGGGCCAGCTGGCGGTCTCAGGGGATCTTCGGGCCGTCTTGAGGCCCTCTGGAGGCGCTCATGGGGCCCACTTGGGCGCCTCTTGGGCCGTGCTGGAGTTCTCTTGGGCTGTTTTGGGGCGTTCTCCAGGGCCTCTTCGGCTGGTCGGGGCGAAGAGGCCCCAAACAGGCCCCAGAAGAAAGCCAAGGGAAAATCCGCCGATCCGGCGTGTCAACTACAAGGAGCCTCAGCAAGAGCTTCAGCTCTGAACCTAAGCAAGAGCTTCTGCTCTGCTTGGGAAGGGGTCGCCGGGGTGGCTCTGCCGGGGAAGGGGGGAGGTCCTGAGGAGTCAAGAGCAAGAGGAGGGAAGGGGAGATAAGGCAGAGGGGGGGCGGGAGAACACGAGTGAGACGAGGACAGGGAGGGAGGACGACGGGGCTCGGGAGGACAGTGGCGCAGGGACCCGGGCCTTGGACGATTCGATATATTTCAACCTTGGGCCCCCAGACATCTCGAATCTCGATCCCTGCCTGCCCTGGGACCGCTTCCTCAATCGGAAACCTTTCTTGGCGGCACCCTGGCCCGAACACGGGCTCCAAAAAACGAACGCGACTGGGGAACTCAAGCCGGATACTCTCGAGCCTCTGGAGGTCCGGGGAGGAAGACGACGGCGATGACGATGATGTCCCGTCGACGCGTGAGGGCGGGGTGGGGCCTTCTCGGGGTCGAAGACAACCTGCACGGCCTCTGTGTGGTTGGTGCGCCCGCTGCAGCACTCCTCCAGCGGGGAAAACCGGCCGAGAGTCCGGGAGTCATGGATCTTATACGGCGCGGCTCTCTGGAATGCCTGGGCGAAAACTTCAGACACCCCGGGCACTCCGGGCACTCCAGGCACCCTGGCACTCCAGACACTCCAGGCACTCCGGGCACTCCAGGCACTCCGAGCACTCCAGGCCCTGGCACTCCAGACACCCCGGGCAATCCAGGCGCTCCATGCACTCCAGGCACTCTGGGCCCTCCTTGCACTCTGGGCACTTCGGTCGCTCCCGGCACTCCTGGCATTTTGGGGACTCCATGCAAGCACTCCTGGCGCTCCAGACACTTCAAGCACTCCAGGCACTCCTGGTGCTCCGGGAACTCCAGGCGATCGAGCCGGGTACTCCAAGCACCTCGGGCTCTCCCAGTGCTCTGGGCACTCCATCCGGGCGCTCTGGGCACCCCGGGCACTCCAGGCACTCTGGGCATTCTGGGCACTCGGGGCATCGGGCGGTCTGGGCACTCTTGACACGGTGGCTCGATCCCACTCCTCCCTTTCCTCTATCTCTCCCTCTCCGATCTTCTCTTCGATTCTCTGAACCTCCTCCTCATCGCCCGTCTGGTCTTCATCGCTGTTCGAGGACAACGGATTTGGGAGTTTGCGGTTTGCCACACTCCCATTATTCCATTTCGCATTCTCGCGTCGGCGCCGCGCAACCATGACGTTCTCGTCTCGGCGCCGAACACATTTTTCGAAGCATCCCGTTAGCGATGAAAGCCCAGTCGGGACTGGCCGCGGAGGACCTCCGGGGGCTGGTGAATTGCCACTTGGACTGCTCGTGTAGGACCTTCGAAGCAGCGATCATACTAACCAGGACGTGCGTTTCAAACTGGGTCGCGTGGTGTGTGTGTGTGTGTGGTTGATGATGCTGGTGGTGTTGTGGCTGCGTGTGGATGGTGGCTGATGATGATGAGGAGTGTGGCGGTGAACCTGGTAATCATGATGGAGATGCTGATGTGTGTGGTTGGTGATGTTCATGATGGCGATGCTGATGTTGGTGGCGATGGTGACGACGATGATTGATGATGATGGTTATTAATGGTTCACTGAGTCCAGCGACCGCCGGGAGCTGCCACAGGCTGGCCCCTAACCTACTTGGTTGGCCGCACCAGCGGTTTGACGTTGCCAAATGGGCGCGCCCATGCCCTCCTCGCGTTTGTCGCTCCGCCAGGATAGTCAAGTTGTGAGATCAGTTTCGGATAAGGCTGCTGCCGAGGACAAGAGACGCGTAAACCATCGCCATCAACGCCTTGGCAGACGCCCGAGCGCCACCCGTAAAGGTTCGAATCCTCAATTCCCTGCGCGTTCCCCCAGTGCGCGCACCAGCATGGAAATTTCTGGGGGGGCGATTCTCCACACGTCCACGCGCTTTTCATAGCGACGCGCCAGGCCCCGTAGCATCCGCAATCCACGAAAGCCCGCCCATCGTCGCCAATGTCCCCAACTTTTCCCCGGTATAGCTTGTCATTGTATACACATGCGACCATTTCTCTCTCCCTCGGCCCTTGAACTTTGATGCCGCGGTTTGGCATGTCGTCGCCATCGGCACTGCCGGCTGGCCCTTGGCTGCCACCGGCTGGCCGAGGTGAGGTCAGGAGGCCAATAGGATAGTACGCCCGACGAAAGCGGAACGACCAGACCTTGCCGTGGCCGTCAATATTTGCGTCGAACATGTTTTCGTGCCTGTTCAAAAATGGCGCAAAGTCTCCTGGCTGCAGCAGGCGTCGCAAACCAGACCACCAGTCCTTGGGCAAGTGACTGGGGTTATGCGCTTCGTCAGAAAGACGATCTGGTAGGAAATCCACGACTTTCAGATCCCTCTGCGCCTCAATCTTATTTGGCTCCAGTGGCTCGTATCCCCAGTGGCTCCTATCCATCTTAGTTGATCGCGGTCCACTTAGCTGATCGACGAAGTCGCACGGCGGGAGCGCTGCCCCTGGCTGGCGGGCCCACCATGCGCCGATGATGCGCAATCTGACGCGTTCGCGCTGCGCCCCGACGAGCCAGCGCGCCTTCGGAGCCGCGCGCGAACGCCCCCGGTGCCATGCACACGTTGGCCGGGGACCCCACGAGAAAGTAGCAGAGGATGTCCACGCAGCAAACCTCTTTGCCAAGGAGCGATGAACCAGCCGCCGCCCCGTGGTGGTCCACATTCAAACCGTCGTCCAAAGTGTAGCTGTTGGGGATCAACACGTGCACGCTGTTGTCGGCCAGCGCGTTGTCCAGGCCCGCGGTTTTCAGGTTTGCCCCGCGGGGGCCAGCTGCGCCATCTCTTTTGCCGAGCTGGCAATCAGCGGACGCATGGTGGGACAATAGCTGGCGCGCGCCGACAGCTGATTTCTTTTCTTTCGGCATCCAAGCCATCAGCGAAATGAAGTCTTGCAACAATCGGAGCTCCTGCAGCTCGCCCATCGTGGACATGCGCGCGCCATCGGCTGCCAATGGCTGGCCAGGCAAGCAGTGACATACTTTTGAAAATGCCACCCTGAAGGGCGGCGTTTGAGCCACGACGGTGACAATGATGTTGACGCATGATGATGGCGATGACGACACAAATGATGGTGGTGTCGATGATGGCGGTGATGGTGGTGGTGATGATGTTGTTAGTATCATTATTATTCGCATTATTATTATTAATATTATTATTGTTATTTTTCTGCGGCTCGCTGAGCCCGCACCAAACGCCGCAAGAAACTCTAAACCCCAAAATGGCTGCCGTGGCCAACGTGCCGGGCGAGAGTGGGGCCCGCGCGCCCTCCTGGATCTCGCCGCCAGTTGACGCTACCATTGGTGCGTCCGCGCTACCACCGGTTGGCGCAAGATCAGCAGGCTTGTCCGCTGGGGCGTCCGCGCCGCCATTGCTTGACGCGAGACTCGTGGGCGCAGCAGGCGTTGGCCTTGACGCGGCTGCGTTGAGGCGTCAGGCGCAGATCCGAGAAATCCACGCCGATCTTCGAACACTGAAACTCATGACGTGTGTTTTTCTTCGGTCTGCACCTTGAGGCTGCGGAAAAGCAACAGAAGATAAGACCAAAGAAATCTGCGTGGTCCTCCCGACAGGTATCATGTTCGCGCCTTCGAGAGCAGGGGGTCCGGGGCCTGGCACCGTCTGGGCGGCCTGAAGGGGCCTTCCCCAGAATGAGCGACGGGATGAGGACGAGCTCATGAGGACGAGGATGAGTCGAAGAGGGTGAGGACGAGGCAAATGGGGCCTGGACTCGTCCTCATCCTCCTCGACTTCGCTCGTCCTCATCCTCCTCGGCGAAGGCCCCATTTGCTGCGTCCTCCTTTCCAGTGCAGCCGTCGCCGCCGCCTTCGCCGACGCCGCGCTCATCGTCGCCGCCGTCGTCCGCGTGCAGACTCTTTGATCCGACCGAGAACACGTGCAAGCCTCCCGAATAGGGAGGTGGGGTCCGATAGCCACACTGCATCGTTGATGCATCGGCGGGCGACGGCGGGATGGAGAAAGAATGGGCTCCAGATCGCGCCGCATGGCCGATGTATCGGCGATGCGGCGTGGTCCTCCGATGGGCGGCCAGCTACATGCCATCTCAATTATGCATCCTCGTCGTCTGGCTTTCGAGTCATAACTCGGGTCTCGGCCGTTCGAGACGATCTGGGCATCTCCGGACGCCTCTCGGCGAGGCGCACCTGCTGGATAGCGCCCCGAGGCTGGAACACCTGCCAGAACCCGACGTAAACGTCCGAGAGACCAACGGAAAAGTCCTGCAACCAACTGGGGCGGCCTGAGCAACCTCGGGCCCTATCGAATCTGCAAGGAGAGCAGTGTTCGCGCTTTGCGCTGCGCGAGTACAGTGGGTGCCAGTCCATCAGAAACCTTCCACAAGAAACCCAACCCTGAGACCCCAGGACGTCCATTCATATTTGGTGCGGGAACGTCGCGCTTTTCACAGCAAAACCATTGAAACCCGAGAAACCCAGGGCACCCTGGAGGCAAGCAGGGTGTTTCTTGGCATGGGCCTCCACTGTAACTCCGCGCTCTCGCCCAGCCCCACCCCAGAGAAAGAAGAGGAAGCGCGAAGATCTTCGCGCCCGTGGCGGCCTTTGAATTCTTCGAATAGAGGATCGGCTACAGCAGTGATTTACCCCAAAATTGTTTGTTTCGTCCGATCCATGAAATTGCGACGTCTTTAAACAAATATCGACGGGGAAATAAAGTTTTGGGTGTACAAATTCTGCAGTCGATCCACTACTCGAGATTTGGGCGCCCTCGTGGCACTCCTGGCACCCCTTGAATGCTTCGCGCCCTCGTGGCGCTCGTGGCCCCTTGGACGAATTTGCGCCCTCGTGGCGGCCCCTGAATTTCGGGAGCGGCTAAGAGGGGAGCGTCCAAGAGGGGGGGGGGGGGGCGAGGGGGGGGGGGGGGCGCAAATCATGGCCAGCGGCACGTGCGCGGCCCCGGGGGTGGGGGGCCAGGGATGCATTGAAATCAGAAGAGCCGCCATGAAACATCTGGGGAGATGTCATGGCCCCCGCCATGATATACCCCCCCCAGTCATCAACCCCCTCCCCGAGAATTCGAGCAGGGGATCGACTACAGAAATGATTTACCCAAAAATTGATCCCTCCGTCGAATCTACAACAAACAGACGTCGCATTTTTCATGGATTCGACTGAAAACCCAATTTTGGGGTAAATCTATTCTGTAGTCGATCCCCTCGAAGAATTTGAGCGGCCTGGACTTTTCGCCGGCGCGCGCAGAGGCGCGGCCACGGCCAGCGCACCCCACCGGTTGGCGGCGGCAGCTGCCCCTGGGGACAGCAGGCGCAGCCCGATGGCCGCGCCCAGCTCCTCCTGCAGGAGCGCATCTTTTTATTCGCGGCCACATAGGGCGTTATGGGGGGGGGGGGAGGGGGGGGGGGGACAGAGCGGGGCATAACGCAGCGCCCGCCCCCCCCCCCAGACTGTGGTGCTGGATGCACGGCGGCAGTGCCGGGGACGCACTGAAAGGGGGAGCCTTACAATATGAGAGGGGCGGGGAGGGGGGGAGGGTAGAGGGCCTAAGGCGCGTCATGGCCCGGAGGGTAAAAACAATCCCCAGGCCATGCCCCTACCTCCTCGCGTCGTTAAAAGAATCACGGCGGAACATGTCTGGTCATGTTCGGTCTCTGGGGGCCTCACCGGGACCTGGGAAGGTCACAACCTGATCCAGAATGAAACAACCGGTGCTGGGAGCAGGGTGGACACCTCGAGGGGTCTAAGTTGTCAAAAACCGATAATTACAGCGTCGGACGACTGGGCATCCATACATTCGAACGTATGGGTGTTTAACTCCCCCCGGGGAGACATGTAGATATTACAAATTACGAACACATTTGAATTAGCACTGTTGCCATCGTACATTACTGAATTACCGAATAAGGCGCATGATCTAAACCATCTGGTTAGATGGTAGAAGGTTCATCCGCTCCTGGGACGTGCTGGAACATCTGAGGTGCCCCTGGAATCTCTTATGACCCCTCCAACTGGAACCTTGCAGTGCAATCCGGGGGCACTGGAACATACCAGGAGCCGTCTGGGGGACACTGGGACCTTCCAGGAGCTCTTGGGGTGGGCCCTGGAACCTTCCAGGTGCCCTCTGGGGTGCCCTGGGACCTTCCAGGAACCCTGTGGGGACTCTCCATGATACGCTCTGGCAACTCTAGACCACCCTGACTCCTCCCAGGAACAGCTCAAGCAACTCTGCACTCATCCTGGAAGCAGCCAAACCTCCCTCTAGAACCACCAAGCCCCTGGCGCCTCCAGGACCTCACGAGGCCCTCCAGAAGTCCCTGGAACCCTTCACAGACTTCGAGGAGGAGTGGGACGACGACGACGAGGAGCACAAACAATCGATCGCGACAAGGGAGCAAAGGAAGAAGATGACCAACAGGAGAGCGGGGCGAGACCCTCGGGGGCCCTCTGCAGGAACGCCGGATGCCCTTCCAGGAACCCTTCGACTGTCCCTGGAACCTTCCAGGAACCCTCTTCGGACCCCTGCAACCTTCCAAGGACGTTCGGGGGCACCCTGGAGCTCTCCAGGAACGCTCCAGGGACACCAGGACCCTTCCTGAAGCTCTGAGGCGGCCGCTGAACCTTCCAGGAGCCCTCGGGGCGCTTCCGGAAACTCCCAGGAGCCTTCGGGGGCCCTCTGGAACACTCCAAGAACGCTCCACAAACGCTGGATTTGTTCGAGGAAACCTCGAGCGGCCCGCGGAACCTTCCAGGAAGCCTGCGACAAAAACTCTGGAACCTTCCAGTGCCTGCCAGAAACCTCTCTCCAAATCCCTGGAATCTATCAGGAACGTGCCGGGTTCGCGCTGGAGCCTGCCAGAAACTCTCTGACGCCAGCTGTAACCCGTCGCGGAAACCAGTGCTCCAAATGAGTAATTCAGGAAGACCCAGAACGTGGCCACATACAGTTGGAGCTGGAACACATTGCATCCATTGATATTTGGTGTGGGAGCGTCGCGCTGTCCGTAGCAAAACCCTCGAAACCCAAGAAACCCAGGGCACCCCTGAGGCAAGCGTCGGTTTCATTGTAAGAACGTAGGTCAAGAACGTCGCTTCGCCGAAGGCCGAAGGCCCAAGGTCCCATAGATATGTCCCAAGCAAATATTAATCCCAAGCTGAAAAGCTCGAGCGCGAAAACAAGACAGGCACCCTCAAAAACTAAGGATGTGCTTACCCTTCGTGCCAACTGTACCGCTGCTCACGCATCAAGCCTACAGCGGGCAGCGTGGGGGGGCATGGCTGAAGAGTCTGGCTTCTGGAGGCCATCGTTCTTGTATCCCATGTCCTCACCCCCCTAGCGTCTTCCAGAATACGGGGAAGCGCCAGGGGGTGGCATGGATAGGGCACCAACTGTAAGACGAGAGTGATGTCAAGATGCGATAGGCTCAGGGTGCGTTCCATGAGTTCTGGGGCATCTAACGGCCCTCGTTTCTGGAGTCCGCGGGAGACAATCAGCACATGGTATTGGCAATCTTGGAGGTCATCGTTCTCATGACTGCTTGCTCTGAGACCGAACGAAATCCCCCAGGAAAAGGAACAAATAATTGGATAACGAAAAAGAGAAACGGAAGCAACAGTAGCTGGAGGGATCAGGACAAGAGGGGGGCGAGGAAAAGGAGGAGGAGGAAAAAGAAAAAAAAGAGGAAATGGGGGAGAGAAGGAGGAGGAAAAGAGGAGTAGAAGGGCTCTGGGCAAACGCGTACGCGACCTGCTTGGCCTCAGCCCCAGGCAAAAGGTATCAACGGACGCTGGCGAGTTTTGCGCCCCGGGGGGAACGCTTGCACGCTGTG
>CAUYUJ010015627.1:914204-936704 GCA_963575745.1 Prorocentrum cordatum
GGAGGAGAAGATGATGGAGCTGCGGGGTGGAGGAGGACAGACGGAGGCAAGAGAAGGATGGAGGAGGAGGAGGAGGAGGAGGAGGAGGAGGAGGAGGAGGAGGAGGAGGAACCTCATCCTCACCCTCGCCAACAAGCGCACGCACCTTCTTCTATATACAGAAACTCCCGATCAACCGCAGAGCGGCCGGCTAGTAATAATGATAGTCGTCGCAGTAGTAGTCGTAGTCGTAGTCGTCGCAATTGGGGGCGATTGCGAAATCTGTTTCGAACCGACACTTGAAAAATTGCGGTGGAGGGGCTGGGGGCGATAAAAAAACAAACTTCGGCGCGCTATCCCGGCGGGGGCCCAAGGGCGTAACGGGAGGGGGGACGATACAAGAATAATGTCCGGCTTCCGGAATTCATTTGTCTGACCCTTATAATGCAAGTAAATCCCCCAGGGGGGGAGGATTTGTGTAAATCGTTCAATAGCAATACAAGCGCAGCCATCCCCCACCAAAGGCGCAACCCGCTTGGCCTCTGTCCAAAGGCTAAAACGGGTGCTGGCAACCTATGCGCCCCAGACGAAGCGATTGCATGTCATGCGTGTCGTCGGGACGTCATCGTGGTGACGAGTGCAACGACACGCAGGTGTGGCAGACCGACAGGTACACATGGAAAGCTGGCCCTCCGCACGTGCACCCAGTTGTATATCGTCGCAGGAGTATCATCACGATGGGTGTCAAGACGCGCTGGTGTCGCACGCAGATGTCATGACACGCTGGTGCGCTAAGGGCATACACCATGGGAACCCAATCCACCGATGCGTTGAAGGCTGACCCTCCGCATGTGCATCCAGTCGTGCACCATCGCAGGAGCATCGCCATGATGATGAGTGCCATGACACGCTAGTATGACACACCGATGTCAGGACACGCGGGTGTCAATAATAAAAAACATGGGGTTCGACTTCACAGCCGATCCCAGAGAATGTGTAAGACCGTTCGGCCTCCTCATGGACGCTCTGGACGAGAAGCGGCTACGAGAACGATGTTGTGGACATTCCCCTTTCCGTGCCACAGCGAACAGTGCGTTTCGTGGATAGATCAACACTTCACCTGAACTACAAGCGACGTTTCCACCCACCAGATTTGAAACACCCTGGTTTTTCTCCTCAACACGACAAACAGCTTGTTTTGCCGATGATCATCACATGGCATCACCAATATCGTTACGTGGCCCCTGGATGTCATCGCTTCATTCCACAGCTCGCGGCTAAGTGTTTTCCGTACCATGTAACGTACTGTTTCTGAGATTCGCAAGCAAGACTGCCTACGGTCGAGGTCCTATTCTGAGCGTGTGCGTAAGGGGGGGCACGCTAAGTAGGGTCGGGTGGAACAGCCCTCCGAATTACACGCTAAGTGTCCGGGGGGCCCTTTTGGGGGGCCCTCTTGGGTTTTCTTGGAGCGCTGTTGTGGGCCATTGCGGCCCCTCTTGGGTTCGCCGTGCCCTTCCTGGGCATTATCGGGGCTCCTTTGGGGCCCTGTTGGGGCCCCTCTTGAGCTTTCATGGGGCGTGCTCGGGGCCCTCTTGCCTACCCTCCAGCGGTGCTCCCCGTTCCTATTGTCAGGGGAATTGGCATGAAATGGCGGCAGTAGAGCGGTTTCCCCCAATTAGCGTGTACCTGGAATGCTCCCCTCCTCCCTCTTCCCCCCCCTTTTGTCTTTCCCTGCCACATTGTTTTAAACTTTCCTGGTTGCTCTTGGGGGTATTTGTTGGGTTCTCTTGGGTCGCTGTGGTGGGCCACTGGGGCCCCTCTTGGGTTCGCCGGGCCGTTCCTGGGCGTTTCGGGGGCCCCCTTTGGGGCCTTGTTGGGGCCCCTCTTGGGCTTTCATGGGGCCTGCTCGGGGCCCTCTTGCCCACCCTCACACGGTGCTCCCCGTACCTATTGTCAGGTCAATGGGAGCGAAATGGCGTAGGGCGCTTCACCCCACTCAGCGTGTACCTGGAGATGCCCCCCCTCTTCTCCCCCCCTTCCCTCTCCACCCCTTCTGTCTCTTCCATCCCACTTCACTTGGTCAACTCCCTGGGTGCTCTTGGGAATAATTGTTGGGTTCTCTTGGGGCGCTGTTGTGGGCCATTGGGGCCCCCCTTGGGTTCGCAGGGCCCTTCCTGGGCGTTCTCGGGTTCCCCTTTGGGCACTCTTGGGGTCCCTCTTGAACTTTCATGGGGCCTGCTCGGGGCCCTCGTGCTCACCCTCACACGGTGCTCCCCGTACCTATTGTCAGGTGAATGGGAGCGAAATGGCGGCAGTAGGGCGCTTCCCCCCACTCAGCGTGTGCCTGGACTGCCCCCCCTCTTCCCTCTCCCCCCTCCCCTCTCCATCCCTTCTGTCGTTTCCCTCCCACTTCTTTTTTACATTTCCCTGGGTGCTCTTGGAGGGAAGTGTTGGGTTCTCTTTGGGCACTGTTGTGGGCCACTGGGGCCCCTCTTAGGTTCGCTGGGCCCTTCCTGGGCGTTTTCGGGGTCTCTTTGGGGCCTTCTTGGGCCCCTCTTGAGATTTCACAGGGCCTGCTCGGGGCCCTTTTGCCCACCCTCCTACGGTGCTCCCCGTTCCTATTGTCAAGGGAATGGGAGTGAAATGGTGGCAGAAGGGCGTTTCCCACCGCCTAGCGCATACATGGAATGCCCCCCCTCTTCCCCCTCCCCCCTCCCCTCTCCACCCATTCTGTCTTCTCCCTCCCATTTCTTTTTTAGACTTCCCTGGGTGCTTTTGGAGTATTTGTTGGGTTCTCTTGGGGCACTGTTGTGGGCCATTGGGGCCCCTCTCGGGTTCGCCGGGCCCTTCCTGGGCGTTCTCGGGGCCCACTTTGGGGCCTCTCTTGAGCTTTCATGGGGGGCCCTCTTGCCCACCCTCTCACGGTGCTCCCCGTTCCTATTGTCAGGGAAATGGGAGTGAAATGGCGGCAGTAGGACAATTATCCCCACTTAGCGTGTACCTGGAATGCTCCCCTTTTCCCTCTCCTCCCTCCCCTTTCCATCCCTTCTGTCTTTTCTCGCCCACTTCTTTCTCAGAACTCCTTGGGTGCTTTAGGGGGGTATTTGTTGGGTTCTCTTGGGTCGCTGTTATGGGCCATTGGGGCCCCTCTTGGGTTCGCCGGGCCCTTCCTGGGCGTTCTCGGGCCCCCTTTGGGGCCCTGTTGGGGCCCCTCTTGAGCTTTCATGGGGCGTGCTCGGGGCCCTCGTGCCCACCCTCCCACGGTGCTCCCCGTTCATATTGTCAAGGGGATGAAAACGAAATGGGGGCAGTAAGGCGCTTTCCCCCCCTTAGCATGTACCCGGAATGCAATCCACTCTTCCCTTTCCTACCTCCCCTCTCCACCCCTTCTGTCTTTGCCCGCCCACTTCTTTTGGTCAACTCCCTGGGTGCTCTTGGGGATAATTGTTGGGTTCTCTTGGGGCGGCGTTGTGGGCCATTGGGGCCCCCCTTGGGTTCGCAGGGCCCTTCCTGGGCAATCTCGGGTTCCTCTTTGGGCACTCTTGGGGTCCCTCTTGAGCTTTCATGGGGCCTGCTCGGGGCCCTCGTGCTCACCCTCACACGGTGCTCCCCGTACCTATTGTCAGGTGAATGGGAGCGAAATGGCGGCAGTAGGGCGCTTCCCCCCACTCAGCGTGTGCCTGGACTGCCCCCCCTCTTCCCTCTCCCCCCTCCCCTCTCCATCCCTTCTGTCGTTTCCCTCCCACTTCTTTTTTACATTTCCCTGGGTGCTCTTGGAGGGAAGTGTTGGGTTCTCTTTGGGCACTGTTGTGGGCCACTGGGGCCCCTCTTAGGTTCGCTGGGCCCTTCCTGGGCGTTTTCGGGGCATCTTTGGGGCCCTCTTGGGCCCCTCTTGAGATTTCACAGGGCCTGCTCGGGGCCCTCTTGCCCACCCTCCTACGGTGCTCCCCGTTCCGCGAAATGGCAGCAGTAAGGCGCTTTCCCCCAACTGCCCCCCCTCTTCCCCCTCACCCGTCCCCTCTCCACCCCTTCTGTCGTTTCCCTCCCACTTCTTTACTAGCCGGCCGCTCTGCGGTTGATCGGGAGTTTCTGTATATAGAAGAAGGTGCGTGCGCTTGTTGGCGAGGGTGAGGATGAGGTTCCTCCTCCTCCTCCTCCTCCTCCTCCTCCTCCTCCTCCTCCTCCTCCTCCATCCTTCTCTTGCCTCCGTCTGTCCTCCTCCACCCCGCAGCTCCATCATCTCCTCCTCCTCCTCCTCCTCCTCCTCCTCCTCCTCCTCCTCCTCCTCCTCCTCCTCATTCCTCCTCTGGGCACCTCCCCCGGGGCGCGGATCCACCGGATCTGTCCGGATCTGTCCGGAAACGGTGCCGGAGGCCGCTCTGGGCTCCTCTGGGCACCTCCCCCGGGGCCGGTTTTGTGAGGATGTCTCAAGCGAGGGCGCCGGTTTGGGATTCGTCGGATCCACCGGATGTCCGGAAACGGTGCCGGAGGCCGCTCTGGGCTCCTCTGGGCACCTCCCCCGGGGCCGGTTTTGCGGGGATGTCTCAGGCGAGGGCGCCGGTTTGGGATTCGTCCCCGGATCCAGCGGATCCGTCCGGATCCGTCCGGAAACGGTGCCGGAAGCCGCTCTGGGCTTCTCTGGGCACCTCCCCCGGGGCCGGTTTTGCGGGGATGTCTCAGGCGAGGGCGCCGGTTTGGGATTCGTCCCCGGATCCAGCGGATCCGTCCGGATCCGTCCGGAAACGGTGCCGGAGGCCGCTCTGGGCTCCTCTGGGCACCTCCCCCGGGGCCGGTTTTGTGGGATGTCTCAGGCGAGGGCGCCGGTTTGGGATTCGTCCCCGGATCCAGCGGATCCGTCCGGATCGTCCGGAAACGGTGCCGGAGGCCGCTCTGGGCTCCTCTGGGCACCTCCCCCGGGGCCGGATGTCCGCGAGGGCGCCGGTTTGGGATTCGTCGGGCGGATCCCGGTCGGTGGGACTCTCCCCCGGGGCCGGTTTTGCGGGGATGTCTCAGGCGAGGGCGCCGGTTTGGGATTCGTCCCCGGATCCAGCGGATCCGTCCGGATCCGTCCGGAAACGGTGCCAGAGGCCGCTCTGGGCTCCTCTGGGCACCTCCCCCGGGGCCGGTTTTGCGGGGATGTCTCAGGCGAGGGCGCCGGTTTGGGATTCGTCCCCGGATCCAGCGGATCCGTCCGGATCCGTCCGGAAACGGTGCCGGAGGCCGCTCTGGACTCGTGCTCTTCGCGCCGGGGGTGAGGATGACGTGAGTTCCACAGAAACTCCCTCAAATGAAATTTCCCTGGGTGCTCTTGGGGCGCTGTTGTGGGCCATTGGGGCCCCTCTTGGGCTCGCTGGGCCCATCCTGGGCGTTCTCGGGGCCCCGTTGGGGCCCTGTTGAGGCCCCTCTTGAACTTTCATGGGGCCTGCTCGGGGCCCTCGTGCCCACCGACGGTGCACCCCGTTCCTATTGTCAGGGGAATCGGGGGGAAATGCCGGCAGTGGGGCGCTTTCACCCCACTCAGCGTGTGCCTGGACTGCCCCCCCTCTTCCCTGCCCCACTCCCCTCTACACCCCTTTGTCTTTTCCCTCCCTCTTCTTTCTTAAACTTCCCTGGGTGCTATTGAGGGTATATTTTGGGTTCTCTTGTGGCGCTGTTGTGGGCAATTGGGGCCCCTTGTGGGTTCGCAGGGCCCTTCATTGGCGTTCTCGGGGCCCCCTTGGGAGATCAGGGCCCTCTTGGGGAGGCCGTTATGGGCCCTGGCTCTCCTGGCGCCATCTTTCGGCCCCCGCGGTAGAGCATCTGAAATGGCCGTTTCAGATGCTGTACCGCGGAAGAGCTGTTGGTGATTCTTTGGCACCGCCAGGGCTTGTCTTGGGACCCCCAGGGCCCTCTTGGAGCCACCTCGGGGCAGTCTTGAGCCCTCGGGGGGCTCTCTGGGGCCCGCCTGGCGCCATCTTGGGGGCTCTGCGGTTGAGAATTTGAAACGGCCGACCGGACGTACACGCTGAGTACTACGACCCGTAGCACACACTAAATGCGGGAGTACTTAGCGTGTACTGCCGATT
The DNA here is from genome assembly GCA_963575745.1 of Prorocentrum cordatum. Classification (NCBI taxonomy): domain Eukaryota; class Dinophyceae; order Prorocentrales; family Prorocentraceae; genus Prorocentrum; species Prorocentrum cordatum. The sequence goes on from CAUYUJ010015627.1 coordinate 920,249, forward strand.
CCTGAGCACACGCTAAGAATAAGACCCCGACCGTAAAAAACTTGATGCATCAGGCTCCTCCTTGCCACTTCTCCCTCCTACAGGGAAGAGCAAGTCGCGAAAGTGTGGGCGGTGCAAGGAGGAGGGGAGGAGGATGGAAGGAGGAGGAGGAGGAGGAGGCGCAGCCATCGCCAAAAGCTCCCCCTGTGACCGCATTCGAACTGGTGATCCTGGCCCAACCAAAGCTCGTCCGCGATCGCGGCCGCCGCCCTGCGGCCGCGCGGCTCGTTGGAGCACAGCACCCCGAAGCGGCCCTTCGCGATCACCGGTCTCGCCGCCCGCGCGGCGACCGCTTCCGCGCCGCCGCCAGCCCGCCCCGCGGACGGGTTCGGCGCGCGGCGGGGGCGCGCACCGCCAGCCGTCGCCAGCAAGGCCTGCCCTCTGCGACACTGAGACGCTGAAAGGCGGACTGCGAACAAGAAGTCCAGACAGGCCTAAAAGGGCGAAGGGACCAGACAGGACAGAGGCGGATACGAGAGAGGAAGCAAGCATAGTGGGCAGCTCTACCTCCTGCGGCATAGCTACACCCGGGAAAACCAAGCGCAACGCAACTACACACGAGGGGCGATGAAACCGACCCTGCCACGGGGAAAGGGGAAGCCCGAAAAATGGCCAGACCCCGTCATAGCGCCCCCCATCCTCGTCGTCGTCGTCCTCTCCTCCTCCTCCTCCTCCTCCTCCTCCTCCTCCTCCTTCTCCTCCTCCTCCTCCATCTCCTCCTCCTCCATCTTCTCCTCCTCCATCTTCTCCTCCTCCATCTCCTCCTCCTCCTCCTCTTCCTCGTTTTCCTCCTCTCCCTCCTAACTCCTAACTCCTAACTCCTAACTCCTAACTCCTAACTCCTCCTCCTCCTCCTCCATCTCCTCCTTTTCCTTTCTCTTCTACTTCTCCTTCTCCTTCTCCTTCTCCTTCTCCTTCTCCTCTCCCTCCTCCTCCTCCTCCTCCTCCTCCTCTCCCGACGACGGTTTCGTCGATGTCGCCGACGACCGCGGCGACGCCGTTCTGGCGCCCCCGTCCCTGCCCCCACCAATCTCCCGGGTAGGGAAGGTGTCACCAGTCACCCTGGCAAGGGATGTCCACCGTTCGAGGTACAAGATGGGTACGTTCGGGTTCCAATGGGGGGTTTGGCGATCACGTTTTGTTGACTTCGGGATTCCAGGGGGGGTCCGCGACTTTCTCGGATTTTCAAAAGGAGCTCAAAGGGGGGGGGGCAGTGTGGATTCGCAACAATCCGAATCAGCGCCAACGACTAGACCAAAGGCCAAGGACGACAATGACGACGATTGCACTTTGGAAGCTGATGGACGTTCGCCCTTCTGCCTGAAAAAACGCCAATCCCGCATTCCCCATACAACGATCAGTTCCTCTTTAGGTTTCCCCATCCTCCCTGTCTCCCCCTCATGTTAACTTATCAGTTAGGTAGCGCGCCAGACGGGGGATCAAACTTAGAGGAAGGTTTGGAATCCAGATGGGGTTTGTAGTCTTGGTTTCCAGAGGGTGGTTTGGCGAAGTCGGTATTTCTATATTGGGTTGCAGGGCCACCCCCTGCATGCACTTCGTCGCCCAGCCATGCGATGGAAATGATCGGGTCACGCCTGCCGCCTCGATTTACCTAACCCCTCTCTCTGCTCTGGCTGACGCCGCTGACGTTCTTTCTATCGTGCCACCCTCTTTCGAACAATCATCCACTCATACCCATCTTCCTTGGGGGCTTGCCCCCTTTTTCCTGCATTCCTTCCCTTTCTCGAGCCGAAGAGGGCCCAGGGGCAGCAGGCTGCAGGTTGAGTGAGCGGCAGGTGCCAGGGAAGGAAGAAGAGCAGGAAGAGGGACGAGGAGGGAGGTTGCGACTTTGCAGCCGAACGGCGCCAGAAGGAGGTGGAGAAGGAGGTGAAGAGGGACGGGGAACGTTTCAGATCCCAGCTGACGAATTAGATCGAATTGAACTGTTCATACCCCAACCAGAATGACCCCAGGACGGCTCGCATCCCAACCAACTACCAATCGCGAAATATTAAGCACACGAACCACCAAGCACCAACCATCAACGCACAAACGCGGACGTACGCAACATCACAGTACAGCACGGTGCACAAGCCATGTGCCAGCCCTTGGCACGGCGCTTGGGCACCACTGCCGCCACTGAGGCGGGTTACCACCACTGCCGCACGCAGCATCACAGAAAGAACAACCACCGAACATCAAAATACCAAACAACATCATACTCTGCGCAGCCCCCAAACACTGAATATGAAAGAATAACACCAAAACCAGACACAACACCGCGACAATGAACCAACACACGAAAAACTGAAACATCGACAACCCATTGACAACTCACCCACTTCCCAACAACAACAACTTCCAAACACAACTATGCCCATACCCAACGACCAAGGACCGAAACACCACACGTCCGATCACGAAGCCCTCCTCCCCCTCATCCTCCTCAAATGTGTCTCGCCTTCCCACTTCTCCGCACTTTTCCTCCTCCTCCTCCTCCTCCTCCTCCTCCTCCTCCTCCTCCTCCTCCCCCCCTCCTCCTCCTCCTCTGGTCGCTGCGTCTCGCACATCCTGCTCCTCCTCTTCACTCTTGTCCATCCTGCTCGCCGTCGTTGTTCATTCTTATGATCCTCAACATCCTTTCTCGCCATCGCTATTATTCGCTTATCCTCATAATCATGCGAAGTGCCACCGCAGCCCCCTCCCCCAGCACGTCCTCGCCTCCCACCCCCCGCGACATTCCTCGCCACTCTGGCTCACGTATGTTCCTCCGTCCTCTGTCTCCTCCTGATGATCAGCATCCTCATCCTATTCCCAACCCTTCATAGCTGTTACTCTTTTACTCCTCCTCCTCCTCCTCCTCATCCGGGCCACTCAACCTCACTCTTCATCTCCCTCTTCCTCCTCAGCGCTTCCTCCTCCTCACTCTACCCACCTCACCGCTCATACTCTTCATCGCACCCATCCGCGCTGCTGCTGCTGCCCATCAATATTATCTAACGATTCCTCAGTCCCTCTCCTCATCGTGCATGACTCGTTTCGCTCCGCCTTCCGCTGGCGCCACAATGCGCGTGCTAAATGTTCGACCGAATACGGGTCCCGAGACCAGTAGCTCGTACTTTTGTGCGTAGTCCAGACTGTCTGCCCACTGATCTTCACCCCCACCCTGCATCTCAACTCGCCCCCCATGCTAACCCTATTCCTGACTCTTCCCCTCCTCACTGTTTTGCCTGACTTTCTCACTATCCGTCCTCATCCTCATGTTCCCCCTCTTGGCCCTCTCCCTCATCGCCCCTCCACCTCATCATTGCTCCTGCTTGTCGCTCATCCTCGCGCCTCCCCCTGATCGCCCGTCGTTCCCCCCCCTCGTCCTCACTCGTCCTCGCCCCTCAGGTCTCCTCTTTGTTCACGTCACACTCCCCACTTCTCACTGGTCCACAATTCGTTACCCGCTTTTCCTTCTCCTCATAGCCTGGCTCCTGCCCCGCACTCTCTATGATCCCAACTTCTGTTTGGCGTTCTGCCCCTGGCTACTTTCCTCACCCCGTTTATCCTCTGTCCCTCCTGTACCTCATCCCTTCTGTCCCTGTTCCTCATCACTCTTCACGAGTTTATCGTATCGCACTCCCACCACTCGCCGGTCCTGCTCTTCCCCTTCCTTGCGTCAATATTCCTCACCGCTCCTCTTGTGGCTCCTCATCATGATTCTCACGCCTCCTCTGTCACTTACTCTTCCTCAATCCCCCTCTTCACCGCTTCGCCTCTTTCTCACGTGCCGCATATTTTGCACAAGTCATCCTCGTGCATCCCGCCTCCTTGTCCTCCTCATTCTCCTCGCCCCCAATCCCTCTAACACCGTTCGTTACCCACATTCCCTCTCCCCCCCACACACACACGCACGCACGCACGCACGCACGCACACACACACACACACACACACAAACACACACACACACAAACACACACACACACACACACGCGCGCGCGCCAACCCCTCCTCGCGCGTCCGCTTCTGCGCGGCTGTCGAGATCATAAAGCGGCACCGTCTCGAGTCGCATTCCTGATCGAACTCGCGTTCCTTGGAAGTGTCACCATCGTCGGTAAACGCTTTTCTTGGGCAGCGCCACAGCCTTGAGTTCACGGTGTTTAGAAAGGGCCACTTATTGAGTGATAACATCTGCGACGTTATCATTATCACGGCACAGACATATACATATAGAATATGCTTCAATACATATGATCGCTCTCCGTGTTCACGCGAATGCAACAGTGCATTTGTCGGCTTGATTCCCAAGAGCGCATGCTGATTCACCCGTCTCCCAAAACAGAATGACCATCCAGTGTCGCGCGGATGGTTAGTGAAATGTTGGTTAGGTTGGTTGGGCTGGGCAGACCGTTCTGAATCGCATGGTGGCTTGGGTCTGACCCGTTCTTCTGAGGTCTGACCCGTCCCGTTGATTTTTAACCACATGGCGAGGAAGATGAGGAAGAACACAAGGAACACAACATGAGCGACAACGTGAGTCTACAATAAAGAGGAGGAAGAGGAGGAAGAGGAGGAGAGGGAGGAGGGGGAAGAGAACGAGGAGAAGCGGAGCAAGCGCAAGGATCAGGAGGAACGCAAGACATAGGTATGAGCACGAGGTGCTGGGGGCGCTGGAGAAGCAGAAGGCAAGAGGAGCAGGAGGCTGGAAGAGCAGGAGGCGGGAGACAGGAGACGGTTGTCTCCTCGCCCCGCTCGGGCGCCCAAGGGCTGAGCTGGCTCGACCCAGGCACGGCGGGCGTAGGGCGCGGCGGAATACAGGGCGGCCTTGCTCCACATTCCAGGTGTATACATGTTGAAGAGTACATTATTGCATTTGGACGGGTTGCTGGGGGGGTGATCTGGCAAGTCCTGCTGGGCTCCAGATGGGTCTGGATGGGGCCGCTTGGGCCTCTGGTAGAATCTGGTTGGTGCCAGGCAGGTTTATATAGCTGGGCCCACCGGATCAATCGGGCCCCTGCGGGACCCGTTGGGATTCAGTTGCGTCCTGGCAAAATCCGTTTGGGCTCCTGACGGGGTCCGGCGGGGTCCTTCGGGCTCCGATGGAACCAAGTTGGCCTCTGGCGGCGCCACTTGGAGCTGCCATGAAACAAATTTGGCCTCCGACGGCGCCATTTGAACTCCAGACGAGGTCACGCGAGCCCGTTGCGAGCTCTTGCGGGGTCCTGGCGGCGTCCAGCACCGCCCAGTTGCCTCCTGGCGGCCTCCATCGGCCTCCGGCGGCCCCCTGCCAACCTCTTGCTGCCTCGTGTTGGCCTCTGGCGGCCTCCCGCGGTTTCCTGGCGGCCTCCTGAAGCCTCCTGCTGCCTCCTGGCGGGCACCAGCGGCCTCTTGCGGGTTCCTGGCGGCCTCCAGCGGCCTCCTGCGGCCTCCCGGCGGCCTCCTGCGGCCTCATGGCGGCCTCCCGGCGGTCTCCAGCGGCATCTGGAAGCCAAACTGACATTGCGGCGGATCTCGGGCGGCCTCCGCACCCCGCCAGACCCCGACTCGGCAACCATTCGGCCTTCAGGAGCTCTGCTCGACCACCACTCGGCCACCACAGGCCGCCCACTCGGCCACCACTCGGCCTCCAGATGCCCTTCTCGGCAACCACTCGGCCTCCAGTCGGCTACCGTGGCACGCCACAATGCCAGTTTGGTCTCCAGATGCAGCTGGAGGCCGCCAGGAGGCCGCAGGAGGCCGCCGGGAAACCGCAGGAGGCCGCCAGGAAGCCGCAGGAGGCTGCAGGAGGCCGCCAGGAGGTCGCGGGAGGCCGCTAGAGGCCGCTGGAGGCCGCCAGGAGGCCGCCAGGAGGCCAACAGGATGCAGCAGGAGGCCAGCAGGGGGCCGCTGGGGGGGGATCGAGGGAAAGCATGGGGACGGTGGAGGCGCGAGGAGCAAAACGAGGAGCAACAGGAACAGCGGTGAGGAGTCCTGACGCAAGGAAGGGGAAGAGCAGGAAAAACGAGGGGTGGGAGTGCGATGCGAGAAGGCCAAGGAAGGATGAGGACTTGGTGGGTACACAGTACGAGTGTCAGTGAGGAGGAACAGAGGATTCAAAGGGTTACCGTATAGTCTCGGGGGTCAGGCAGGGGGCCAGCGAAGCTGAAGAGAGATGTTCACAGGCTGGACGTGCACCAACGCCGCGAAGCGGCTATGGACAGAGAGTGCCGGGCCCAGATGTTCAACCACGCGCTCTAGGCGGGCCCAGAAGGGCCGAGTATATCAGATTCGTCGGGAAACCGACGAGACGAAATACATCGAGCAACTACACAACAGAAAAACTCGAACTGCCGTAGATCTCAGAACCTTCTCATCCCTCTCGTGTGCGTGAGAGCAGGGCTGGGAAAACATTCGAAGGGAGGGAACCTTGAGCGGATACGAAAGATATAGCACAACGCGCCATGCAATACTATAAAGCACGCGTATCTTACACGGCCCCCTGCCCAACCTCCCCCGGGACACGATCAGTTCACTCTAGCAAAATATCATTATCGTATAGTCTCGGGGGCCAGGCAGGGGGCCAGAGAAGCTGAAGAGATATGTTCAGCGGCCGGACGTGCACCAACGCCGCGAAGCGGCTATGGACAGAGCGTGCCGACCCAATGTTCCAACCACGCGCTCTAGGCGGGCCCAGTAACTACGTTGACCAATTACACAACATAATAACTCGACTTGCCGTAGGTCTCAGTACCTTCTCATCCCATTCCCTCATTGATGCCTGGCGCAACCGTCTCTTGACACGGGCTGGGCGGGTTGGGGGCGTTTCTACCGCGTGGAGCGGTCGCGCGGCCGTGCCTTCCTTGGGGGGGGGCACTGGGGTGCTCGGCGAGCGGCCGCCGGCTTCTTGCATCTGGACTGCTTGCCTGGCTGGATCACCAGGAGCTCTGCCGCCGCATCCTGTGCCTTCTGCGTCTCCAGGTTGGCGGTGGCGGCGGTCGCGAGCTGATGGCCATGCTTGTCGCAGCTGCTTCGCGACGCCAGGGCTCGCGTGATCTCCGCGGCCAGGCCCCTGCACGCGCGCTGGCCGATGCATCTGACCTTCTGGGGCATCCTGGCCTTGAACTGTGTCAGGGCAGACGTCTTCCAGCACCTCTGGGCGCTGGACAAGGCCTTCCATCGGCCTCGCCTCCGCGCCTACTCGAGGGTGGCTCGGCCTCGGGCCGCGCCCTCACTGGGCCCCGAGCGTCGGGGCCTGTGCGGCGGCGGCGCCCACGGCATGCCCGGCGCGCGGCAGGCTCGGCGCCGCTCCTTGCGGAAGCCGCCCTGGCACCTGCCGAAGATGGGCCCCCCGAGCTTTTCTTCGCCGCCTGCGTCGCGAGAAGGATGTTCGCCACTGCGACACGGCGCGCGATCGCCCCCTGCTCGCCGCCCGCCCTGCCCCCCTCGCCTCGCGCGGGGACGCCGAAAAGGAGGCCCGCGCAGCGGCCGTCCCAGATGATGCCGGCCGCGCGCAGCATCTCCACGCCCTGCTCTCGGCCGCGCACGCCAGACTGCGCCAGCGCCCAGATCGCCTCCTCGAGGAGCCCGGCCTCGAATAAGTATATAGCGATGGCGAAGGCGGCCTCCTCAGGCAGCAGTCCGCCCTCGACCGAGAAGACCAGCCTCTGCCAGCTCTTCAAGCCCCTCGGGGCAAAGGGGAGCTGGTTCCGAAGTTCGGGCCAGATCGCCAGCGACCCAAGAGAGGACGACGGATCCCCAAGTGGGTCGAAGTCGGCCCCTGTAGCCTGTAGCACGCCATGATCCACGTAGTCGGCCAGGGCGCGGCCCACGGCGTTCGCGGACATCAGCCCCCAGCCCTGAGCGACGCAGCGAGCGGGGAAGTCGCGAGCCTGGGGCACCTGGTGCACGGCTGTCGCGTCCGCCACTGAGCGCGTGGGGAGCCTAAAAGAGACGCCTCGCTGATGCCCAGGTGCGGCCCCCGCTCGTAGTTATCCCGCGCCGGCGGCCCTCGCTTCTGGAGGGGGGCTTCGCCCGCTCTCGGCGGACGAGCCCTGGCTTCATCTGCGCGGCAGGCGCTGCACATCGCAGCGGCTGCTAGCCACCAGCGCGACCCGAACGGGATCGCCCCGGGTCGCGTAGGTCGGGAACAGCCTCGCCCGAGGGGGCGGCGGCCCAACGGCTGCGCGCCGCCGCCGTCTCGGGCGCTGCCCCGAGAAAGCCCCCTCTGGAGATGCCATCGGCCACGTTCAGCTCCAATAGCACGTGCCCGCGGCGTCCGTAGATCCCGAAGGCCGCGGTGGTGGCCGCGGTCTGGCGGCGCAACCGCAGCAGGGCAGGCGCGCTGGGCCGACCCTTGCCTGGCCCCCAAGCGCCAACGTGCTGTCGGTCAGGATCATGACCTCGCGCCCCCACGTCCGCGACGATCGCGCCAGGTGCCGCAGAAGTCCCACCACCGCTCGGGCCTCGCTGATGTCCGCGTGCTCCGCGACCCTCCACTTGCCGAAGTCGAGCGGGCGCCGCCTCGCCAGCTGCATCCGCGCAGCGGCCAGCGGTGGGGCCTTGATGCGATCGCCCCGCCTCACCTCGTCCCTGGCCCGACCTGGGACCGGCGGTCCGAAGGTCGCCGCCTGGGGGGGGATCCAGCGCCCCCGTTGGATCGGCGCCGCCCCCCTCCTGGCCCACGCGGGCGAAGGCCTCGATCGCCGCGGCTGCCAGCGCGGCGCACAAAGGCGGCTGATATGCCGGGGCAGCGGAGGTGCGGAAATCGGGTCGCCCTCGCTCGGCTCGTCCTTTGAAGACCTCTGAAAGCCGCCCGCGGCGGGCGCGCCGCAGTCGGACCAGTGCCGCCGCTGAGCCCGCCCCGCGGTCGTAAGCCCCGAAGACCCCGATCATGGTGGGCGTCGTCGAGGGCGCCCCGTAGCGGCACTGGTCGACGCGGCTGACCTGGCCGCCCGTGGTCTTGATCAGCTCCGCCATCTCGTCGAGGTCCCAGATGGGCGGGGAGGGCTCCCCCTCGGGGTCCGCGGGGCGATCCATGATGCCGAGGCCCCCCGCCAGGCAGACAACGAGAGCCACCCGCGCGGCCGTCCGCCGGGGAAGCGCCCCATAGATGCAGGCGTCGGCGCTCGAAGGTCGTGAATTGGATGTCGCCCCGGCCCCGCGGTTCCTGCCTCGTCCGCTGCGGCCTCGGCCCTTGGCCAAGGAAGCGCGCCCAGCTCCGCGTCGAGCAGGGGGGCGAGGCCGCAACCGCGTGGAAGCGGACAGTCCGAGTTAGCCCCAGGAACATGCCGACGAACGTCTCGCTGGCGAGGTCCTGCTTCGGATCCACAACGGCGTCGATGGACCGCACCTCGACCTCGATGCCCGCGCGCTCCGCTCGCTCCAGGTTCCCATCGCGGCGTCTCCCCACGAACAGGTGCAGCGCCCGGTGGGCCGGCTGCGTCGAGGGCGGCGGGGGCCTGCTGGACGCCTCGGCAAGGTCGTCCACGTCGAAGTCGCAGCCTCCTGCACGTGGGACCCACGTGTCTCCCTCCGGCCTGCTTCGCGTAGAGGTCCTCGGCGGCGATCGCCCAGCCCCTCATCTCGCTGCACCTCGCACCCCTGCGGATCTTGTCGAGCGATGCGGCGGTGACTGCCGCCCCGTAGCCTGCGTGGCTGGAATCCGTCATGAACGCCCGCGGGAGCCACGGCCCCTCGAGGTCCGCGCGGAGAAGCGGGGCGCAGTAGGCAATCGTAGTGAGCTCCCATCGGGCTGCGTCTGACAGCCTGAAGGGCGCCTCGGCGGCGTCGGGCCGTCTCATCTCGTGGCGGGCCCGGCCGAAGATGGCGAGGCCCGAGCGCTGAAAGATGGCAGCCCACGCCCAGAGCCCCACGATCCGCTCGAGCCGCTCCGCGGCCCAGAACGGGCGCCCCGTCAGCCGCAGCGTCGCCAGCGCCACGCGGCGGGCGCGCACGACCTCGGCCGAGACTGCGGCAACCCTGGATGACCGCCCCCAGCGACTCGAGCCCCTCGCCCTCGATCTCCCCGTGGACGGGCACCCTGGCCATGGCGAGGCAGTGCTCGACGCGGCCCGTCATCCCCCCGACGACTTCGGACGCCGGCCGCTGGGCGCTCACGGAGGTCGCCATCGCTCCGTAGTCGCCCGTATACGCCCAGTTCAAGGCCTCGTACCCATCGGGGCCGACGAGCTGGGGCGTCGGCGCCCCGCAGACCAGGCGGGCCCCGACGGAGTCCTCTCCGAGCCCCCGCGCCACGCGCGCCTGCGCCGACGAGCGAGCCAAGAAGGGGGCCCACGACCAACCCATCGCCAAGACCTTGATCGCCATGTGTCTCACAGTCATGGGCGCGGCGCACTCCCGCCCCGCGGCCGCCGCGAAGTCTACGAGCTCGTCGACGCCGCCCTCCTCCAGGGCGAAATAGGGCCAGACTTCGGGCGGCGTCTCCATGCGGTAGAACACGCCTGGGACGCCGCCCTGCGTAGACCACGTCGGTCGGCCCCAGGCTGGAGAGGCCCAGGTGGAAGACGCAGGGCTGCCGAGCGGCGCGCGGGGCGGCCTCTGCCAGCGGGGGTTGGCGCGTCCCTCGCTCCAGATGGCGCGGATCTGCCGTCGCGGGGGGCCCTGGGGGTCGGCCTCCTGCGGCGGGCGCTTCTTCGCGACCACGAAGAAGGAGGCGCTCTCGACGAAGCGACCAGTGGCCCCGAGCACCCCCGCGCTCCAGAGCCTCTCGGCCAGGCGAAGCCTGGCGGCTCGCGAGCGGAGGGGCGGGTCGCGGGAGCCCTTCTGGCTGAAGAGGTGCGCCCACGGCCTCGCTCGGCGCCCGCAGCGTTGCCCCTCCCCCCGAGACGTCGGCAAAGTACTCGGCCGCCAGCGGGCAGATGTCCGCCGGCTTGGCGGGCGTCGCCCCAGGCGGGGGCAGCGCCAGCTCCTCCGCGTCGACTGCGCACGTCGCGCCCTGGGGCAGCACGCCCCTGCCCATCGAATCTTTCGCCAGGGCAGAAGACGCCCCATCGCCAGAGTGCGGCGAGGCCCGACCCGCCAGGGCGCGCTGGATAGCAGCGCCCTCGCCCTCCTCGGTCGCGGCCGCCTGGCTGCCCCAGGCCAGCCGCGCCTCCAACAGCCGCGGCGACGCAGCCCTCTGGAGCGGAGTAGCCCGCCCCCACGATGCCGACGGCCCACGCCAACCTGCCGCTCCGACCCCGCCTCGCGAGAGGCGATGCGTGGATCGGATCAGCCCGTTGGCGAGAGCTCGCGCCAGTCGCGGGGTGCCATGGTGCGTCGGCCCCGCGCGGCGCGCTGCGACCGCCAACGGCAGCGGCGGCGCGCCCAGCAGAAGATCTCGATCGCGCGGCGCGGCTTCTGGAGGCGGCGCGGAGGCCGCGTTCGAAGTAGACGAAGGAGAAGTGCGCGGATGGAGGGAAGGTGGCATGGCGACGCTTCCCAAGGGCAGCAGGGCCGCGCGACGAGAGCGCCACGACCAACAGGACCACCGGGTGGCTCGATATGCGCGGATAAGGCGCATGCCCAAGAAACCGCGCGCATTAGTTATCACGTGCGCACGAGTCCCCGAGTCGGCCCGAATCCTCGGGCGCATCCTCCTACTCATCGGGCTTAACTCATGCGCTCACGGTTTGACCGCGACTGCAATAATCCTAATTCGGCGAAGGCGGCCAGGCGCCGAGGCGCTCGCCGCTTTGCAGGGGCCGCCGTGGATGAGGGCGTGGGGATGGATGAGAGGGCCCCATCCTATATTCCTCATCTAAACATATATATATATATACATACATACATACATACATAAACATACACATACATACATATTTATATATATACACACATAGTACAAACGATCACATTTCCGCACTTATTATAATTGCGATGGTGTTCGATTCGCAGATGGCCCATGCAATTGTTCGCGCGCCTGCTCGTAGCTGCCTCGCCCGGGTGCGTTCGCGCACATTGCATTTGCTGCTGCAGGACACCCGCCGCAGGCGCAGATTGTATTCATAATCCTACATCTGCCCTGCACTGGATTACATGGTTGCCGCCACATTCCCTGGGCGAACTACTTTTCTCGATCGCACACAAGCAACGCGTGTAGTAACTCCCAGGCCCGCGCTGCCCAGCCGCAGGTTTCGTTGAACACCTGGAACGAAATGCGCCCCGATGGGCCGCATCCTTCTCCCCCCCATGCTCTTCCTCGCGCCCTCGCAGACGGGCCAGTTCTCCCCACCTGGCCCCAAATGCAATATACTTATAGCGCAACACAATGCGCCAGCCAACAATCGCACCGCGGCGTCTTGCTGTGGTGCGTCTGGTCCGACCGTGCCGTGCCGCTTGCAATCCGCGAGCCTCGCGCTGGGGGCGCCTGCCGGCCTGGGTGTGCTCTCCTGTTTTTGGTTTTTGAAAATGAAATTAAGGCTATGCGTTGTTTGACGACGCCGTTGCATTTCTTGCGTACACACGCATATATATATATATACATGTACGTTTGTGTTCATATATACACATATACATGTTTATATATATATATATATATATATATATATATGGATCTCATCCGCGCGTTTGCCTGCATCTATCCCCCGCGCCCCGCGTTTTTTTCCTTCTATAGGACTAGTTCGTGGCAAGAGTTAAGAATTCGTTGCGCCGTTCTGCTCGAGGCGCGGGCCAGCTGCGCTCGAACCTCGGCGCTTATGTGAAACCATAAACCCCCGCGCGCGGGGTGGCTTGCCGATTCCGCTGTTTCTTTTTGTTGTGTTCCTTTGTGCGCTCCCATTATATTTTACACACACTTCAAACTTTAATAGACATGGGTTCTGGAGATTTTCTTGTCGCAGCGCAAGCGCCCCTCGACTCGGCCCGCGCCGTGTCCAGGTTTTCCTCGTGACCTCGCAGGACGTGCAACCGCGTCGGTGCCGCTGCAGCGCGCGGGCGTCGCGGGCCAGAAATTTGCGCTCGAACGCGATGCGCGATGAGTCTGCGCTCATTCAAGAACCGATCCGCGACCCCTGCGCGCGGGAGCGCCCGTGCTCATTTGCCACTTTCTTTGGGGGGCCCGAGCGCGTTTGCCCCGCGCCATATGTTTATGCATTGTGTGTGCGTGTATGTTTCTATCCGTGCCTCGCGCCGCGCGCGCGCGTGCGTATTTCATTTTCTTTGAACGCAGGATGGCAGTCTACGTATGCGGGAGAAGCCGCATGCATGAAGCAAACGCATCTGTCTTACGCTCGAACGCGATATCCGCGCAGTCCGCGCACGATGCATTTTCCGCCATGGCGCCCCGGAACATCGGGGCGCATGGGTGCGCGCAAAGAAGCCCACATCATGTAGATCTACATATATATATATATACACATGAAAGACATACGCATAGATCTCGCGGCGCGTCAGCGACGCTCGCGGTGTTCACGATTTCCTCCGAGCGCGAATGCGAGCGTAAAATGTCAAAGCCATAGCCGCTCATCATCGAAATATCCGCCGGGCCCGCTGCAATTGACAGAAGATGGCGCTGGAAAATGGCCGCGCCGGGCCCCCGCGTTTCTCTCTCTCTCTCTCTCTCTGTATATTTATATATACACGTTACACATGCATACTATACGCGCGTGCAAAAAAACAACAACAAATTTGGCAAAGGCCCGGCGCGCCCAAAGTTTCCGCTCGATTTGTTCACGTCGTCGGAGCGCCAGTTCCAAGCGCCACTTTTGTTGTGGCGCTCGCATGTCCTCTTTGGACATGTACGCGTCAAAAAGACGGTGCAAAACAAACCAATTGGGCGTCGACGGCATTGGCGAAATCCTAAGCCTTGACGGGGGGGCCCCGCGCGCGTCTGGAGCCCGCCGCTTCTTGTTCCCTATCCCCTTTTGTTTTGGTCAGAGTTCAAGCGTACATCGATGCACTTAATCAGGACATAACATAGCAGGCATCACATGCACGCACACACACACATATATATATATATATATAAGTGTGTATATATGTATATGTTACATAACAGGTCATCGCAAACATACACCTGCATTAAACATATTATACATACACGGTGCTCTTTGAGCAGCCGGCGCGCGTTAGATCTCCGACCCCGCGCATCGCAAAGCATGGCGCGTTCATCTGCATCACGCCATTTGATCTTTTTCTAGAGCTGCACATTGTGAAATTGTGCACCCATCGAATACGATATCACATTGACGCCCATCCTGTTTTAGCGTGGTCTGCGACGGGGTGGCCACCATGGGGGCCGCTGTTGCCGCGGGGGGGCGCGGGCCACGAGCAGCGGGATCGCCGGGGCATGCCAGCGGGCGCCATCAGAGCATCATCATAATATTGCACAATTGCCGCTCGCAGTCGGCGGATCTCACTAATAACCGCCAGCGCAAACAACCGCTCGAGGGCAATATCACAATATTGTATAGTTGCTTTTCAAGGCGGCGGATCTTGCGCCGCTCGCACGGGCAACCGCGGGGGCGGCAGCGGACAAACATGTCCAGCTCGCCGTCGGGCAAGCGGGGTGCGTCCCACCTGAAATTAAAAAGCGACGGTCTGGGCGGGGGGCCGGGGCCTTGGGCCGCGGCGTCCGCGGTGAAACAGAGCTGGGAACGCCAGAGCTAGAGCTGGGCCTCTGGCCTAGGGGGCCAACGGCCCCGCCGGCCCCGACCTCCCCAGGAGGCGGCGACGACGACGACGACGACGCCGACGCCGACGACGACGACGAGGACGAGGACGAGGACGACGACGGTGCCGACAACGACGACGACGACGACGATGACGAGGACGAGGAGGACGACGACGCGGCATTGGCAAGGCTGGTGGCCCCCTGGGCGGGCAGAGCTGCGCGCTCCGCTTCTTGCTGTTCCCGCTCGAGATCAGCAATATACCGCCGCGTGTTCCCTGCCTCGGGGCATGGGCGGTGCGAGGTCCAGAACTGCCATGTTTTTTTTCTGCGAGTTGCCCTCGGCCGCGGCGACGAGGGGCCCCCCCGACAGCCGAAAACAAATGGGGCGCAAGAATCGCTCATTCCCCCCCTGGGCCTCGTCGCGGCGGCCTCGCTTGATCTCTTATCGCTCTAGAGCGTCGGAGTCAGAAGGGTGCTCCAATTGGGCAGGACGCGCCAAACATCGGGCTCGCGACGGAGAGGGCGACCCTGGATTGGGGGTTCGAGCTGCGGCCCTGGTGACGACGACGACGACGACGACTGATCGCCCTCCCCGTCGCTGGCCCCGCCTGGATTTCAACCTGCTCTTTGTCTGGGGAGAACACCTCTTCCTCCTCTTCCTCTTCCTCCTCGGCCCATGTTTTTCTTTTGTCTGCAGGTCGCCTTTCCTTTTGACCCGGGCAATCTTGGCCCCCGCAATGGGCCGCGGCGGCGCCAGCCGACTCCCGGGGGAGGGGGGGGGGGGGGGGGCGCTCGTGGCGCGGCGAAACGACGGCGGGATTTACCTCGCGGCTCACGGGGCGCGGGGGGCGGGCTTGCGGAGGGAAGGATCAGAGAGGACGGGGGTGAGAGGATGGAAGACTACGAGAAGATTGGCAAAGTGAGGGGAGAAAAGAAACCCGTGTTGGGCAGATCTCCCCCGCCCCCCCCCCCCTCCTTCTCGCTCCGTGTTGTTCGCCCCGCGCAGGCGCGGGCAGGGCAGGCCCCTGCGGGCCGCTGCAAGTCACCTTCCGCCTCACGCTGCCCAATTCCGCATCATTTCAAATGGATGTGAGCACTACCCCTTGCTCAAAACAGTACGCGGCAATGCTTTATGACAGCGCATCTTGCGCTCTCCGCGTTGCTTCGAAACGCATGCCTAAGAATAACAAGTACCTCTGGAAGCGCTTGATCATCACGCTTGCAACGTGCACGCGCCCGCACACGCTGGCAATCCGCCCACTAAAATCCTCGCCCTGGAAATTGTGAAGCCATCTCGGATTGATGGCAGAAATGCAGTGGCAATATACAACATGACAAAAATAACGCAACTTGGGCTTGATCTTGTACAGACATTTCGACAATCGCAGATTCTCACCAGCAGCGCATTGGTAGCAATTTAAGAACAAACACCCATGCCCATGCCTCTTGCCGAGCGTTCTCACTCATCACAAGTCCCTCTTGGTGGAGCACATCAAAATAACTGCACATAGCCCACAGACACACTGAGAGTGTTGGCATGTAACTAGGGGTTGCTCATCTTGTTATTTCTCCTCTGCCTCCTCCTTCTCTCCCCGATCCTCTTTCCCTCCTCGTCCTCCTCTCATCCTCCTCTCATCCTCCTTTTCCCCGCCTCCTTGCCCCTCCTGGTCCTCTTTTCCTCCTCCTCATCCTGCGGGCCCTTCCCCTCCTCATCTTCATCGTCCTCATCTTACCCCATCCCCCTCTTATCCCTCCTCCCATCCGCATCTCATGCGGGCAACTGTACCTATATAGCCTGGGCGTCAGCCGATGGAGCTCGACGACAGCGCCGGGGCCGCGGC
>CAUYUJ010015627.1:939204-965349 GCA_963575745.1 Prorocentrum cordatum
CGGCAGGCGTTGGATCCGTCTCCCGCGGGCCGGGAAGCGGCGCGGACAGGGCGCGATGGGGGCGCGGGCGGGGGGGGCAGGCCAGGGAAGGAGGAGGGGGGGCGGAGTTAGGCCGGGGCGGGAGCGGGGGGGGGAGAGGAGGCGACAGAGTAAGAAGGGATGGGGCGAGGAAGGATGAGCTTTGCATCGAGAGCAGCCCCCTTGCATTCGGGCCTCGTGGGTAGTCGGCCGCTCGAGCGCTGGCACCTTGGAGTTGTGCCCTATAAGTGGTGTCTTGCGGTTCCAGATGGT
Source organism: Prorocentrum cordatum (assembly GCA_963575745.1). Lineage (NCBI taxonomy): Eukaryota > Dinophyceae > Prorocentrales > Prorocentraceae > Prorocentrum > Prorocentrum cordatum. The sequence goes on from CAUYUJ010015627.1 coordinate 939,496, forward strand.
GCCCTGTTGCTAGGAAGCGCATGGCGCTACCAGGTGTCTTGTGCTAGCTGGTGCCATACTCTGCGGTGTCCTACCTATGGTGCAGCTACTGCTACCTCGAGCTACTGCTACCTCATAGTCTGCGACCGCTACCTCAAGCTACCTCATATCCACTGTTCAAAATACAAGTATTCAGGCTACTGCGTGCTGGCATAGCCTGCCACTGCTGCCTCAAGCCACCCAAAGACCCCTGGAAGCTCAATCCGCCGTCGGCGCTCACAGCGCGGGCTAGGAGGTAGCAGTCGCAGGCTATGAGGTTGCTTGAGGTAGCAAAAGCTTGAGTAGTTGTATTTTGAGCTTGGGCCCCCTTCCCAGCTTGGATGTCACGGGCCTTCTTGGGGCAGGAAATAAGATTGAGGTTCGGGAGGATGTGCACCCATACGGGAAGGGGTGTAGAAGGTGTTCGGATGGGAACTCGAGGAGACGCATGGAACACGATGAGGAATGTTAAGAGACATGCAAACAGGAGTTGTCTTCTCGCAAACTGCCACCCCCCATTGCAGGGTCACACAGCACATGTTACTCATCGCTGTGATGGCCACCCTGCTCGCATCAGCCATCTCAAACCGCGGGCGCGGCCCTAGGCGCCGCCGGCAGCTGTCTCAACGTACCCATCCACAAGCTCTTCCTCCTCCTCGTCCTCATCCTCTTCATGTTCCTTGTTGGGCGCCTTCGCCTTGTTCTGGGCCCGGATGAGCGCGTCGCAGGACCCCTTGGCCATGTCGCGCATCAAATGGTGGTCCGCCTTGATCTTTTCAGCAGCGTTCATCTTCGTGGCGCGCGCATCCGGGTCGCAGTCATTGGCGATGAGTTCTTGGATCCCCAGCGAGCTTGCTGTCAGGCCATCTACCATCTTGGTTCAGTTGGCCCAGGTCTCCTCTGGGAACTTGCGGCCGTGCATCTTCATCTTGAGATTCCCTGTTGCGTCTTTAGATGTGTTTAGGTTTGTTAGGAGCTTCTTCGCGTAGTCGGTCGGACTCAGTGGCCTCTCTTGCGCTGGGCCCTCACCTTTCTTGCCCCTGCCTTTGGGGTCCCTGCCTTTCTTGCCCTCCTTGCCCTTGCCTTTGCCCTTGCTGCCCTTGCTGCCCTTGCTGCCCTTGCCGCCTGCGTCGTCGGCGCCGCTGCCGCTTCCGCCAGCGCCGACAGGATGGGGCGCAGCCGGCTGGTCAAACGGGCCACTTGGGATTTCCGAGTCCTTGATGGACGCTCCAACTGCACCCTCCGAGAGGCCTTTGATTTTAACCTGCTCAGCGTTGGACACCGGAAACAAGGCTGCAGCGCTCTTAGGGTCGAAGTCCGCATTCAATGCCATGGCCAGCGCGCGATGGTCGATGGCACTGACTTCCAAGTCCTGCTCGCGCCCTCGCCACCTGCAGGAGGGAGGAGGAGGAGGGGGGGGATAAACAGGAGGCGGGAGGAAGGAGAGGAAGCAGGACGAGGAGGAGGAGAAGAGGGAGGGTCGAAGAGGATCAGGATGGATAGGACTCGAAGGGGGGATCAAGAGGATCAGACGAATCGTGGGGACCAGGGCGACGAGGAGGGTCGCGGAAGATCTGGAGGATCAGGATCAAGAAGAAGATCAGGGGGATCAGGGGGATCAGGATCACGGAAGGTCAGGAGGATCAAGAAGAGGAGGGGGAAGGAGGAGGAGGAGGAGGAGGGATGAGGAGATTTCCACTGCCATCTCTGACCTGGAAGCTCCGAGTGCCAATTCCACCAGCCCCTGGCCGACTTGTCTGGCACCGAGACGTTGCCCCAGTCCTTGTCGCTGTTGTACCAGGCCTGGCACAACTCAGTCTTGTTGGTCTTGAGCTTGTCGACCAAATGCTCCGGAACTTCGCTTGGCCTCTTCTTCTTCACATTGACTTGCCTGCTGGACGCCATATAGTCATTCCTATGCGTATTGGAGTTCACCATGACCCATTCCGCTTTCTCCTCATCCTCCAACTTCTTCAACACCTCTGGCGCCAATTGAGCGTCACCGTTAGTGGCCTTCACCACAGCGTCGGGCAAGTCTCCGGTGGCAGATGGGCGCGGCACGACGTGATCGGCGTTGCCATCTTTGCCGTCGCCCTTGCCGTTCTGCAATGCCACGTTGACATCCTTGCCTGTGCCGCCGCCCTTGCCGCTCTGCGGTGCCACGTTGACATCCTTGCCTTTGCCGTCGCCCTTGCCGCCCTGCACTGTCACGTTGGCATCATTGCCTTTGCCGTCGCCCTTGCTGATCTCCTCACCTGTGGCCGCGACCGTCGCCTTCGCGAAAATGGACTTGGCGGTCTGCGCTAAGGCCGACTCAGCGGTCTCGCCCATGGCGATGTCGTCCTCGTTGGGCTCCACCTCATCATCCCCCATGCGCAAGCCAGCCACAGAAGCGCTGCAGGCACTGGCGCCCATCGCATCGCGCGGATCCTCCGACTCATCATCTGCAGGTGCGGATTTCGGGCCAGGAACACTGGGGGGCGAGGGGCGTCCGTGCTTCTGCTGCGCAGGCGTCGCGGGCCCGCTCGCGCGCGAAGGGGTAGGTGGCGCGCTGGAGGGCGCTGCCGATGACGAGCCGTAGCCCATTGCGCGCATGACCTCGGTCGTGCTCATGCCCTCGCGCGCAGCAGTCGACTCGACGAGGTGCTGCGGGCTGTCCAGGGCGCCCGGGAACAGCTCCACGGGCGGCTTCGGCTGCGGCGTCACCTTGGAGAGGGGGGGGGGGGAGGAAGTGAGAAATCCTAGAATCTTCGCATAACCCCACCAGCCCGATGCCCAAAGGAATTGCCTCGATCAGGCAAGTGGGCAGCGCGCAGAGGAAGGGCCCCCCCAGTGGAGGCCTCTTGGAGCGTCTTGGGTGCCTCGGAGCGCGTCTCTTGGGGGCATATTGGAGGCCTCTTGGGCGCCTGTTGGGGCCTCCTGGGCGCTTCTTGGTGCCCTCTTGAAGCGCTCTCGGGAGCCTTGGGGGCGTTCGTGTGGCCATCTTGGAGGACATCGATCAAACAAGAAGCGAGCATTAGTCAGCGTTACCCCTCGGGAACCCAACAAAATCGCCTATTTGGGCGCTCTTGGGGCGCTCTTAGGCGCTCTTGGGGCCGTCTTGGGGCTCCCTTGAGCCTCTCTTGGAGCCCTCCTGGGCCATCTTGGAGCCGTCTGGAGGCCTCGGATGGCCGCCGGAAGCGAAAAGGCGAGAAAACCAAACGCATCGACGTTCCTGGTCTTGGGGCATCTTGGAGTATCGTGGGAGCCATTATGAGACATATTGGGATATCTGGAGCCATCTTGGAGGTCATCTTGGGCTGTCCCAGGCGCTCTCGGAGTCATCTTAATCAGTGCCCCCCCAAGGGGCCAACCTGTGGCTCAAACCTTAGTAACATCAATGATTTGGCATTCTCGCCGAGGCCTCTTGGAGCATCTTGGGTGCCTCTGGGGGGTCTCTTGCCTCTTGGAGGTCTCTTGGGGGCCTGTCGGGGGGCGTCCTGGGGGCCTCTTCGGGCTTCCTGGCCACCTCTTGGGGCCCTCTCGGGGCGCCCTCGGTAGCCTTGGGGGCCATCGTTGGGCCATCTCGGGCGAGATCGATCACGGGAAGCGGGGGGGGGGGGCCAATTATAGCCCCCCCCCCCTGAGAAAGCCAAAATGGGGCCAAAAACACATGATGTTGGCTTCCTCGCCGAGGCCGTTCTAGAAGCCCCGGCGACTCGCGGAACCCCCTGTCCAGGCCCATGGAGAAGGGGTAGGGGCTTGCCGAAGGGGAAGGAGGGGTGGAAGAGGAAACGCCCTAAACCACCGACGCCCAGAGGGCTGGCGGGATTACGGGAGGAGGGGGGTCGGGGGGACAATGAGGAGGAGGAGGCGGGAAAAATATTGACCTCGCACGCCAACGTTGGCCTGGACATGTCAGCGCCCAAAACATAGTCGCTGGCCCCGGGAACCGTGGAAGGAGGGAGATGGAGGGAGGGCGCAGCTCCAATAGGAAGCGGCCCCCGAACGAGGCAGGACCAGGAGAAGGAGGAAGAGGAGGTGGAGCAGAGGTTGCCCCGATGGGGCCTGCGGTGGCGGCGCGACCCCAGCCGGGGCTCACGGCGAGTGGCTTTTCGCAGCGGTGGGCCTAGCGGCGTCGGACGGCGCGGTGCCCTCCTGTCCGGTTGGCTGCAGCTTCTCATGCGCATCGAACCTCCCTTGGATATATGTATCATGCCGCTCCTTCTCGAGTGCCTCTTGCTTGATGCTCAGCGCCGTCGCAGGGTCTTGCCTGCCGCCATGCGCCATTGCAGGCGCCGCCCGCTCGCGGGGGTGATAGATGAGTGTCCCAGGCATGCGTTGGGGCCCTTGCATGAGGATGTGCTTAGGGGCCCCTGAAAGTGGCCAGGGTTCGCTGGGGGCGCTCGGGTGCGAATCGCTCCCAAGTGGCCCCCAGCAGCTGCGACTCCCTCATCCTCTCCCTCATCTTCTCTCCTTCCCCTCTTCATCCTCATCCATCCTCACCCTCTCTCGGCTCCCACATCTCCGTCCTCATTCACCTTGCTCATCCTGATCGCCTGAGGTTTCGGCATAGGTTCCCAAAGAAAAACCTAAGCGTAATGGGCATGGCGGGGTTGGGACGGGCGCGGGACGACACGAACGGCGAATTGCGAATGACGAACGACGAACGACGAAGGACGACCGACGAACGACGAACGAGGGCCTCGACCGACGCCGAGACGGCCGAGATCGAACTAAAACCGACAGCGGAGGCGGCGGTGCCGACGTCGAACGACGACGGCCCCGACGACCCCGACGACGATTCCGACCCTCCGACGCCGACGACGAAAGGACGAATACCGACGATGAGACGCCGACGAATTACACACGACGAGACGGCACCGCCGGCGACGACGACGACACTCTGACGGCCCTGACGACTCGTCCCTGTTGACTCCGACTCCGACGACTCCAGCTCCGACCGACGACCGACGAGCGACGACGACCCACATACGACGACGCTCGACGACGGTCGGCCGCGGCCGAAAGGGCACCCGCCCGAGGGAAGGATTCACGGGGAGCGAGGCTGCGAGGAGGGAGGAGGTGACCAGGTGGAGGACAGAGGGAGGGAGGAGGATAGTCAGATAGGAAAGGTGAGGACGCCAGGAGGAAGAAATGAGGAAGAGCAGGAGGAGGAGGATGTGGCAATGGTGGCGTGGTTCGCGATGCTCACCCATCGGCCGTCCATCCAATGGCTCCTGATGGCTGCGCGGCGGGGCAGGGATCGCGAGGCGAGGTCCAACTTGTCCAGGGCGGCGGGTCCCCTGCCGGCCCCGCACCAGACGTGCCAAGCAAGAAGCGTGGGCACAAACTGAACGGGAGGAGGAGGAAGAAGAGGAGGAGGGGGAGGAGAACGAGGAGGAGGAGGAAGGAGTGATGAATGGATGAGGGAGGGAGGTTCGAGGAGGAATGAGAGGGAGAGAGAGAGAGGGAGAGAGAACGAGAACGAGAGACGGAGGGAAGAGGAGTGGAGGGTAGCGGAGGTGGGCTGAGTTAGGAAGTGTGAGGCACTCGAGGGTGGTAAGGGGAGGAGATGAGGGCTCGGGCTGAGCAAAACAACAGGAGAGGACTGAATTGACAGCAGCATGGGCCTGGCTGCCCCAACCAAACACATGCACCGCTGGTGCACTTGGCCCCGTCCCTGCGCCGCGAGACATCGATGGCGCTGAGGGGCTGAGGGGGGCCAACAAAATAAAGGCCTGTGACCATCCCTGAATTATGAGAAAGCTCATGCACTAGCCAGCGCCCACTCAGAACTGGCAGCTCCGGCACCGCCACGCGCGCCGCCTAGCGCAGCATGTGCGACAAGAGGCCGAACACTTTCGGGTCCTCGTCCTCCGCGTCAAGGGAGATCCGCCTCCTCTTCGCCGCCTCCCGCTTCTCCTCCATGCGCTTACGCTTGGACTCTGCCTCGGACTTCCTGGCGACCTCGTGGTCGAACATCTCGCGCACTACCTCAACGTGCACGGGGCACTCCGCGTTCTCCTCCTCGTCCTCCGGCTCCTCTGGTGGCTCCTCTGGCTCCTCTGGCTTGGGCGCCGGCGCGATCTTCAGGTACGGCACGGTCAAGGTGAACTTCATCGGTACGGGTCCGTCGTACGCCGTGACATCGAACGGCGCGGACGTGTGCAACGTCGTGGTGACGGTGGCCTTGTCCGAGGTGGCGACGCGGGCGCACCAAGCGGGCGCGCACAGAGCACCACCAAGCTTCGAGATGGACGGGTTCGGCAGGATCCACGCGTGGCAGCGCAGAGGCGATCCGTCAGCATCTCCGCACTCGATCACTACCTCACCAGCGTCCGCACACAGCTTCGCAGGAGGGTCCGGGCCAGATAGGACGACGTTCCCGACGAAGTGGAACACCATGTCCTCCGCGAAGCTGGCGCCTTGCTCGACCCACATGCGGTCTCGGACGGCACTGCCTTCTTTGGTCTGCCTGCACAGCTTGTTCTCACCGCAGTCTGCCAGCGAGATCGGGTCGGGCTGCCGCGCGATGATGGCGAGCTCTCGCGGCGCCCGCTCGTCGTTGGGGCCGTTGGTGCCGTTGGCGGCGTCCAGGCTGCCGACGCCGGCGCCGGCGGCCGCAGCAGCAGCCGCATGGGCGCCCGCTGGAGGAGGTTCCTCGGCCACAGCGCCCGCATCCTCGGCCGCAGCAGCCGCGCGGGCGCCCGCTGGAGGCGTATCCTCGGCCGCCGACGCGCCTGGCCCACTCGTGCCCAGCTGATGCTGCTCGGGCTCACCCTGCACATGCTGGGCGGTGGCCTCCTCCAGGGTCGTCGGTGACAGCGTCTCGGCCTCGGGCAGCGATGGCACGGCGGACGCATCCTCCGCGGGCACCGTCGCGGCATCCTCCGCGGGCGCCGTATCCTCCGCGGGCGCAGTCGCGGCATCCGCGAGAGCCAGCATCTCGGGGGAGGCAGCAGCCTCAGCCAGAGCAGCAGCTTCAGCGGGCTTCAGCTCGGGCATCCTGGGCTTGCGAACGAAGCCTTGCCGCCACGCCTTCATCAGGGCCAGGGTGGCCGCCTGCTCGCACAGCCACACCCTGTAGGCGGCGATCCCCGACGTCGTCTTGCCCTGGCGAGCAACACAAGTCACGTACTTGGTCCCATCGGCGTCGGCGTGCAAGACTCTGAAATCATCGAGCTCGGCCAGCAGGTCCTGCACCGCGGGGTTGTTGGAGTCCTGGCCGGATGCCCCTGTGGACTCGGCGGACGTGCCATCAATCATGTTCCCCAAGGCCTGGTCCACGCGAGATCGCCAGTCGCCCACCAACTGCGCCTCATCAGCGCGCGCCTTCTGGAGGTCCGCGGCGACGACGCGGTCGACCAGCTCGGGCTTGGACAGCGTGGCGGCCGCATCGGTGGACACGCAGCCGTGCTGAAGTGCCTGACAGATGCCGCAAACAGAGGCCTCCTAGATGGGGTCGGAGTAGACGGGGTCGGAGGATGGCGCCGCATCACCGATACATCGGCGATGCATCGGAGATGTATCGGCGATGCATTTGTGATGCACCGGCGATACATCATCGACGTGGGCGGTGCATCGGCGACGCCAGCGTGGAGAAAATCGGGCTCCGCATCGAGCCGCATCGTCGATGCATCATCCTCCGACCCCATTTACTCCGACCCCACCTGGGAAGCCTAGAGCAAAGGCGCGAGGGGGGGTCCAGGCCCCCGCGGGGGGGCCCTCTCTAAGTACCAATCATTGGAATCTCACTCCCCTCATCCCCTCATCCCCCCCCAGCTGGTGGGGGGGGGTGGGAGGCGAAGGCGGGCCCAGAGGGGGGGGGGAACTGATGGGGGGGAGGGGGAGAGAGGGAGGGAGGGGGAGCGAGCGGAGGGTGGGGGGTGGGGGGATGCGGGTGAGGAAGCTGAAGGCCACCTCGGCTCAACTCAACTGGGGGTCCGCATCTGTGTAACAGTGTTTGCCTCCCCCCCGAGATCGCCATGGCGCGCAAGTCCTGGATTGTGGACTTCGTGGCCTTGGCGCGGGCGGCGTGCTCAAAGGTCTTCCACTCCTGGCCAGACCGCGCCGCGGTGCCGCCACCCTCCATCAGCTCGGTCGATCGCCCGACGATCTTGGACCACATGGCCTCGCACTCGTCGACCGTGGTGTTCAGGCAATCGTTCTTCATGATCGCCCCGGTGGCACGCGTACTGAAGCGCACGGCAGCCTCAGGACACCACGAACCACTCCCAGAATCCAAGGTTGACCTCCCCCGCCGACCCCGTCCGCGTGCCGCCAGAAGCGCCAGGAGGATCCAAGGCCCCCTCAGGGCCTACAGGGGCGAGGGCACGGGGGGGGGGTGACTGAATCGACTCGGGGGGTACGCGACAACCCAGGATTCAAGGGGTGGGTTCGGGGAGCCTGCAGCTTGAGGAGAGACGCCTCCGTCAACCACACGAATGAGCCGCGATCGCGGCCCTCTGTCAAGTAGGCGTGCAGCCTGTCCAACATGTGAATCGTGTATGAGGCTCGCATCGCCATGAAGCAACTCAACTGAGTGTGAGACTCGAAGACGTCGCCGAAGACGGCGTGCAGGTCACGAGAGCGTTCCTGGAGCGAAACAAAAAACTCCTCCTCCTCCTCCTCCTCCTCCTCCTCCCCCCAGGAGACTCAGGAGGGCGGGGTGGGGAGAGACGAAAATAAAAGGTAATGTGGGAGGACGGAGTAAGAGGATGGGAAGGAAGGGGAGGGAGGGAAGCGGGCCAGTGGAGAGGGGGGAGCCCCGGGGGTGGGGGGGGGATGAGCGGAGGGAGGGCGCGGAAGGAGGAGGATAAGGGAGGACGGTGGAATAGTAAGGAGAATGAGAAAGAAGATGGCTGGGAGGAAGAGGCGGAGGGGAGGAGGAGGAGGAGGAGGAGGAGTCCTGAGGAGGAGGTGGAGCGTGGCGGAGGGGAGGAGGAGGAGGAATGATTTGATACCCCGCCAGCAGCTCCACGAGCGCCGTCCCAGGGATGTCCCGCCCCGTCTGATCGGGGCCCGCGATGTCGTTGATCAGGATGGCTGCGGTCACGCACTGCGTGGGCCAGCACTTGTCGACAATCCGCACAACATTGCCGACCATGGAGCGCACGTGGATGAACGAGTCCAAGTTCTGCTCCTGGATCACCTTCATCATGTCTGCATCCTTGGTCGAGTCACCGAGCTCCTTCCTGAGAGAGGCGGTCATGGATGCCACGGCAATGTGGGTGTCGAGGTCGAAGTTGAACGGGTTATCCTCCATGAGGGCCTTCATCTTTTTCCCGACGTCAGGTCGCGCCTTGACGATGTCCCGCAATTTTGCAACAGCATCTGAACCATACTCGTCATCATCGTCACCGGCAGCATCGGCACCCTCGGCGGCGGGAACAGGGAGTGCCTCATCGTCATCGTCCGCAGGGTCGGGTAGGTTGTAATGGCTGCGCATTCTCTTGCGGATCCATAACCGAAGCTTGCTGTACTGCTTGATCACCACTGCATGAGTGCCGTCGGAGTTCTCGGTCTCGCACTCGATAGACTCATTGACGACGTAAGTCACTACCTTCGCTTTCATCTTCATATTGAACATCGTGTCGACCCTGCTCGTGCTCGGCAACTGCGAGGTGATATCCACCATGGAGTTCTGGAGGTCCTGAGCCATCGTGACCGAAGCCGCGGTGAAGGCGATGCTGGTGTCGCTGGGCTCGATATCTGCGGCGGCCTTCCTCTTGGGCTGTGCCTTGCGCTTCTTACCCTTGCCCTCCACGGCAGCGACGGCCTCGACAGGCTTGCCACCCGGGCCATGTATCTCGCGGGCAACCTTGAACACTGATGACTGCATCAAATCGGCAGTCAACCTCCTCGCCTTGCTGAAGTCGGCCGCCTTCTTGAACAGCCACGGGAAGTCCTCGTTGTGATCGCCTGGCAGCGACATCATGAGCAACGTCTGGACCAGCTCGGTGTCCGGTGTGCTCGCCAGCATCAACATGATCTGATTGTGACACGCGAACACACTCGTGCTGTCAAGATCTTTGTGGGAGAAGTCGACGCTCTCCTCGCAGAAGGTCAGGAGCCACGACTCAAGAGGCCAAGCCTGCAGCTTCGACCACGCTGCTCTGCAACGGCGAAAGTCAGTGAACGATGTCCAGAAGTCCTCGAACCTTGTATCCGTATCGGCTGGACCGCCGACCGAATCACGATCCGATCCGATCCAGTCCGAACATCGGTCTGTGATCGAAAGTCAGTGAACGATGTCCAGGAGTCCTCGAACCTCGTATCCGTGTCGGCCAGACCGCCGACCGAGTCACGATTCGATCCGATCCAGTCCGAACATCCTCCTCCTCCTCCTCCTCCTCCTCCTCCTCCTCCTCCTCGGGCCGCCTGCGGCCCCGGGGGAAACTGTGCAACCCTTTCCTCGGTATGTGATCGCGTACCTCCGATCCGATCCGTCTCCGAAGACGATGGGCGCCACCATCTGCTCAGTCGGTGACCGCTGAGCAGATGGGATACCGCGTGCAAAAACGAACGTGCCCGACCGATCGACCGAATCGACCGACCACAGATCCTGAGCAAGCTACTGCTCGTCGAGAAACTCCCCATATCGCGTCTCGAATCCCTTATGTCCGTTGGCAGGGACCGGCTTCCCCAACGCCGTCTGCTCTTTCTTCCAGGCCTCGAACTCCGCCTCCACGTGGTCGAGGTGCTGGTAGAGCTCGCTGAAGTTCCGAGGGTTCCCAATCCGCAGCATGCTGTTCATCTCGTCCTTCAGGTAGCGTAATACACACACCGGCGTGGTGTCCCGCAACAGCAGCACGTCCCGCACGCCAGCCGCCGCAGTGTGCTCCACCTGCGGGTTCGCCTTCTTGGTGCGCCGCGTGTCGTCCAAGGCCTTGTAGACCGACTCGATCAGCGTGGCCCCAGCAATCACCTGCAGGACCCACGTGTCAGGGTTGATCGTGGTCGGCACCGCCATCACTCTCCCCGACCTGGCGTCTTTCTTGATGCCGTGCTTCTCGATGGAGGCCGCGTAGCGCTTCACCACGGCCTGGCTCGAGCGCTGCTTGTTGTGGGGGTGCCGCACGAAGATCTTGCGGCCGTCTCTGCCCTCGTACGGGATGCGATCGTACGAGGAGTCCGGCATGGCCCACTCGGCCTCGACCTTCTCTCGCAGCACGCACCCCGTCAGCCCAGGATACATATGATTGACGTGCCTCGGCTCGCCATCAGGAAATGGCGGTGACGTCGGCATGACTGGCCAGAGCGGCCTCGCAGAAACTGAGGGGGCCGCGCGGCACACCTGCCCAGCGGGGGGGCTACGATGCCGAAATGGCCGTGGCAATGTTGGCTATGGCGATGCGAGGGGGGAATGCGGGGATGCGTCCAGGGCCAACGGGCCCAGAGGGCCCGAACCGCAGAAGAAATCGACGAAAAAGAAATCGACGAAAAACTGAAATCAAAATCGAAATCGAAATCTACGAAGGGTCGACGAAAATGAGCGAAAATCGCAGATACCGCCCCCTCCAAGGGGGGGGGAGGTGGAACCTGTTTGGGAACTGTCGGGTACGGTATGGTCCGATGCGTTCGGACCGGCGTTCGGACCTTCGGACCTGAATGTCCTCGTCCCCCCCACCCACGGGTGGACGCAGCTCGAACAAACTGGCGATGGTGGACGCCGGGGGGGGGATTGTAGAACCGAGAGGATGGAGGCTCTGCCGCGGACGACAATCTGTTCACGGTAATACTCATGCAGTGCGGCCGGCCGCCGTGTATACGCGCGGCGCCTAGGGCCGCCTAGACCCTGTGCAACAGCCGCCACACAGCGCACGCACGCAGCATGGATGACCCACGCAATGTCGAGGGAGAAGGAGGAAAGGGCTCGAATGCGAGTTGTGAGGGAGGGGGGAGAGTAGGGGAGGTGATCACGCAGAGGGAATGGGGCAGGAGGTGGAGAGAGGAGGACTGGCGGTGCAGCTATAGATGGCAGATGCTGCATGGATGGGGCGGTCTGTAAGGGTATGGCTATCCGCCCCGATCCTATCTATGCCACTGGGCTCCCCCCCGACGCGGCCGACGCCGTGCGCCGCAAGGCGCGCTGGCGGCGCATGCCAGCAACGTCCGCACCGAAACTGGTAAGGGGATGCAGCAGGTGGTGGGGCATAATAGTACACGTCGCGGGGCCAGGGTCCAGGCTCGGGCAAGCAGACGCGGCCGATGCGCCACTAGCGCTAGCAGCATGATCGCGCCCTGCGGCATCGGCAAGTGGCGGTGGCAGCGACGGCGCCGCCTGCGCGCCTGGTCCCTCATCGCAGGTGCTGCGCGTCATCAGAAGCGGCGTCTTGCCCATGAGCCGGCGGCGGACATGGGGCCTCGTGGCGGCCACAGAACCCTCGGGCACGGCGGGGCCATCGAGCGGCGGGTCGCCGACGTCGGCGATGTCGCCGATGGCGGTGACAACGCCGACCCTGTCAGTCAGCCTGTCAGTGCCGGGCTGGATGTCGGGGTCGATGGCCAGGATCCCGGGCCAAAACAGCAGAGAGGCCAAGGATGCTGCGCCGATGGCGTTCACGTGCATCGCGTTGCCGTTCTGGCAGACAGCGGACGCGCGGGTCCTCGCCTCAGGGGGATCGTAGCACCTGCTGAAGCAGCAGCACGCCCCTGATGCAGTGACCGACGCGTCATCGATGGGGAAGCCCATGGCCGTGAACAGCTCCAATGTCGTCAGCCACCTGCTGTGGCGATCCACCCATGTGAGTGACTGCCCTCTGATCAAGGTGTGCAACGTCTCGTCCCAATTGGAAAAAATGGCGTGGTCTGGCTCCTAACCAAGGTCTGCGGTGAAGACTCCCTTCCCACCTCCACGAAGCACTGGGGAACGCCTCCAGGCATTCAGGCGGCTGCGCTCATTGAAGCTCAGGGCCGCAGCGAATGTCCCTGGCTGGTCTACTCTGTTGTACCGTTTGCACTCGGTGCGCTGGACGACGTCGAGCTCGGACAGCACCGCAGGGTCGCGCCGCTCCAAAGCCGATGGCCGCTTGCGTGCCCACTCGAGCTCAGCATCGCGCTCCTCCTGCGTGGAAATCAGGAACGCGTCCTGCGTGATGCCGCAAGGCCGGGCCAGCAGGTTCGCAACGATGCCACTCATCGTGTCGCAGGGCGCTGGAAGCACAGGCACCACGGGGAAGTTGTCGCGCAGGATCCCGACGATGAACTGCCGAGGCCTGCGGGCGGGCCACCCAAGCTCGACGGGGTCGATCTCCATGCGCTCAAGCGCGTAGATGTCCCCGATGCCCTCGTCGAGGCTGGTGAGGCCGAACTGCGCGACGCACTCTGCAATCACGATTGGCTCCTGGAGTTGCCGCCGCTGCCCCATCCAGCTGTAGAGGTCGATGTTCGTCGGGCCATCCGCGCCGCGCCGCAACCCAAACTGGCTATGATCGACGCAGGGGGTCCCAGCGACGTGAATGTGCGCCCGGCGGACCCCGCACAGACGCCCGTGGCGGACGCACCAAGCACGTCTACGCATGCACTTCTCAAAAATGATGTCGCGGATGCGGCTTGCCGCCTCAGAGCGAGCCTCCTTGGCGTCCCGTAGCACAGACGGGTTCACAAAGTTCTTCACGTCCGTGAATACACAACCTTTGGCAGTCGACACGCAGTCGAATCTACGCGGGCCGCGACACCACCACCCCCAGACCTACATGAGACCCTGGGACTCCGGGACCTGGGATGGGGCGGTGGGGCCACATACATTCGATTGCGGCAACTGCCTGGGCCGTGGTGAGTGTGCAGGAGCTCCTCCTGGCAGGTCTGGTTCAGTTCAATTGCGAAAAGGTTGGTGATGCGGAGGCCGGCGGCAGGGGCCAACGGCGGGGGGGCATGTCCCCCGTCCCGCGCGGCGCCAGCTTGGGCGACGAGCCGGTCCGTGAAGGACGTGAGAGCAGCATTGATCATGCGCAGGCTGACCAGCGGCGCGTCGATGCCGCTGAAGGCCGCGCTCACGCGGAGCTCTGCGCCCTGCGCCACGTGGAGGAAGAGCCCAGCCTGACTAAGCGTATCCACGAACTCGCGCGGCAGCCGAGCCGGCGCGGCTGGCGCCCACGCCATGGCGCCCTCGAGCGAGCGCGTCGGCTCAGCAGCAGGGAAGGCTACTACACCGGCGACCATGGGGGCAAGGCTGTCTGGCGCGCCGGGTACGCAAGACAGGTTGGCGGCACACCACCGCACTGCGAGAATGATTGACCCAAAATGTGGCGACAGATGGTGAGGGAGGAGGGGAGGAGTTGATACAGCGGTGGGGGCCCGAGGGTTACTTGTGTTTGCATGGTCCACGGGCCCCGAGCGCACTACACGATGCACGGGGCACCTGCCTACCCCTCCCCTTTGTTTTCTCCCAGACACCACCGAAGCAGAGATTGGATATCAGATTGGAAGCATATATCGGGTCTCCAGGCCGTCCCAGTGGCCCCCGAGCGTGCTCGATTCCCCCTCTCGTGTATGCCAGAGCACAGTGCACCCGTTATGGGTACCCGCCTCGCGCTGCGCGAGGCGGGAACACTAAGTAACTGCAATTAGACCCTTCGCGCGCGCTTCGCGCGCGCTCAGGTTCGACAACGCTTGGAGCCCAACAATTAGACTTAACCTGTCAGCCTAACATGACGGGCAACAGTGGCCGGGGGGTACCTACCAGACAGGCAGCGGAAGCGTAAACTCGGTTCACATCGGTCCCCGGAGGCCGCAGCACCGCGGGTCCAGTCCACGAGCTGCGTCCATCCGCGGCGACGCGCAGCGCCCAGGAGGGAAAAACAAAAAAAAGAAGGAGGAGGGAGGAGGGCAGGAGGGAGTTAGGGAGGGGGGACGAGGGGCGCTGGAGGGTAGGAGGGAGTTAGGGAGGGAGGAGTGTGGTCATGGGATGAGTGGCCCTGGGATCCCCCGGGGCGGTGGGCCCACGTCGCACAGCCGTGCTAAACCTCCCCTGGCGGCGGCGCCGGTGGCCCGGCGGCGGGAGCAGCCGCGGCTCGGCCTGCGCCTCAACTGCCTCCACGTCGCCGATGATGGGCCGGGTCGCGTGGCGGGGCAGGGAAGCAGTCGTTCCCCCACGTCGCATCATGTTCCTCCATCCCTCATCATATCTCCTCAATCATCCTCATCATCCCTCCTTGTCCCCTTTCATACGGATCATCCACCTCAGCCGTTGAGTCCTCCTCCACCGTCATCCCGTAGGCAGAGGCAGAGGGGGAGTTAGCCATGACAGCGAGAGACGGCAGGAGTATGCTGTGTCGCGACACCCGCCCAACTGCGATGCGCGATGGCTCGGCACAGCCCAGGTCCGCACGCGCGGTCCAGCGCGCACAAACGTCGGCAATGCGGTGACGCAAAAAAACAGGAGAGCAGCGCTGACAGCATGGCAGAGGCGTGTGAGTTGATGGGCGTAGTGCACGCATTGACCCACACAGACACACCCACACACACACACACACGCTCACATCGTGTGCGCAATGACGTGCACATGTCGTCAACACGATACGGTTGAGGTAGGATGAGTATGGTTGTGGCGTACATAATATTCATAGTGCGTGGTTGACGATGCGTACGACTGTACGTTGAATATGGTTCGGCGTTGTTATTGATATTGTAACGGGATAGTGTACGGCGAGAGCCTGGCGTCGCCAACGTCGTCGTCGGCGTCGTCAGGTTCGCTGGCGTCGTCGTCGGCGTTGGTCAGCGGGCGGCGTCGTCGACGGTGCTGGCGTCGGCGACGTCAGTGTGAACGATGTTGTCGTCAACATCGCCATCGTCCCCGGCAGGCAGTGCTGGGGACGACGTCCCCAACAAGGGCTGACGGGGACGACGTCCCCAGCAAGGGCTGCTGGGGACGACGTCCCCAGCAAGGGCTGTCAGGGACGACGTCCCCAGCAAGGGCTGCCGGGACGACGTCCCCAGCAAGGGCTGCTGGGGACGCCGTCCCCAGCAAGGGCGGCCGGGGACGACAAGGGCTGCCGGGGACGACGTCCCCAGCAAGGGCTGCCGGGGACGACGTCCCCAGCAAGGGCTGCCGGGGGACGGAACGTCCCCAGCAAGGGCTGCCGGGGACGACGTCCCCAGCAAGCTGGGGACGACGGGCTGCCGGGGACGACGTCCCCGCAAGGGCTCCCCAGCAAAGGGCTGCCTGGGGACGACGTCCCCAGCAAGGGCTGCCGGGGACGACGTCCCCAGCAAGGGCTGCCGGGGACGACGTCCCCAGCAAGGGCTGCCGGGGACGACGTCCCCAGCAAGGGCTGCCGGGGACGACGTCCCCAGCAAGGGCGGGGACGACGTCCCCAGCAAGGGCTGCTGGGGACGACGTCCCCAGCAAGGGCTGCCGGGGACGACGTCCCCAGCAAGGGCTGCCGGGGACGACGTCCCCAGCAAGGGCTGCCGGGGACGACGTCCCCAGCAAGGGCGGCCGGGGACGACGCCCCCAGCAAGGGCTGCTGGGGACGACGTCCCCAGCAAGGGCTGCCGGGGACGACGTCCCCAGCAAGGGCTGCTGGGGACGACGTCCCCAGCTGCCGGGGACGACGTCCCCAGCAAGGGCTGCCGGGGACGACGCCCCCAGCAAGGGCTGCCGGGGACGACGTCCCCAGCAAGGGCTGCTGGGGACGACGTCCCCAGCAAGGGCTGCCGGGGACGACGTCCCCAGCAAGGGCTGCCGGGGACGACGTCCCCACAAGGGCTGCTGGGGACGGCAGGGCTGCCGGGGGACGTCCCCAGCAAGGGCTGCCGGGGACGACGTCCCCAGCAAGGGCTGCCAGGGACGACGTCCCCAGCAAGGGCTGCCGGGGACGACGTCCCCAGCAAGGGTTGCTGGGGACAGCTCGGGGCATGTCCTCGGCGCGAGCTGTGGACGCCATCCCCAGTGTGAGCTGGCGACTCCGTCCGCAGCGTGAGGGTGTGCACGTCCCCAGCGCGTCGGGGGTATTCGCTTGCATCATTACCATCATCATCGTCGTCATCATCATCACCATCGTCATCAGCAGCGGCCTTCTCATCACAAACACAACATCATCAACATCATCATTAAGATCAAACACTCATCATCGTCGTTATCATCATCGTCACCATCATCATCATCATCATTATCATCATCATCATCATCAGCAGCAGCAGCAGCAGCATCAGCATCATCACCATTATCACCGTCATCGTCATCGTCATCACCAACACCATCATCATCATATGGATCATCATCATCCGATCTCGGGGCTCGATCGGGCTGGTCATCTTGAGCCCGTCGAGGCAGATTGGGGGCTCTCGTGGGGGCAGCTTGGGGGCCATATTGGGCCCATGACAGGCACATGACAGGCACATAAGATCTCGTGGGGCCCACTTGGGGCCCTATTGGAGCCCGCGTGGGCCGTTGTTGGCCCCCCCCTTGGGCTTCTAATTAAGCTCCAGGAGGGACCCGAGGGGTGCCCAAGCAAGGTTCGAAGGTATCGGCGGCATTGAGCGGCAGCCCAAGTGATGTCGGTTGGCCCACCAGCCGACAGATACACTAGTGACCCAGCGGACTGATGCCCCTGGATCGCCGCCATGCAATGCAATGCTGTGCTGCAGCAGGCGACCTTCAAACGCTGATTCGAAGGTCACGCGGGCAAACACAGCAAGCCGGGCCCTGCGTATGGATGCCGTCTCGAGGGCTGGCCAGACACGTGACCACGCAGTCCTAGTGGCCCTAATCTCCCTGGATCGTGCCCACCCTCCGCCACCGATGCGGATTGGCATTATCATACTCCTTGCACCTTGGCCACCACCCTGTGTCGTGCACCCCGAGACAGCACCCGTGCTACATACATGTCGCAAAGGCGACGGGCGCAGCGCACATCAGGGCCTCATGGGCTCATCAACTGAGCGCACCACGCGCAGACCGAGGCGCGCCACGCCGGCCCCGCACATTCAGTCCATGCCTGAGCGGGGCGCACGTGCGACGACCCGGCCACGCCCCAGAGAGCCGCGGACGGAGGGAGGGAGAGGGACTGAGGAAGGGAGAGGGGAAGGGGAAGGAGAGGGGAGGCGGGAGGGGAGAGGGCGGGTGGGGAGGGGGGGGAGCGGAAGAGGGAGGGAGGCCGAGGGGTAGGCGGGGGAGAGGGAAAGCGAGACGCGGTTCCCCGGGAGTCCAGATGGATCCACGCGTCGAGCTGCGCCCATCCGCGGCGACGAGGAAAGCCCCAGGCAGCCGCAGCAAAACAACAAATGGACGACAGAGAGGGAGCGAGAGAGGTGCCTCCTCGAAGCTCTTGACCATGTCGGGGAACTGGCCGGGTGTGTCGGAGCCCGCGGCCCCAGCGACAGCGGCCGCCAGCTCTCCTCGGACCGATCACCGCGCGGATGAGGATGGGAGCGCGGAGGAAACGATAAGGCGGAGCGGGGATGGGGGGGAGGCGAGGGGAATGGGGGAAACGGTGGGAGGGTGGAGAAGGAGGAGGAGGATCGACCACGACCCCCTCGGGGGAGAGGGCGCGGGCGGAGGGAGGACGAGGCGGGCGAGGAGGATTGAAAGAGAACGGAGGAGAGGGCGAGTGGGAGAGAGGGGAGGGGCACGAGGCGTGAGCGGGAGAGGGACGCCGAGAGCCCCCCACACGCAAGGCGCGCGCTGTCCTGCCGCCGCAGCGGCCGCGCCATCGCCGATGCCGAAGGCGTCGCGCTGGCACGCCTGTGGGACGTTGGATGGGGGGGAGACCTCCCTCCCTCTGCGTCCGTCCACTATCAGCCTCACCATTAGCCCTCCTCCCTCCTCCTCCATCCCCCTTCCACATCTTCACATCCGCTCCCCCGCCGAGGCGGGTGAGAAAGAAAGAGGGCAGGAGGGAGGGGGAAGAGGTGGGTGTGGGAGGAGGAGGGGGTGGGCAGGAGGATGAGGGCGAGGAGGGGGAGTGGGATGAGGAGAAGGAGGAGGGGGATGGCGGTGACGGGAGGCGGGGGAGGAGGAGGAGCAACAGCAGCAGCTGAACCCGCGCCTCGTGCCAGTAGGTGAGGCACACCGGGCACACGCGACTGCGCTCTGGCGGCGCGCCCCCGGCAGCCGCTGCGGCGGCCGCGGCCGCCGCGCCGCCCACCACGACGTCACCGCGCGCGAAACAGTGCTCCATGGCCAACGCCAGCGGGTCCAGCGCCACGTCGACCAACGCACGCACGCGCAGAGCTGTTGGCGGCATGGCGCTGCGATGCTCGGCCGTGGCCTTCACCATCTGCGCGCCTGCGTCGCCGATGATGATGCGGACATCTGCATCCAAGGGCATTCGCTTGTCTGGCGTGCAGTACACGATCCGATTCCGCTCGTCCAGGCGCAGCAAGCGGCCAGTTCTCGTCTCCACGACGTCGCAGTGAAACCACCTGGGGCGAACGACAGCGGGCGCATCGTCGTCGGCCTCCTCGGCATCCTGTTCGCCAGGCGCTGTCACGAGCACCAGGGACACCTTCTTGGCCGCAAGCCTGCTGCCGAGATGCTGTGATGCGGCCTGCAACGACTTATTCACCTCATCCGCCCACTTGGCCAGCATGTCAGCCCGGCTGCGCCGTGGCGGAGGAGCTGGGTCGACGGCCACCAAGGCGACGGGAATGGGCAGGTCCGCCGCAATGTGGGCCATCGCCTCCATGATGTGCGCAGGCTCGTCCAACGCGAGGCCGCCGTTGGGCTCGGCCCCGGTCGCCGCTGCTGCGGCAGCCGCGCTGTCCAGCTCGGGGCCTGGGGGGGGGTCATAGAGGGGGTCAGCTCAGCATCCCCCCATCCGGCTCGTATCGGTCGGTCGGCGGCTAATCGCGTGCGGGGGTGGTTATCAGTCCAACCCGCCCGCGCCTCCAGCCTCAGCGATGCCCTTGGCGATCGACAAGGCGCGCGCCTCCTCGATGCGCTCCGCCGCAGCAGTGTCGGCATCGTCGCCCGCCTCGGTGTCGTCCACGTCGTCGCCGACGTCGTCGAGCTTGAAGGCGTCGTACAGCGCCTCCACGAGGTCGGGGTCATCAGGAACAGGGTCATCAGGAACGTCGTCGTCGTCGTCGGCGCCGGCTCCTGGCCAGCGTCGACGTCCACGTCGCCGATGAGCGACGGTGAAATCGAACTCGGGCGTCGTCGAGTGTGTCAGCTGGATGCTCGCCTTATCGAGACAGTCGTGTTGCCAGTCCAGCTGGACGAGCTCGATGACGACAGTGCAGCCTGCGACCCACTGGGCGGCCAACGCGTGCATGCGCTTGGGCAGCAGCACGAAGCTCAGGGGGCGACGAAGAGCGAAGATCTCGCCGCCGTCGTGCCGGACACCGTCCGCCGTCCACACGCGGTTGCTGCCTCTGCCGAACTTCAGGGCGGCAAGCCAGCCGCACCGCGTACGCGTGCCTGGGCGGGCACCGCGCGGAGAGGGGCGGTGGGAAGGGCGTGCCGCGAGCGAAGAGGTGGTGTAGTAGGTCCGGCAGTCGAGGGCCCCTGGGCGACCAGAGCAGTGGAGCGAATGGGCGAATGACGAACGAGACCCCTGGGGTGCGAATGCCTGCGGGCGAGGTGACGGTCACGACAAAGGCGGTGGTCGTGGACGGGGTGCTGACCGAGCCCCCGAAATGCTGCTTGAAGCGCGCGAAAATGCGCCTCAGCGCAGCCAGCGTCGGGTCAGCAGCTGCTTCTGTTGAGGTGGGCGCCCCAGTCACCCTACACCTCATCCCCCCCTCAGCATCCCCATCCTCCCCCGCCACCTCCTCGCCCGCCTCATCATCCGCAACACCCGATCAACCGCCTCATCACAACTCATCCACCTCCTCATCCTTGTCATCATTCCCCCTCATACGCATCCTCCTCTGCCACTCCACCTCGCCCTGCGCCGCCTCCGCAACCTCCACCTCCACTCCCGTTGCCCCCACCTCCCCCCCCCCTTCACGAGGCCATCCGATCTGCCATATCGGGGCCCTTCCGGGTCGGAACCAGTGCGGGATCCCGAGAGGGGCCCCAAGGGGGCCCATGGCAAGAGTACCCCGGGACAAGAAGGCCCACGAGAGGCCACAAGAAGGCCGAGTCCAGCAGGGGCCGCGAGGGGGGGGTGGGGGGCGGGCAGCGTCAGCTAAACTGCACGGTGGAAGGAGACGGAAGAGGAGAGGGCAGGGCGAGGAGGAGGGCGAGGCAGAGGGGGGATCAGACAAATTCGAACCCGCCCCCGCTGCGACACCCGACAGCCCGACAGTCCATGGTCCTTCTGGACGCGGCAGGGGCACGAGCGCGCCCTCCGCCTCTGCCGCAGGCTCCCCGACGGCCGCCGGCGGGGCTGGCAGCGGCACCGGCGCGGCAGGCGCCTCGGCCGCCTCCGCGGCGGCGTCGGCAGCGTCGGCGGGCACGATGTCCGCGTCGTCGTTCAGGTAGGAGCGGAACGCAGCGATGCGCGCGGCATCCTGGCGTCGTCGCCGTCGTCGAGTCGTCGACGTCGTCGGTATCGCTGTCGTCGAGTCGTCGTTGTCGGTGTCGCCGTCGCAGCGACTAGGGGTCGGTATCGCTGTCGTCGAGTCGTCGTTGTCGGTGTCGCCGTCGCAGCGACTAGGGATTCGGACGAGGCAGAGGAGG
Organism: Prorocentrum cordatum; assembly: GCA_963575745.1. NCBI lineage: Eukaryota > Dinophyceae > Prorocentrales > Prorocentraceae > Prorocentrum > Prorocentrum cordatum. The sequence goes on from CAUYUJ010015627.1 coordinate 961,067, forward strand.
ATGGCGAGGAGACGGAGGAGATGGGAGATAGGGGCGAAGGAGAGAACGAGCGGGAAGGAGGGAGGGGACAGACGAGACGCGGAGTCCTGGAGGACAAGCCTCGCGTCGTCGTAGTTGTCCACGAGCGCCTGCACGAACTCCGAAAGCCCGCCCTTGCAGAGCGCAATCGTCTTCTTGTTCACCACCCTGCTGTTGAGCAAGTCCAGCTGGATCCGCGGCGCAACCACCATGCAGTGGCGGATCATGCTGTTCAGCCCTTCGATCTCCTGGGTGTCCAGCGGCAGTCGCTGGAAGATGCGCCACACGAATGAATGTAGGCCGAGCGGGATGCGCCCCTGGCTCACGTAGACCTCCGTCAGCGCGGGTCTGAAGATCTTGGCGAACTTCACCGGGAGCGAGCTGTGATCGGCGCCAGGGTCATCCATAAGACGAAGAAGCGATTCCGCGACCGTGGCGCGCTTCTCGCTCCTGGCCTCAGGCGGTGCGTCGCAGAGCCAGGCGAGGGACAGCGGCAGCGACTCGACCTCCGGGGGCAGCGTCGTCGTGGTGGTCGTCGTCGTGGTCATGACCGTCATTCAGGGGGACGTAAGACCTGGGTACAGTGGACTCGGAAATCCCCGACGAGGTCGTCAAAAAATTGACGAGGCCGAGCCTGCATTTTGACGAGGCCTCCCGCTGCAGACATCCCACGAAACTCCTCCTCGTCAAAATCCGAGGCGCGGTCGTCAAAAAACGATGGCGAACCCGAGTCCTGGCAAACCCGGGTCTTACGCTCCCCCGAGTCATGACCGTCGTCGTCGTCAAGGGCCATCGACGTCAAGACGTGGTCGCCTCCTCAGTCTCCCACCATTCCCCTCGTCCTCATTCTCGTGCGAGGGGCAGACGGGGGGGGTCCGGGGTCGAGCCCGAATGACCTTGGATCCGACTCGCATCTGGAAGTCCGCGCCCCCCTCGATGATCAACAGCACGGCCTCAGATCTCCATCTCGCGCGGCTGTCGCTGGTGCTGTAGCCATTGACGGCGTCGCGCATGGCCACGCTGTCCAAGAGCTTGTCGTACAGCTCCGCGATCTCGCCCGCCTTCTCAGTCACCAGCACCTGCATCGGCGATCTGTCCGGCGGCGGCAAGCGCGCCACCAGCCGCTCACGCCGCAATTTGGCTTGCGTCTGGAGCCAGTGGCACAGGCGCATGATCGGCTGCTTGGCGTAGTGGGCGATGTGGAGTTTCAGCCAGAAGATCGGGTCGTCGATGGCCTCCATGACGTCCTTGAGCCAACGGCCGAGCTTCTCCCGGTACGTCTCCTCGTTGTCTGGGTCCTCTGGGTTCACAGGCGCGGGCGCGCCCCGGCCGCCCTTGCCCTCGGCGGATCTGCCTCCGCCTTTGCAGCCTCCACGGCGGCCGCCACCCTTACCCTTACCAGACCCGGACGCCTTCGCCATCGCCGCCTCGACCCTGCGGTGGTGCTTGACCAGGGCCTCTGTGTAGGTCAGCTTGAGGTCGGCCTGGCCGCAGCTCAGCCAGTGGCGCTCGTTCTCGAAGACGCTGCCCCACCTGCCTGTGAGCGGCCGCTGTGGAAGACGAGCTGTGACCTCCACTGCGCGCGCAGCGCTCACCCACTGTGTCCACGTGCGGCGGAGTCTGGCGGGATTTCCAGCGCTCCTCCAGCAATTTGTCAACTTCGCCAGGGTGCTAAAGTACTCAGCGTCAAGTCGCGCCAACTGGCGCTTCACCACCAAGTGGCACTGGTGCGCCAGGCACCAGTTCCAGAACACCAGGACGTTGCAGTCGGACGCAACAGCCTTCTCGATGAGCCGGCAAGCCTTCTGCTGATCGCCACCTTGGTCCGTCCCGAAGATGTACACCAATGGGTATGTCATACCTCTCTTGCGCAGCTCCGTGATCATCTCGGCGACGCTGCCCTTCGCGGGGTTCTGGTACTGGCCGAATTTCACTTGCCACGACTCCATGCCCACGCCCGCCGCGGCGCGAGCCAAGAGTTCAACTGCTTCCACTCCAGTGGCGTGCTCGGGAACGATCGCCAAGTCGGGCCAGCCCATGCGAGCCTCCGAGAGCTCCGGGAACTGGTCCAAGTCCTGCGGGCGCGGCGGCGAAGCAACGAGGCGGCGGCGACGAGCGTGGAGGAGAGGAGGAGATGGGGGAGGGAGGAGAAGGTGGGAGGAGGGAGGAGGCGGAGGAATAGGAGGCGGGGGGGATGAGGGGAGCGTGGAAGGAAGATGAGGAGGGAAGAGGGGCCTGGAGTGAGAAGGGGGGAAGGGGGTGGGAATAGAACAGGGTAGGAGGGATGACAACGGGAGGTCAGATAGGGGGGGGCAGAGGGGAAGAGAGACCGAGCAGCGGTCCTCTGCAGTGGCCGGAGCGGTAAACTCGCTGTAGTAGTCGCTACTGAATACCCGCCGAGCCGACGGTGGCTCGGGGCGGGCGGGCCAAGCTCGAATCCGACCTGTCCTCATCTGCAGCCTCCTCCTCATCCCCCCCTCCCCCTCACCCCTCCCCGTCCCCTCCGGCTCCCCAGCCTCCTCTCCGTATCTCACCCGCCCATCCTCCGCCTCATCCCACCCACCCCCCGTCATATGTATCGTCTCTATCGCTCTGTCTCTCTCTCTCTCTCTCTCTCTCTATCCCTCTCCCCCTATCTCTCTCTATATATCTCTCTGTCTCTCTCCCTCCCTCTCTCTCTATCTCGCTCTCTCTCTCTCTCTCTCGCTCTATCTCTATCCTAGCCTCATCGTCGTCGCCCACTCGCCCACCTCGTTACCCGCATGCTCCTCCCCACCCCATCCGTCTTCTCATCCGCATCCTCATCCTCGCCTCAACTCATAGTGTTGGACCTGCGGCCACGGCGATAGCCTTTGAACCTTGTGGCTCCGGATGGTGGACGCGTTGGTGGCGTCGCCCCGCAAGACGTACAGCTCCCAGCCAATCATCTCGGAGACGTCGGCCTTGGTCTCGAGGAGCACCGTCGCGCACTCAGCCACATCGCCGTACTTCCGAGCGTGCCAGCTGCGGTGGGCGGACACGATGCCAGCCGTGAGCAGCTGCTCGGACCTCGTCACGCTCCACCGCGAGATCGGAAGCTCGAGGATGGCGGCCGTGCTCATCGTGCCGCCGTAGCCGAGCGCCTGTTTCCACCCGACCTGGAACATGCCACGAATCGCCAAGCATCTCCGCTTGGGCTCCTGAAAGACAAATACGAAAACATGAAAACGAATCGCAAGGAGGAGCACGGCTCCTTCTTGCGGCTCGCTTTCAGGCAATCGTACTTCGCCTTCCACTGCGCGATCTCACCCTTGAGCTTCGCGATCTCCCTGTCCTTCGCGCCGAAGGCCCGCGAGATCCGTCGCCGCTCACCGCGGGGCAGCGCCAAGGGCAGCGGGCCGGTGGTGCGACCAGCGCGCCGCGTCCTCAGGAACGGGGATGAGAAGGGATGGTGGGGATGGGGGCAGAAGAAGACGAGGAGGAGGAGGACGAGAGGGGGGAGGGGGGCGGAGGTGGGGGAGCGGGAGGAGGCGGACGGGGGTGGAGGAGGTAAGGTAAGGGGAGGAGGATGTAGGGGGAGGGGCAGGGGGAGGGGAAGGCAAGAGGAGGCGGAGGAGAAGAAACAGAGGGGGGGAGGAATAGGAAGGAGCGAGGAGTGAGGGAGGGCGAGGAAGAAGAGGAGGGGAGGAGGAGGAAGAGGTGGAGGAGAGGAAGGCTCCTGGCGAACAGGAAGATCCGCCTCACCCGCACCGCAGGCGCCGCCGGCCCCGCGCTGTTGGCGGCGGAGCCCGGCACCGCCACCAACGCGGCCTCGGGGGCCGCCGCGGCCGGCTGCGCCTGCTGCGCCGCCGCCAGCTCCGCCGGCGGGCGCGGCGGCCGACGCTGGGGGAATTTTAGCACGGCGGATCGTCGTCGTCGACGTCGACGTCGTCGCAAACGTCGTCGCCGTCGCCATCGTCAGCGGCGTCGTCGTCGACGCTGCCGACGTCGGTCGCCGTCGTCGTCGAAGCGTCGTCACCGTCGCAATCGTCGTCGTCGGCGTCGCTGTCGACGTCGTCGTCGCCTCGACGTCGGCGTCGAGCCGTTGTCGTCGTCGCACGCATCGTCGTCGTCGACGTTGTCGTCGTCGTCGCGACGACGAGTCATCGACTCGTCGTCGCCGTCGCGTCGCCGAACGCGCACCGCCCAAAGCTGGAGGCGCCAGAGCGGGCGGAAAGGCGAGAGGAGGACGCACGGAAGGACGACGCCGACACACAGCGCCGACGACAACGACAACGGCGACGTCG
>CAUYUJ010015627.1:967949-972949 GCA_963575745.1 Prorocentrum cordatum
GGATGTCCAAAGAGAGAGTGCGATAGCCAAACTTATTGATATCAGCTGCAATCTCGCCACTGCCGGCGAATAGCTCCAAGAACACAAAATGCTTCATGAACCTGGGGCGCGGCATGCCACGCGCGCGGGAAGCACGCTGAAGATACCTGCGAACCTCACGCTTTAGAAATTAACCGGAATCGCCCGCGTCGCTCCGACGCCCGGGCCCAGCGCCGTCGCGATCCGCGGCGGCAGCCGCGCCAGCGACCTGGGGCTCGACAAGCCATCGGCCATCGAGTTGGAGATGTTCGCCTCGACAGCCCTGCCGAGCTCGAGCACATCCTCGGGCACCTTTGCCATCTCGAGGAGGAGGCGCGTCGTCTTGCCGTACCTCTTGAGGCTCGTGATGGTCGCCCACCTGCCCCTGGCCTTCACCTCGCCCTGCGTCCTCCGCGCGCCCGCGACGAGGTCGTCGCCGGCGCCGCCGCGGCGCAGGGAACGCAGGTGCGGCGACAAGGACTCGAGGCCCAGGATCTTCACCAGCAGCGCGAACTGCTTCTGGAGCTCGGCGGGCGCGAAGTCCCACGGGCTGCCGCCCGCGAACGACTGGGCCTTGAGCGCCTCGAGGCACGGCAACGGCCAGCCGCGCCGGTCCAACAGCGCCGCCGCGTCGAACATCCCCGTCTTGCCTGGGTCGCCCAGCGCCGCGTCGTGGAGCAGCAGGCCCCGCGTGCTGTGCTGCTGGCCAGCCGCCGTCTTGGGAGCGACCGAGTGCCTGCCGAGCAGCAGGAATGCCTCGCGCGGCCTCAGGCAGCAGACGAACACGTTCACGATCCACAGGCACATGCGCGGGAAGCCCAGATGGCGGAGGCACCCAGCCAATGCCATGGCAGCCGCTCGGGGGGATGGAAGCCCCATGCGAGGCGGGGCCCGCCTCCGCCAGCCCGCAAGACAACGGCTAGCCCGCGACAGCATCTCGGTCGCCATCTTGCGCAGCTCCGGGAGGATGCGAGACAGGCTCGCCATGAGCTTGGGCCCGTCCTCGGCGCTCGCACCCTCCAGGAACTGCGCGCTGCAGAAGCCGACCACCAGGTGATTCAGATCGCTGGTGCTGTTCCAGTCCGCGCCGGAGCCCTGACAGCACTGGGCGAAGCTCGTCGCGGCGCCCACGTAAAGCCCCTCCGCCCCCATCGCCGCGGCCAGGCTCTCCAAGGGGCTGAGACCGCCCACCGGAGGGCGGCGCCCAATCAGGCTCGAGGCCGACGCAGCCCGCGGGGCCTTCAGAACACCGGCCTTCGAGCAAGGCTTCGCCCGCTGGCGTGGACGCGGCAGCGCCCTTGCCTTGGGCGCCATGGCCGACGCCCAGTTCGCGGCGGCCGATGGGGGGCGACGTCGCCCGCGACAGAGGAGGGCACTGGCGCCCTGGAGCCTGCAAAATTGGAGCCCAAACGCCGCGTGCCCAGGCCGAGGAGGAAGGCGAGGTCCAACAGACCAACCGACCTTACCCCTGGAAGGTATGTCGGCTGGGTTCTTCTCCGACGGCATCCACCGCGCGTGAAATCTCGCGCGCGAAACCAATGATAGACAAGCTAGCTTCCGAAGGGGCCGAAGTAGGTGACGGGCAGCCCCGCGGCCCTTGCAGGCCGCCAGTGCCAGTGGGAGGTTGTCAACCAGCATGACCACCCGACGATTGAAGGCCTCCGACGTCCCCAGGATGTGCTTGGCGGCCACCATCAGGGCCTCTCCCTCGAGCTCCGGGACGTTGGCACTCACGAGGACCTTCGAGGCCAGCGCGGTGACCCCGGGGCCCTTCAACACGTCGTTAGGCACCTCCTCGAACAGAGCCCCGGAGACCTCAAGAAACTTCTGGAGCCCCTCGGTGTCGTCGTCGACGCCAACCCCTTCGTCGTTGTTGTTGCACATATGAGGAGCCACGCAAGAGACCCCTGGGCCACTATCAGGAGCCCAACGACCATGAGCACAATCGACCGGATGAGGGTGAACGTCATGATGTTCCAACGCACGTTTTCTGGCACGCTCTGCGTCTGCCACCTGGTACCTCCAGCGCTCCGCATATATGCCTACCTCGCCAGACCGCTCCGGCGACGCAACACTCGTGCAATTGCCGATGCCGAAGAGGGAGGCGTCTGATGCTGCGATGACGTTGTGCCAAAAGATATCGATCGAAGAAGAAAGGCAGGATGGAGCGGAACGTCCAGAACTCCTGCCTCGCCCGCTGCCGAAGCTTCCGGGGCTGGCTGCCGGCTGACTGCGTGAACTGGTACGATGCACAGAACACCGAGAGCACCTCACAACGCAGCAGCGAAGCCCAGGTCACATGACCCATCACTATCTGAAGCGCGGAGCAACTGCAGACGCCCCGCCCGAGCAGCAATTCGATCCCGAACCTGAGACGCCACGGTGTGGAGGGCTTAATGGAGATCTTGGAACCTTCGCTAAATTTCACCCCCACGAACGATATGTCACGACTCGCTGCGCTCAACTCGTGCACTGTCAAGCCGAGGGATAACAGCCGACGGCGAAGCCCATCGAGGCTCGACTGAACAGCTTTACGGTCGGAGCCCATCACCATGAAATTGTCCACATAACCTGCGCTGGCTGTGTCCGAGCGCGTGGACAGCGAGACAGCAGGCAGGCCATCCTCGACGATGCGAGACGAGTCGCGCCCCTTTAGCTTCAGAGCATGCAGCAACACACTTTGACAGATATGAAGTGCCCAGGACAGGCCCATGGGGAGCACGCAGACACACGGATATATCATTTCGTTCGGCGAGACTGGGATCCCATCGATGTCGACGATGCCTAGATGCCTAGCTGCGATAGCCGGAAGCCTAAACATTTCGTCGAGTCCCTCTGGACTGGCAAGTCTATGAAACACACACGCGCTCGATATCACCAGCTGCAAAGAACGGGCCCCGCCCCGCATTCTCGAACCCCGAGACGGCCCCGGGAGTGGGAAGTCGAGTGCGGGGCGGATCAATGAAAATTGCGTTCGCTGCTCTAGCGTCAAAGATGAGCTCGATGTCGCCAGACTTTTTGGCGACGAAAAAGATCCCGACAGTAGCTTTACAAGTGGTGGCCCTGCGATGCCCGACCATCCCTCGCTGCCTGAGCTCAGCAACGCAGTCGCCGCATGCAAGATGGTTGCGCTTCAAAACTGGGTCAGCGCAGAGGCCGTTCGTGCACAGTTCTGGACGCAAAGAATCAGCATCAGCCGGCGGTCTTAGCATGCGATCACGCCAGCGACCGAGCCACTTCGAGCCGGCCTGCGCGAGGCGCTCAGACAAACTGATTGGCAGGTTACCACGTGCATCAGAGTGGGGACCTGGTCCAGCAAGAAGCGCGCCGAGGGCCCCCTCGCGAAAATCGGGGTCGTCGGGGGGCGGCGGCGCACTGAGGTGAGCCGACTCGACGTGGCGCAGGGCCGCTTCCTGACCGGCGTTCCGCACTTTAGCAGAGGGAGCGCAGAAGCCAAAAAGTTGGTCGAGGCTGGAGGCCCCGTCGGCGGCCCAGTTTAACGCGCGCGAGCGGCGAGCAAGCCTGCGAGCAGTGCCACGAGAGAGCTTCGAGCCTACAGACCGAGCAGGACTGCGACAACTAGGCGGAGGCATAGGACAAATATCTCGACCGTCCTGGGCACTGCAAACCCGTCTCCGCGCGGCAAAATTCGGCTCGCGCGGGGGCGCCAGCCGGGTCAGGGGCCGGCGAGGGGAACGTCAGCCCTGCTCCTGCTGGCCCTTCGGGCCCTTCTTGGGACGCGCGAGAATGTGTTCCTCGCGCGCCTTCGTTCCTCGCGTGCCTTCCTGCGCCCCTTCATCACGGCGGATTATTCTGCTAATTCGGCAGCAATCCATTCGGTGAGAGCTGGCACGACGCAAAGATCCCCTCGGACCAAATTAGCCCCGCGCGCGAGATTAGCGTCGAGCCTGTCGTCGCTGCCGCCGGCCACTTTGTCCCAATAGCGTTCCTCAGCAACCTGCACCTCGCGAGCAGCTATCTCCGCGGCAGCGATGTTAGGAGCATTCACCAACACATGACAGGCAAGAGTCTCTAGCAGTCTACATCCGCCCCCATGCGACTCGACGCCTGGACCTCCAGGCTGCAGGCGGCAATCCGCGCGCCGCCTGTTGTGCTGGCCAAGCGGAAAACCTCCATTCGATAACATGAACCTGCAGACCCAAAGAGTCGTCCGCGGCGGCCCTCTGATCGGCCAGTCGGGCCACAGATCTTCCGCGAAGAGAGACAGCTCCCCTGGATTCGCGAAAGCGCTGGCCAGCGGCGTCATGCGCGACAAGGCTAGTGCGAGCGCCATGGCCACCAGCAGGCGGCAGAGGCGTTCCTGCGGCGGCGGGCGCCAAAAGAGGAGCCGCACCTGCGCGCGCGCCCCCGCCCCCGATGCCACCCGCCCCGGCGGCGGGAGCGGCTCCTCCGCCAGCGGCCGCGCCTGCGCCCGCAGCGGGCGCGGGCCCGAGAGCGGCTGCAAGCCGCGCCAGTCCCCCTCCAGGAGCTGGCGCGGGCCCGCCCGCGGCGGCCCCGCCGCCCGCGGCGGGCATCAGCGCGGCGGGGGGCGCGACTGCCGGCATAGCTCCCCCGATCAGGGCCCCCACATCTGGACCCAGGACCCCGCCGGCCCCGCAAGGGGCCGCCCCAGGAGCGCCCGCAGCCCCGCCAGGGGCCGCAGCGACGCCCGCTCCGACAGGAGCCGCGCCTGGGGCACCAGTAGCCCCGTCGCCCTCCGCGGCGGGCGGACCTCTCGCAAGGGCGGGAAGGCCTGCCAGAAACGGATGAACGAGGCCAGCTGGGGCAGGCTTGCCCAGGCGCCGGTAGCCGGCGCTGCGCGCGGCGGTCAGTTGCGCCACCGTCGGCGGCGCCCAGAAGCGGTAGTAGGCGGCGCCGACCCCGGCGCGCGGGACCACGGCGTTCGGGCCGTCGAGCCCGACCCAGTCCAAGACGTTCGCGCCCGCCATCAGATCCTCCTCGTACTCGCCTAGATCGGGGGT
>CAUYUJ010015627.1:975449-1015449 GCA_963575745.1 Prorocentrum cordatum
ACGAGACGCATTCAACAAACCTTTCTTCGGCCGACGGTAAACGAAGAACCGCCGATTCTCTGAACGATGCGTTGTAACAGACTCTCCGTGCAAGAAACCGGGATGGCCTTCTGGCGCCGGCTCAATCCGATCTCCTATCTTCAAATTCGGCCACTTGTCCACCTGCCTTGCCTTGATTACAACACCGCCTAACTTACACCGTTGATGCGTGATTGCTCGCAGATCGTTGACGTCGTCGTCCGTCAACAAGTCATGCCAGCTGAACGTAGCCGAGGCCGCGGTCAGCATCCACGCGCGCGTCCTGTGCCTTGCGCACACAGAGAAATCGTCGAGTTTACTTTTCTCGCGGGAGCATTTGAGGCATTCGAACTTCGCCCTGTAGTCGGGCATGCATAATGTTTTGTCCATCTCGTCTAGGCCCCCTGCGATCTCACGCAGTACTATTCTGCAGACGTTGCTGGGATCGTCTGGGTCGAGAAACAATGGTTTACCAACCAGCATCGCCGGGGTCGCATCTGCTTCAAATTATGTTCCGTTGGCTTGCTTCATAGGCCAGGGAGGCGGCCCCAAATGTTAACTCGCTCGCGTTGGCCGCCTAATCGTTCACGCATTCACCCAAACTTTCACGATGCATTCATCATTCCTCTGGGCCTCGCTTTTTTTGTTTATCTTTGCTCCTCCCACTTGGTCGCGTCGCCGCGGTTTTCGCCATGGCCCCAAGGTTCTGAGGCCGCGCCACCTTCTATATCGCAGTGATTGGTTTTGAACGTTTTCAGGAGTTGGGCCTGCGCGTTCGACGTTGGGAGGAACGGGGGGCGGGGGCCGCCAGCCAACTAGATTTCTGCGGCGCCCGGGCCCTCGAGCGAAACGCCACTTTTTTCGTAACTTTTCTCGACGTGAACAGGAAGCGCACGAAACCAAAGCAAAAAAAAAAAACTCGGCAAGAACGTGCGCCAACATCAAATTCGCACGTCGAGCAATCACTCTTCCCGAACGTCCGCAGGGGGTGCCGGGTGGACTTCGCTATCCGCGCAGATTGAGACGTGCCGCTGACCCCGAACGGCAACAAAAAAAACCACATGGAGTTCACGATCCGCGCAGATTCCGACGTGCCGCACACCCCGACCGTCCGCAAAGGGTACCAAATGGAATTCACCATCCGCGCAACTTCAGTCACCGCTCACCGCGAACGCCCACTAAAGATACCAAGTGGAGTGCACTACCCGCGAGAGTTTAGACGTCGCTCTTACCCCGAACGCCTGCAAAAGATATCAGGTGTACTTTATTTACTTTCCGCACGAGTTCAAGGAGGAGGAGGAGGAGAAGGCAATGTTTGGAGGATGTCTCGAGCGAAACGCTATGTTTTAAACAAGCTGTTGAAAACCCATTGCTTTTTCAATGCTTTCGCCTTCGAGGACCCGTCCGAAGGCAATCTTTGGAGGATGTCTCAAAGGACACGCTCATGTTTCAACCCAAGTGTTTCTTCTTTCTGATAAGCAAAAACATAGTGTTTTTCAATATTTTCGCTCACTCGGCAATCTTGTAGGCTATCCAAAACCGCCCCAACAAGCTGCCTTACAAGAGCTCTAGACGGATCCAATTGTTTCGAGGATGTCTCAGGCGACACGCCCATGTTCGAGGATCCGAACAATTGGGCGAGCGATTTCAAAATCTCCATTTTGGGAGGATGTCTCTGGCGACGCGCCCGTTGTTAGCAAACGACGTCTTAAGATACGACCCCCAACTTCGCGATGTGGCGAGGATGTCTCTAGCGAAACGCTTGTTTTGGGAAACTTTCTTGGCATGAAGGGGAAGCGCGTGAAATCAAAGAGCTTGGCAAGAACGTGCACCAACATCAAATTCGCATGTCGCGTGGGCGCTCTTCCCGAACGTCCACAAGGGGTGCCGGGTGGACTTCGCTATCCGCGCCAATTCAGACGTGCCGCTGATCCCGAACGTCCGCAAAAAAAAAATTGAAATCACGATCCGCGAAAAAAAACCGACATGCCGCTCGCCCAAAACGTCCGCAAAAGATACCACATGGAATTCACAATCCGCGCAACTTCAATCACCGCAAACCGCGAACGCCCAAAACATATACCAGGTAGAGTTCACTACCCGCCCGAGTGTAGACGTCGCTCTTACCGTGAACGCCCACAAAGATATCAGGTGGAGTTAATTTTCCGCGCGGGTTCGAAACTTGTTGGGGGATGTCTCGGGCGAAATGCTCTGTGTTTAACAGAAGTGTTGAAAACCCATAGGTTTTTCAATGCTTTCGCCATCGAGGACCCGTCCGACGGCAAGGGTTGGCGGATGTCTCGAGCGAAACGCTGATTTTTCAACGAACACGTGGAAAACACGTTGGTTGTTTTCAAAATGTTCGCTTCTTGGGCCATCTTGGGTGTCATCCGAGATCGCTCCGAAAAGATGCCTTACAAGAGCTCTGTCGGCATCTCATTTGTTTCGAGGATGTCTCGGGCGAAACGCCCATTTTCGAGGATCCGAAAATTAGGCGAACGATTTCAATCTCCCGATGTTTTGAGGATGGCTCGAACGAAACGCCCATTGCTAGCAAACTACGTCTTCAGATGCGACCCCCAGCTTCTCTATGATGCGAGGATGTCTCGAGCGAAACGCTCTTTTGTTTAACCTTTCTTAACATGAACGGGAAGCACGTGAAACCAGAAAGCTCGACAAGAACGTGCGCCAACATCAAGTTCGCATGTCGCGTAGGCGCTCTTCCCGAACGAACACAAGGGGTACCAAGTGGACTTCGCTACCCGCGCCAATTCAGACGTGCCGCTGACCCCGAACGTCCGCAAAAAGAACCAGATGGAGTTCGCGATCCGCGCAAATTCCGACGCGCCGCTCACTCCAAACGCCCACAAGAGGTACCAATTGAAATCCACAATCCGCGCGACGTCAGTCTTCGATCACCGCGAACGTCCACAACAAGTGCCAGGTAGAGTTCACTACCCGCGCGAGTTTAGACGTATCTCTTACCCCGAACGCCCACAAAAGATATATCAGGTGGAGTTCACTTTCCGCGCGACTTCAAAACTTGTTGGAGGAAGCCTCGAGCGAGATGCTCTCTACTTTTTAACAAAACTGTTGAGAACCCATCGGTTTTTCAACAATGCCGCCTTCGAGGACCCGTCCGAAAACAATGTTCGGAGGATGTCTCGAGCGATACGCTTTGATTTGAAAAAATGTTGAAAACACATGGGTGTTTCAATGGTCTCGCTTCTTGGGGCATCTTGGAGGTCATCCGAGATCGCTCCGAAAAGATGCCTTACAAGAACTCTTTGCGCACTCCATTGTTGCGAGGATGTCTCAGGCGAAACGCCCATTTTTGGAGATCAGCGAATTCGACCAACGATCTCAACATCCCCATGTTCCGAGGATGGCTCGAGCGAAACGCTCATGTTTAACAAAACACGTCTTAAACGAAAACCTCCAAGATGTCGATTTTGTTTGAGGATAGCTCGAGCGAGACGCTCATTTTGGGAACCTTTCTTGACATGAGCGGGAAGCGCGTGAAATCAAAGAGCTCGGCAAGAACGTGCGCCAACATCAAGATCGCATGTCGCGTAAGCGCTCTTCCCGAATGTCCACAAGATATACCAGGTGGAATTCGCTATCAGCGCCAATTCAGACGTTCCGCTGACCCCGAACGTCCGCAAGAAAAACCAGATTGAGTTCGCGATCCGCGCAAATTCCGACGTGCCACTCACTCCGAACGTCCACAAAAAATGCCAAATGGAATTCACAATCCGCGCAACTTCAGTCAGCGCTCACCACGAACGTCCACAGAAGATACAAGGTAGAGTTTACTACCCGCGCGAGTTTAGACGTCGCTCTTACCCCGAACGCCCACAAAAGATATCAGGTGGAATTCACTTTCCGCGCGAGTTCAAAACTTGTTGGTGGATGTCTCGAGCGAAATGCTTTGTTTTTAACAAAACTGTTGAAAACCAATCGGTTTTCCGTCCGAAGGCAATTGTTGGAGGATGTCTCGAGCGAAACGCTGATTGTTCAACGAGCATGCTGAAAAACATGTTGTTCAATATTTTCGCTTCTTGGGCCATCTTGGAGGTCATCCGAGATCGCTCCGAAAAGATGCCTTGCAAGAGCTCTGTCGGCATCCCATGTTTTCGAGGATGTCTCTGGCGAAACGCCCCTTTTCGAAGATCCGAAAATTAGGCGAGCGATTTCAAGATCTCCATGTTTGGAGGATGTCTCGGGCGAAACGGCCATGTTTAGCAACATACGTCTTAAGATACGACTCCCATCTTCACGATGTTGTGAGGATGTCTCGAGCGAACAAGCGTTTCTGCGAGGATGTCTCGAGCGAAACGCTTGTTTTTTAAATCAGCCGCGTCCCGATCAAGGCCCGACCCCGCCACCACTCCTCCGCTGGACCCCTCCACTTGATAAATATGTTCCCCTCCGGGCCGATGAGCCACGTCCATCGCGCGACTCTTCGAGTCTAAGCGCGCTTCCCGTCATCCGCCACGTCCCGATCAAGGCCCGACCCCGCCACTACTCCTCCCCTGGACCCCTCCACTTGACAGCTATTTTCCCTCTGGGCAGATGAGCCACGTCCATTGCGCGACTCTTCGAGTCTATGCGCGCTTCCCGTCATCCGCCAGGTTCGGGACACGTGTTTAAAGAAAATCTTGGTAAGAGATTTCCCTCCGGGCCAACGAGCCACGTCCATCGCGCGACTCTTCGAATCTAAGCGCGCTTCCCGTCATCCGCCAGGTTCGCGGGACACGTGTTTAAAGAGACCCTTGGTACGAGATTTCCCTCCGGGCCTACGGCAACGTCCATCGCGCGACTCTAAAGAGTCTAAGCGCGCTTCCCGTCATCCGCCACGTCCCGATCAAGGCCCCACCCCGCCACCACTCCTCCCCTGGACCCCTCGCTTGATAAATATTTTCCCCTCCGGGCCGTTGAGCCACGTCCATCGCGCGACTCTTCGAGTCTAAGCGCGCTTCCCGTCATCCGCCAGGCCATAATTTTCTAGCGATCCCGAGCCCTTCCCTCAGACTTCCCCCAGTTGAAAACATTTCCCCCCCCGGGCCGATGAGCCACGTCCATCGCGCGACTCTTCGAATCCATGCGCGTTTCCCGTCATCCGCCAGGCCACGATCACGTAGCAACCACGGGCCCTTAACCCTTAACCCCCCCCCCTGCTGAAAATATTTCCCTCCGGGCCTACGGCAACGTCCATCGCGCGACTCTTCGAATCTACGCGCGCTTCCCGTCATCTCCAATGCTACAATCCTGCCCTCTGCTTCCCACTGTAAACTGTTGAAGTCCGCGCGAGGGGAGGGGGAGGTGGGGGCGAAAAGCGCCCGGCTACCCCACCCGAGTCGCGTTGCCCGCATTCCCGCGGGGCCGTGGGGCGAGCAGCAATGGTTGAGATGCGCGCTCCCGACGCAGCATCCCCTCGCGCAGCGCGCTGCGCCCGCGCCCCCGTGGCCACAATCTTGTAGACTGCGCCACGCTCGCATCCCCGAAGCCACGACCCCTCGCAAAATGCACCGCGCTCGCGCCCCCGATGCCGCGATCTCCCGCAAATTGCGCTAGATTCGCGCCTCTGGGACAACGGCCCATTGCAAATTGCGCCACGATTGCGCCCCCGAGGCTGCGATCCTTAGAAAATTGTGCAATATTCGCGCCCCCGAAGCCAGCTACCCTTGAAAGTTGCACACAATTCTTGTGCCTCCGAGGCAACGGGCAAATCGTGAGTTGCACAATGTTCACATCCCCGGCGCCACGATTGCCAACCACGCGCTGTTCGCGCCCCCGAGGCAGAGAACCCGTGGAAATTACACAAGTCTTGCGACCCCGAGGAAACAAAATTCGTAAATGATTGAATGGCCGCGTCCCCGAAACCAGAATCCCATGCAAATTGCCGATGTTCGAACCCCCGAGGCCGCGCGCTCACGTTTTGCATCCCCGAAGCAACGCGCCCTGATAAATTATTCAATGGCAACGCCCACGCGGCCACAAACCCATGCAGATTACGCCGCGCTCGCACTGCCAAGGCCCGGGGTGCTCCAAGGCGCCCGAAGAGGGTTCCCAGACGGCCCAAGAGGGCCCCAAGCGGCCCCAAGAGGCCCCCCGAGATAGCCCCAAGAGGCCAACATCGTCGATTTTACACAATGTTGTTGAAGGGGTTTGTGGCTCTCGAATTACCGGCTTCCCGACGATCCAATACGGCTGAAGAGGCTCCCGGGACCGCCCCAAGACAGCCCGAGACGCAGGCCCCAAAAGGCCCCAAGAGGCGCCCCCAGAGGCCTCCAAGAGGCCGAAAAAGATACCACGCGAAACCCCAAGAGGCCCTCGAGAGGCGCCGAAACCGCCTCCAAGAGGCCCCCCACAACATCAACACACAAGCACGAGGCATCAAACCCACAACCGAAACGCGGTGGCGGGATGGGCCGACAGCCAGTGGATAACGACAGCGACTCAATATGCGCCGACGATTCCTATCCGCCCTTGCACGACGTTCCCACATGCGCCAAGGCAGCGCCGAGACGCATCAACGCGACTCTGATATATCCCACTACGATAGAGGAGGGCGCCGGCGGCGATGGGCGATGCCCTTGCGGGCGTGCAGAGGTCACCTCGTGATGTCGCTCATCCTTAAAAGGCGGTCTGCTCGTAATTGCGCTGTCTGGTAGGGTGGGTTGTCTGGTCGGGGCGGGGGGGGCTGGCAGGGTGGCTGCGACCTGTTTGGGAATTGACGGTGGTTGCGTTGTCTGGCATGGCATCTGCAAACTGTCTGGTAGGGCGCGCAGTTCGTTTGGTCGCTAATCCCAGACTCGTGCGCGAGATGTTTGAAAAAGGTCTGGCAGGGTTGGCAGTCGGTGCCTCGCCATCTCCGGTTGCCTGAGAACTGCGATACCGTCGCCACTTTCGAGGCTGATGAAGGGCCAGCTCAGCGTCGCCATGCCCGAGCCCCCCCCCCCTCCCTCCCCCTCGCCGCCCCCCCCCTCCCGCCTGAGACTTCCCTCGAGATTGCAGGCTGGCGGCCGCTTCGCAGGCGCAAAACGTGGTGCAAGGTGCGACGATGTCGACGCTGGCGCTTGCTGGTTGTCGACGACGGTCGGCCCCGCCCTTGCAGCGCATCTGAAAAAAAGGCTGCAGCGCCTGGAGATCCCGGGCGCCGAGAGCCTTTCCTCGGCTGGGCACCGCGAGCGCTGAGAACTGGAAGCGACGAGGACCGCGGGCGAAGCCTGGGGGCGCTCGTTGCTGAGGCTTGAGCGCTGGGGGGCGGGCGCTCGAATCGAATTGGGCCCAGCTTGGAAGATATGGGAACCTGAATCGCTGAACGCCGAGGCCGCCGGCAAACTGAGCCACCCTCAAGCCGCGAAGGCGCGGAGGTCCACCTGCTGACGCAGCGCCGAGTCCCCGACGTCGCCGACCCTGGTTTTGTGGCCGTAGCCGCCCTGCGGAAGGTTGGGGAACTGAACGTGCCAGAAAGATCTGAGATGCTGCCGAAAACCCTCGACGCGCTCCCCCGTCGCATCAAATCCGCTGGCTCTGATAGCTGGTTTCGCGATGATTGACGGCTAAGCGAACTGCATGGCTCGCCAGCGCGCCGAGGAAGTCTCGCGCGTGGCTGCCCAGCCCCTGGAAAGCCTGCCTGGGTGCATGCTGAGAGCCCCGTCGAATGTCAAAATTGTCGATGGTTCCCTTGATTTGGCGCTGGCACTCATGTGGAGAGAACTCAAGTCCCATCAGGCACCTTCGATGAAATTGCACTTCTGGTTGACTGAGCCGAGCGCGCACCAGCCCTGATCCACCGCTTCTGACATCTGATTGAACTGCAGGCTGGCCATCGTCGGCAAGCTGGTAATCATCAGCGCGAACACGCCGACAGCGGCGACCTGGCACGCTGGATCGCTATGGCTGAAGCTGCAACGAAGACAGCGCCTAACGTGACTGAGCTGACCCGCGTGGCTAAGAAGCCTGCAATTCTGAGCTTTCGCTTCTCGTTCAAGACGCAACTCGCCGCGGACGCGCTGCGGATGCAAGGGTGCCCTTAGGAAGTCGTTCATCCATGCTATACGGGTTCACTGTGCGTGCGATGTCTGGTAAGACGGGCTGTCTGGTAAGGTCGCTGTCTGGTAGGGCTGCGGGCTGCCTGGCAGGGCCGCTAAAACGAGAACAACATGTTGAAAACGAGCCGCCCTCATTACGTGAAGCTCTTGCAGCGCGTTTATAACCAATGCGCCCAGCGCTCAAGCGAGAACGACATTTTGAAAACGAGCCACTCTCAGTCCGTGAACATTGCAAACGTTTGTGAAACGAATGCGCGCGGCACTACAGCAAAACCACAATTTGGAAACGGCCCGCCCCCCATCCGTGAAAAACGAATGTGCGCGGCGTTCAGGCGAAAACCACACAATGAAAACGAATCGCCCTCAATCCGTGAAAATGTTGTAAGTTGTTGAAACGAATGCGCGCGGCGCTGGGGCGAGAATCGCCATTTGAAAACGAGCCGCCCTCAATGCGTAGAATGCTTGCATGTCTGTTGAAACGAATGTGCGCGGCGCTGGGGCGAGAACAACATGTTTAAAAAAAACAAGCCGCCATCAATCCGTGAACCTCGTGCAACGTTTTCAAAACGAATGTGCGCGGCGCTGAGGCGAGAACCACATGTTGGAAGCGGCCCGCTCTCCATTCGTGAAACTCTTGCACCGTTTTCAAAACGAATGCGCGCGGCGCTAAAGCGAGAACCATATGATGGAAACGAACCGCACTCAACCCGTGAAACTCCTGCAACGTTTTCAAGACGAATGTGCGCGGCGCTGGGGCGAGAGCTACATTTTGAAAACACCAATGTTATTGCAACACTTTCAAAACGAATGTGCGCGGCGCTAAGGCGAGAGCCACATGATGGAAGCGGCCCAAACTCCATCCGTGAAACTCTTGCAACGTTTACAAGAGGAATGCGCGCGGCGCCGGGGCGAGAGCCACATGATGGAAACGAACCGCCCTCAACCAATGAAACTCTTGCAACGTTTTCAAAGAGGAATGTGCGCGGCGCTGGCGAGAAGAACATGTTGAAAACAAGCCGCCCTCAATATGTGAAACACTTGCAACGTTTTCAGAATGAATGTGCGCGCGGTGCTAAGGCGAGAGCCGCATGTTGAAAACGACCAGCCCTCACAATCGTGAAGCTCTAACAATCTTTCTGAAACGAATGTGCGCGGCGCGAAGGCGAGAGCCACATCATCCTCCAAGAGTAAGAAATAACGTTTCCGGTGCGGGAGAAGTGTTAACCTTTTGCTGGAAGGGGGGTTCCTAATAACTGACCAGGATTAGGATTGGTTCGGGCAAGTTCGTGTCGTGCCGACTTCGGCGCTGGTTCTTGACACCACGGGGGGGGTCGTTCAATCTTGAACAATCGGCCAAATCCAAAACGTCAAAACCTTGAACCTCGACCGATTCTGGTTCACAAGCGGAGTCCAACATTGAACGCCGACGGCGGGGTTGCCGCCAGTCGACACAACGATCACCTACCGTATGGGTGTGGGTGCGGGCTGTCGAGCCCCAGGGGAGGCCCCTTTTCGAGCGGGGACCTCCATCCGACAGCACGCACGCATAGCCCTCTCCCCCCCCCCTCCGTGGGTATGGGTGTGTTGTTCGTTCGTCGCAAAAACGCCAGACAAACATTGACCCTGCCCTCGATCCTCGAGCCGCCAGCTCGGAGCTCCGATCACAAAGCGGATCCCGCCCTGAGGGGCAGCGTTCGGCGGGGACCGGCTCGGAGGGAAGGCGTCGACCTGGAATCGGCGATGCGTCACCGATTGATCGGCGGTTGGATCCTGGTAGCGAATCCACACGGTCCTGGGCGGGGCGGGCTATCGAGCCACTATCGGCGATCAATGGGCGATTCGGGGTCGATGCGTTCCCCCCGAAATCTTTTCCCCCTAACGTTGCCCCTGACTTCAGAAGTCGGCGGAAACGGAATACTCCTGGAAAGAAGGACAATCATCATAAAAACAATACAACAATTCAGAAACCTCACACGTTGACCGTCGAACCTCGATCCACAGACCCGCTGGTCCAAACTGGAAGGGACGAAAAATATCCAAGAGGGGGTTCGCGATTCAGTTGCATCCAACTTGTTTCGTGGCAGCAACCAGCGCCGCCGGCGACCATGCATTGAGGAAACGCACCTGGTGGAGATGCCGATGCCAGCTGCGAGCCGCAGATTATCGTGCCACCCTCTTCCTATCCCCAAACGGCCAGCTCCACGTCTTGACCGTTCTTTGACACCTTCGGACGCATGGGGAGGACACCGAACGGCCGAAAACGCCACAAAAGACCGCCCCGTGCCCTCAGGAAACTCCCGTCGCGTCATGCCCATGCCGGCCTGGAGCTCCGATAGAGCCCCTGGGGAGTTGACCTAGCCAGGACGCTAGCGCGTCCGAGAAAACTTGCAGCCGTGGGTCGAAGCACTACTCATTCTTCATTCTCTCCCGGTGGAATTTTCAAAGTCTTGGTTCGTGATAGCAGGAACATTGCATAAGCGTGCACCTTCGCAGGTCCGAGCGCATTTTCGGGTCTGCGCTGACATCCCCCCCCTTGCGCGCGGACCACGCCAGGGTAGGCGCTGGGGGCGCCGCCAGGGGCGCCCAGCGACGATCCAAGAAATCCGCGCGGAACTCCAGAACTTCATGATTATCCAATGTTGTTCACCCCTCGAAGGTCGAAGCACAAGGACAATGATGCTCGCGATTCGCGCTGCGCGAAGCGCGAATGACTTCGCCCTCTCGCGCCGCCCAACAGTGGGAGACGAGAAGGTCGAAATCGAGGAGGATATTTTAACACGCGTGCTTTGGCGTGCGCATGCGTTCCAAGGGTTTCGGCAATCTGGGCGGGCGCGCGCCGCACGCGCCCGCGGGAGGGTGGACCCGCGGCCTCAGTGCGCACCCTTTTCCTTGCCTCGCCGCCCGTCGCTGCCGACCCCGTGAGTCGCAGCTCCAATCGGGCGGCAGCGTCATTGTCGCTGCTGCTCGCCCTGAGCTCAGAGCTCGAGGAGCAGCCTCATGGACGGCTGCTGTCGCCCCTCTGCCCTTCGCTCCTCCAGGGAACGCTCTGGCGGCGGCTCCTCCACGCCACGCTGGGGCCCGCTGCGGCCTAACCCCTCGCCGCGCTGGGGCTCGCTGTTGCCTAACCCCTCGCCACGCTGGGGATCACTGCGGCCTAACCCCTCGCCGCGCTGGGGCCCTGTGCGGCCTAAACTCCTCACCGCGCTGGGGTCTGCTGTTCGAACCGCGAGTAGCTTCGCGTCCTCGTGGCGGCCCGTGGAACCATCCTCCATTCTCGGAGCAAGGCGAATTGAGACAACGGGGGCTCAAAATATGTCTCCGGACCCCTCCCCGGGTCCAAACGCACCAGTCTTCAGAGCTGCGTCCAGCCGTGGCGACGAACGGTCCCCCGCAGGCCAGATACCGTGTCTCAATTCGGGCTAGGGTCGAAACATTCTCCTTTCTTAGCTCGCTCCCAGTGGAATTTCCGGTGTCCTGGCCTTCCACATCCATCGTAGGTAGGGTCAGGATGCCAGACTTTTGGAAGTCCCATTTACCGTTTAGAGATCCTCGGACGTCAACATTGGCTCAGGCTGGGCCGAAAATGCAGGGATGCAAGGGCATCCTTTTATGAAGCAGCGTATCATTACGATGGATCTTGACTGTACGTGGCCCCTGGTCCCGCAGCAGAGCAGCAGTGCCGGCGGCGGGCGGGGCTCGGCACGCACGCCGCGCCTCGTAAGTGGGGTTCGGCGTCTGGCCGGCCGCGTACCCGACGGCTGCGGCGGGAGGCGCAAGCCGCGCCCCCCTTCCGTGGTCGGGGCTCTGCCAGGCAGCTGGGCAACATGCAAAGGTCACGTCTTGCACGTAAAGCGTGCGCCCCAACGGCGGGAGAAACAAGTGAACGACGAAAAGAACAGGGTCTTACGCGAGGTGGCATAGCTACCTTGCGCTATCGTTTACGCGAACCGCCAGCGTGGCACACCGCGTGGAGAAAAGGGCGTTCACGCGCGACCTTAGGTGGGAAACCAACGCGCGAATGTCGGCGCAATCGATGCATTTTTTCTTTCGTTGCTGAAGTGGCGGGGGGGGGAGGGGTAGCTGGAGTTCTGCGATGCCTGAGCATCCCTCTTCGCTCCTTTTTTCCTCCTCCTTCTCCTCCGCCATTCACCCTCTTCCGTCCCTCTGCCCTCCCTCTTCCCTCCCTCCTCCTCCTCCTCCTCTTCTTCCTCATCCTCTTCTTCTTCTTCGTATCATTATTAGTATTATTATTATTCGTATTAGTATTATTCTTTTTATTATTAGTTGTTATTATTATTCTTCTTATGATTACTATTATTATTCTTGGTATTATTCTTCTTATTATTATTATTGTTATTATTATTCGTATTCTTCATATGATTCTTCTTCTTCTTTTTCATCCTCCTCCTCCTCCTCCTCCTCCTGGCTCAAGTTCAAGTGGGCCTGAATTTGACACCGCAGGCTTCCAGCGAAGCCTCACGGAAGGAACCATTCCTCCTCTCGGCAGCAGCACAACTGCCGTGCGCATCTTGATTCTGTGGGTTGGAATCTTGGCACAGCAGTCATGGGAGGCAAGCAGTGGAAGAAAGGAGGCAGCCAGCAGCAGTACCGCGCTCAAAGAGAGTACTTTGTATGCCGTTCATCAATATGCTCGGGTTGGGATTATTGCGACAACGGCACGAAGTTCTGCGGCATCTGCGGCTCCAAATGGCAAGGGCGTGGAAAAGGCAAGGCCGACAACGCCAAGCCTCCCCCGCCTGCTGGTGCTCATCGCTGGAAAGACAAAGGTGGCCGACACGCCAAAGGCATTCGCTCGGGGAATGGCAACGGCAACGGCAAGGCCTTCCATCATCAGCCTCCGCAACAAGACGAACCTGCAGCCGACAAGGCCGACCAGATCGACCATATCCAGACGGCGCAGGACCTCGTGCAGTTTTGAAAAGAGCACGAAGGCACCACTGGGGCCAACTACCTCGAAGCAGTACAGAAGCTCAAGGCTGCCAAGCAGGAGGACTTGGCATCCAAAACCTCTCGATCCACAAGCACAATCACTCCGAGACCAGATTGCCACAATCAGAGGCAACGTCGACAAGTACACGGAGTCCTCGAACGAGAAGCTGGGCCAGATCACTGTTCTTGCTGGAGAGTACGAGGAGCTGCAGAAGAGTAACATGTCCGCCAGTACCGAGATCCAGCAGCTCGAGGCGCAGCTGGCGGTCACCGTCCACTCAGTGGCATCTGCGACTCCGAAGCCGTCGGAGACAGCGCCACAGCCGTTCCCCTCGCTCACGCAATTCATCGGTCAGCTTCAGAGAGGTCCAGTCACTGGGGTACCAACACACATTCAACAACAAGTGGCCTCCTTGGAGAACAGCATCCGAGAGGCCGTGGCGCAGCAGCAGCAGCAGCCGCCAGCAGCTGCAGCCACCCGGGCGCAGCAGCAGCCACCAGCGCCAGCAGCCGCCCAAGCGCAGCAGCAGCCGGCAGAGAAATCACAGCAGCAGCAGCCACCAGCGCCGGCAGCGGCCAAGCCGACATCGCCAGAGCGGGCGGAGAGCACGCCGCCCCAGGACAAGGGCGCCGACAGCAATGACGAGGGCGCTAACATGGACACGAGTGTCGAGCACAACAGCAAGAGGCTCGCGAGCGAGGCCAGCTCGCTCCAGCAGGCCATGGGCTCCATCCCGCAGGCGGAGGACGAGCGAGCCAAGAAGGCCAAGTCTGCCCTCCTGGCGGCGCAGGCAGCCCTGCTGGCGAAGGGCGCGAGCGGCAAGGGCCCAGCGTCAGGGCCGCAGTCTTGGTAACAAGCCCAAGGCCATGGACCTCATCACCATCAACGGCAGCTGTTGGAATGCAGTACAGAAGCTAGTTCAATCTTCAGAAGGTGAAAGTGCTGGGATCATTCTCGCTCAGGAAGTCAGACTCCCGGGTGATAAGGTCTCTCAAGCGGTATCGTGGTGCGAAGTTCGAGGATGGCAAGCCATCATCTCCGACTGCGTCATCAGTGAGAAAACTGTTATCCATCGTGTGGAACTTGCATACTCGTCAAGAAGGGCATGAACATAGGAGTACAGCCTGCTCCACTCCCTCAGTATATATCCGCAAGCAGGGCGTCGGCAGCCATACTTGAGCTACCAGGACATAGACCCATTGTGTTCCTCTCCTGCTACTTCGAGGCGACAGAGGGCCTGGCGGAGACGAATTTGCGCCTGCTTGCAACAGCAGGATGGTTTCAGCAGAAATACCGAATGCCAGTTTTCATGGGAGCAGATTTCAACATGGCCCCGTCAGTAGTTACCAAAGCAAGAGTTTTGGAGCGCGCTGACATGAATTTAGTGTACCCATCAGGGTACACATGTTTCACTAGCAAGTCCCGCAGCAAGATCGATTACTTCATGATGACCTCCTGCATCAAAAGCTCGGCGCAGGCGATTGACGTGCTCAAGCAGTACCCGCTGTCTCCCCACAGGCCCGCCAAGCAAATATTAGGGATAGGCTCCGAGCTCATGACCCCTGTCCTCAGCAAGCCCCAGAAGCTCCCCACAAGGCGCCCTGTTGGTCCCAGTCAAGAAAATCTCCCCTGGATCAATACTACGGCCGCCCTGGACACCCTGGAGCAGATCCTGGACCTAGGAGTGGAGGAGGAGCAGCAGAGAGCAGCATTGGATAAGGCATATGAATTTATGGTTTCTGAAATGGAGATCACGGTCAGACGAGCGACCGACGCCCCTCTCCGCCAACCAGGAAGTCGAAGTGGTCCCCCCAAGTTGATTTGGTTGTCCGCAAAAGCCGTTGGAAGATAGCACCGAGCCGAATGGAAGTCCTTTTGGCGTTCCACCCGTTGGCTTCTCAATCAGATTTTAGAGGCGCAGCGCATCATGTCCCGCACGGATTTTCGTGCGCTTCCCGAGCTGTTGCAGGCGCTGCCGGAGCCTCCGACCGAGTTTCAAGAGTCTGACGAGCTGCACGGCATGCCCCGCCACTTCGGCCGCCTCGCCCCCGCTCTACAGCAGGATCTGCAGCAAGGGGACGAACCAGAGGAAAGTTATGAAAGGGCTAAAGACATATTTCAAGAACAACACGAATCGGTTCAAGTATTTGGAGAAAGAGACATATTCTGAATCGCCAAACGCCAACACGACCTGGAAGCAGTGGGTGAAAGACCGCATGCCTTCGGGGGTTGGGTGGGCCCACAGATGGTCCAAGGCGAAACAACACTGGAGGCCAGGACAAGTTCGGAAAACTGATAGGGGATTTCTCTGGTTGCCCTACGGAACCGCTGTACGCAAAAGCCCGACGCCTCACCGACATCTGGGAGTCCACGAGCCTGGCCCCCGACAAGATCCCTGGAGACCCCCAAGCTGCTGCCGACCTCCCGCCAGTAACCCCGCAGGTCCTCAGAAGAGCGATCAAGAAATTCAGCCATGCAACGGCAGAGGCTTGAGACGGATTCCATCCTCGCCATTTTGGTCTTCTTTCCCAGCAGCAACAGGAACAGGTCTGTCGGCTGCTGTCCATCGTGGAGCGTGTAGGATGCATGCCGCAGCAGCTGTTGGCCGTGATCACGGCCCTCATCCCCAAGCATAAGCAGTTGGGGGGCACGCCAGCCTACAGAGGGATCGGTTTGATGCCAAGTCTGTATCGCATATGGGCAAGGGTCAGGCAGGAGGAAGCAAGGAAGTGGGAATACGATCATCGTCGGAATTTTCTTGCGCATCAGTCAGGCAGGTCGATTCTCGAACTTGTTTATCAGCAGGCCCTTCAAGCCGAAAGCGGTGCAGTACAGGATTCCCATCTCCACACCGCCTCCGTCACGTGTGACATTACCAATTACTACGAGCATATGGATAGGAAAGTACCCCTCCAAAGGGCTCCCAAATCAAGCTTCAACGGGGCCCTCATGCCGGTCATCATGAGCCAACATCAAAGCCAAAGGATGATAACGCTAAACAGCCAAACATCGTTTGCAGGCGTCCCCCTCTTAGGAATATCAGCAGGATGCAACTTCGCCACTTTTTTTGGTACAATTGTACTGCATCGACCCGCTCGACATTTGGACTTCCAATGTCAAGGTCTCGCTGCATATGTTTATCGATGACCTGCTGCTGCTGTTCTCTCATGTATACAAAAATGCAATTATTCGAGAACTTCGCAGAGCAGCAGCTAGTCTTTTGGCAGCAGTACGCTACGAGCTAGGTTGTGAGATCGCGATTGTCAAGTCTGCAGTGCTCGCCTCGTCAGTAGACATCCAGACACAACTCGCCAAGCGCATTGGACGTTACTCAGGCACGACACCAGCACATGCAGCCAATCTAGGAGTTGACTTTCGAGCAAGCCAAAAGCGAAGCAAAGCCATCAACAAAACAAAACTTCGGGACAGGTTCATGAAGCTAGACGCAAGGGTCCCCCAAATAGGAGCCCTACATCGAGCTGAAGCAGATACGCCAAAGCTATATAACACAGGTTTTGGGCAAGCACCGTTTTATGGAGCGGAGGCGGTGGGTTTAGGCGACGTGGAACTCAGAGCCTCCCGAAAACTATTCCTGCAAATAGCTGGACCAAATACATATACTCGGTCATCCTCTCTAACATTGTGCCTACTCGGAGACCCGTGTTGGCGCCCAGGTGTCGGCCCGATCTTGCTTTGGGCCACGCGGGTCTGGCGGGCGATGCATGGCGATCACGCCCCAGGCTACAATCTTCCAGCTCTCCGTGCCATGGCAGACGCAGTCCTCGCCCAACCACCTTCTAAATGGAGCCAATGCAGAGGACCTTTCGGAGCTGCGATTTTGAGCGCAAAGAGGATCGACTGGTTCTTCCTGGGCCCGTTCGTTCTCCAGGACCAGAAAATGAATCAGCACATAATGACGACACCATCCCCGTCGTTACTACAGCACTGGCTCCAGGAAGCGTGGTTGGATCAGTTATGCGAGCTGGCAGCCGCCAAGCTCGGCCTCGACGGCTCCCTGGACGTCAGCGCAGCACAGACAGTTCTAAAATCGAATTCCCCCACAAGCTCGGAGAAAGTCACCCTCAAGGCGTTACTCACCCAAGGGATCTGGACCAAGGCCACCCTAAATAAGGCAGGGTACCCCGCAGAACCTGAATGTGCGTGCGGACATCCATCTGATGATCTACATCATAGACTTGTGAGCTGCACAAAGACTGACGCCCTCCGTGCCGAGTTTTTCACCAGTTTTGAGAAAGAGCGACTCCAGGATATGTCTGAGTTTCCGATCCAGGCTGGCTATCAGCTGAATCCTGGATTTTCGGTTTGCCCTCCCGTCGGCCTCGGGATCGATTCTGCATCAACACTGGTTGATGGTTTCGCCTGCAGTTTGCGCGTGCAGAAACATAATGTGAGGTCAGTAGGTCTAAGCAGCTCTCGCATGTTCTGTCATCGAGGTGATTGCAGCACATGCCTGACCGATGCACATGATCGAGGTCGGTTCGCATTCGTTGGATGAGTTTGTGCATCCTGGGAAGGGTACCCCTATAGATGGTATGTTTGGTGTTGCCGACTGAGGGCATCATGCTCTTGATGGATGTTCTTCTGGCCTGTGTCCGACCGTGCAGTTCAGGCAGTGAAATGAGGACCACTCTGGGCTCTGGAGGGACTCTGGTTCTCGAGTAGCCCCTCGGATTTGAGCAGGGAAAACCTTTTCGTGGACGAGGCCCGCGGTGGCCAGCAGAACACGTGCAGTCGTCGGCATGACCTAAGAAAAGATAAATAAGGAACGAAGCCCCTGTTTTCAAGGAATAAAACTCAATAGGGGCGATACATAATAAATGACGCATAAGGAACGATCAATGACGCACGCAAGCCTAAGGAACGACCGAGCCCCTTTTGAAAATGAAGTGTTCCTTATTCAAGCCGTTCACTGTATGTTCCTAACCTGGCATTCCGAATGGTAGCGCGACGTCTGTTGTTCTGCAAACTCTTGTGGCTGCGCATTGCACATTGATCTGGCACGTTGCACTGCCAATCGGCACGGGTGCATTTCCTGTTGAGTCACCCTACTCGGAGGCGGGGGAAGGCGGGCGGGGCACGGCACGATGATCAACTTGGCCGCACGTGGAAGCAGAGCGGGGACTGATGAGGATCAGGAGGTAGCAGGGGAGAAATAAAGGCAACTTAAACTCAGCCTGGCTTACAACATGACGGCAACGCATTTGATCTTGCACGCAAGAGTTCACAGATGCCCGCAGTGGTTACGCAATGAGTTTCGAGCGCTCCACATTGCCTAACCCTCCAGGGTGTAATTCGTTTCTGCCCAGAATCGTTTGGTCGATCCCTATCACCACTGGGCCATGGCATGG
This sequence comes from Prorocentrum cordatum, assembly GCA_963575745.1. Classification (NCBI taxonomy): domain Eukaryota; class Dinophyceae; order Prorocentrales; family Prorocentraceae; genus Prorocentrum; species Prorocentrum cordatum. The sequence continues at coordinate 993,848 of CAUYUJ010015627.1, forward strand.
GCCCAGCTGGCCAACTCAATGCACCCCGCAGGCGTGGGCTGAGTTGGGGGGCAGTGGGGCGAAGGCCGGGCTAGATGGGGGCGGGGTTCGATGCTCGCACGCAGGATGCATGGGCGATTGCTCGCGCAGGGGCGATCCTCATCCCCACTGGGGCATGGCATACGCCCCAGTCGCCAGCTCTCCCACCCCTCGGCCAAGGTTCTGGAAGCTCAGATGGAGTCAATGCCATGCCCAGCGGAGATGGGGATCTGCAGCGTCGATGGGTGAGGGTGATTACCAGTGATACCGAAGGTTCAAGATCACAGGCGATCAGGCGCCGGCAGCATGTCGCGACCCCGTGGCACATGCGTTAACTCACCGCCTATCCCGTTCACGGGGGCCCACGGGGCGCTCGGAGGCGGGCCCCAGGGATGCATCGCGACGGGGGACTACTCTGACAAGGCGCTAGAAGATCTCATTGCTGAAACTTTTGGCGAACCAGTCCTGCATGCGCAGTCGTCAGGCGCGGGCGCCTCCAACGACCGCGCAATGGCCATGCCGCGCTCTGCGGGAGTTGTGGATCTCCCGGACAGTAGGGTAGGGGGAGGAACAAGCAATAATCATGGAAGAAAGAAGGGCGACGGGCTGGGATGGTAGATTCCCGCGCTGGGGCAACTCCGGCGGGCAACTGGAGCATGGGCAGCATGATTAAACTTTGAACGGTCATTACACAAGCGCGATTCGTGCGCCAGGGGGCACATGGAAGCTGGAATACGTGACTGGGCCAGCCCTTCCACTCTTTCCAGCCCGGGCCGATTTCCCCTCAGTGTTTCCAGCCCTGGCGACAGCGCCCCCGCTGTTTCGGGCTCGCTCCGCCCCATGCCGCTTTCGACTGATTCTCCAACTTCCACCTTTCCCAGCTTCCCTGTGCTACAGTGGGGCCACGTACTAGGGGGGCGCCAGGGTGGGCCGCGGCCCCACGAGTATCCAACTGTAGAACTGAGGGCGAAAGCTGGGCAAGAGAGGTCAACTGGTAGCAATCACGGAGACACGTGAGGGACAGGACACCCTCCAGGAGGGCTCCGAGGGCGGCGTGCCCACGCAGCCCGAGAGCCCGCCGCCCGACCGCCAGCCAACGCAGTCAGAGCTGGATGAGGCGGGGCTGGGGCTAGGGGGGGCACTTTTGCGAAGCGTATGAGGAAGCATGTGAGAGGGGTGGCAATAGCAGGAGGGTGGCCGAGGTGGGGAGCGAGAAAGGAACAGCTTGGCAACGTGCAATAGCAATGCCATGCAACGCGATGCGCACCCAGTGCGCAAGAAAGGGCAACGACCCGCTGAGCGTTGTGCTACGCTCTGCGGGTCGCTGTCCTTTCCTGCGCAGAACGCCACGCAATGGGTTTCGACCGCTCCGTCTTCAGGGGGCGGGCGACACTAGAAACAATAATTTCCATTGGGGCACGTCGCACTGGCAATCGTTCGCAACTGTTTAGCGATGGGTTTCGAGCACTAGGGGGGGGGGGAGGAGGAGGAGGAGGAGGAGGAGACGGAGGAGGAGGAGGAGGAGGAGGAGGAGGAGGGCCCAAAGGGTAGAGCAGCGTGCGAGAGGGATGTGCAGTTTGGAATTGGGAGGCGGCTGATCGAGTTCACCGTCGGCGCGTGCCGGCACCGCAAGAGCATCTCCCGAAGCCGTCCCAGGACGAGGAGGCTGCGCAGGACGAGAACGCTGCTGCGGGGTCGGCGCTTGATGAGGCCACGGATGATGGAGTGGCGTCGGCGGCAGATGAGACATCGGAGGGGGCCCAGGCGGAGGCTTCGGCTGTGGCGGGCGCAGAGGACGAGGCATCGGCGGCATCGGATGCAGGGGGGGCATCGGCGGGGGCATCGGCGGCATCGGATGCAGGGGAGGCATCGGCGGGGGCACCGGCGGCATCAGATGACGAGGCATCAGCGGCATCGGATGCACAGGCATCGGCGGGGGCGTCGGCGGGGGCATCATCGGAGGCGTCGGCGGCGGCGGGCCAGGCCCAGCTGCCAGTGACGGGCGCATATGTGGGCCAGCCTGCTCCGCCCGCTGCGATGCTGGCGGTGCCCAAGTCGAGGCCGCGCGCTGCGCCCTCTGCTATGCCATCCACGGCGCCCGCTGCTAAGCCACCCACGGCTAAGCCACCCTCGGCTAAGCCATCCACGGCTGAGCCACCCGCGGCTAAGCCACCCACGGCTAAGCAAGCCGCCCACGGCTGGGCAAACTGCAGGCGGGGCTGGCGGCGGGGCTCGCCAACTGACGGACCCGGAGGGAGATGCGGAGTCTGCGGAGGCTATCTTCGGGGGGGACTTCGAGACTCCCGAGAAGAAGCGGCTGCTCCTGTCGGCCAAGGAGAGGGGGGCCGTGCTGATCGAGGCAGTCAAGAAGACGGCGGTGTCATCGGCGGATCAGACCCCGCCCCGCATCAAAGAGCTGGGGGAGGCAGTGTCGAAAGGCACTGCTGCTCGCGCGAAGTTGGCGCAGAGCCGGGACAGGATCGAGAAACAAGGAGGAGAGTGGAGCGACAAGTACGAGGCGGCCAAGAGGCACGGTCGAGGGGCGGAGCAGGAGGTCAAGAAGGCGCGGGCCGCTGAGAAGCTCGAGGAGGAGAAGGAGAAGTTCCAGAAGACGCAGGCGCATCGCATGGTGGATGCAAAGAAGGGCGCCCACCGCTCGCCCCCTCGCATCATCGTGGAGGAGGGCGGCTACGAGGACCCCAGCAACGTCGCAGCGGCGGAGTTTTATTGCGAATGCTGCTTGAAGATGGGGGGCCGTGGGTCAAGTTCTACCCCATGTTCAATCGAGTTAAGTTCCTCTATTTCGAGGAGGGTGCGAAGGAGGAGATGGAGCGGTGCTGGCACATCTTCACTGACATGCAGAAGTCAGAGAATCCTGGCAACGACGAGCAGACCACTGGCACGCTCAGGAAAGTCAAGAGGGAGCCGACCTCGGACGCCGAGGGCATGCCAGAGGCGAAGGTCGCGAAGGCTGGCGAAGCTTCCTGCGTGGTCGCCAAGGCCAAGGCCACACCGAAGGGCAAAGCGAAGGTTAAGCTGCAGAGTGATGCTGCTGGCGGTGAGACTGCGCCCCCGACCGAAGATGAGCTTCGGAGGAGGGGGGGAAGAAGCGCTTGCATATTGCTGAGGCCGATGCCAAGAAAGCGGTTGCCTCGTTCACAACGACTATGAGTGGCCTCCAGACAGCCTGTCAGAACATGCCCGAGTGGACATGGCTGAAGAACAACGAGCAGTACATGCCCGACATGGAGAAGAAGATCAAGGACTGCAACGACGCGATGCCCCCCTGATGGCTCGCATGCAGACCGAGGCGATGCCCATGGTCAACAAGTCGTTCGAGGTGGAGCAATTGATCGCCTCGTTTCGGGAGATCAAGACGAGGAGGGTATTAGGGGTTGGTCGCGTTAGAGGTGCATGTAGGCAGGGGTGAGGAATGATGGAGGGCCGCAGGGGGTTCTGGGTCTAGGGCATCGGGGTCTCTAGGGCTGCAGGGGTCTAGGGCATCGGGGTCTCTATAAAGGGGGCTCTTGGGATCGGTGTTATGGGTGGGGCTTAGTGGGTTCTTGGGATTGGGGTTCCATAGGTGGGGCCTCCATCTTGGTCTCGAGAAGGAACCGCCCTCCGAGAGAGACTGAGCTGTAGCGAGGGCAAGGGCAGGATGAAGCCCCTCGTGGACGACATGACCAACTTCCACGGCTGGCTCATAGAGATGCGCGCCATCGCGCGGAAGCGCAAATTCAGTGAGGGTCAGGATTCAATGTGAGCTAGTTTTCTGCGTCGGAGAAACAATCAGAGACCCCCTGGGCCCTCGCAAACTAGCAACATATAGGATAATTTATACAACGGCCGAGACAACAAACATGAAATACTCAACGCACTGAACTACAAACACACATAAATGGAAAAAAAGAAACACAGAAACCGCACAATCAAAAAAACAAAAGACACAAGGCCACACACACAAAAATCACAAAAACGAGAGCGATGAGTTTGCAATGAGTTTCGGACCGATGAATTCGCAATGCAATTCGCACGATCCCTGTAAAATTACCGGGTTCCCGGCCCCTCATTGCACCGGTAGCCCGCGATGAGTTCCCGAGGCATTTCGATGAGTTTCAGTGAGTTTCGATTTCGCACCCTGGGGGCGATGATTCTGAATGAGTTTCGGGCACCCCGCCGCTCCAGGGAGCATCCCACCTCCCCCCCAGGAATGAATTTCGCGCACTCCGCTGCTTTCTGGAAGTTCCCCCCCCCAAGGACTGAGTTTCAAGTGCTCCGTTGCTTTCTGGGAATATGTTTCACCCCCGTGGGTAGCGGCAATGATATTCGAGCTACGCACAATGAAGCTCGCCTTGGCACCGACGACGTCGCAATGAGTTTCGAGCAATACGCGATGAATTTCGAGCTGTTTCGCATTCTGGAGTGATCCGGAATGAGTTTCGAGCACTCCGCCGCTCCAAGGAGCATCCCACCTCCCCCCCAGGAATGAATTTCGCGCACTCCGTTGCTTTCTGGAAGTTCCCCCCCCCCCACACACACACAAAAGGAATGAGTTTCAAGTGCTCCGCTGCTTTCTGTGAATATGTTCTCCCCCCCCGTAGGGAGCGGCAATGAGATTCGAGCTGCGCACCGTGGAGCTCGCCTCGGCACCGACGACGTCGCAGTGAGTTTCGAGCAATATGCGATGAGTTTCGAGCTGTTTCGCACCCTGGAGCGATGATTCGGAATGAGTTTCGAGCACTCCGCCGCTCCAAGGAGCACCCAACCTCCCCCCCAGGAATGAATTTCGCGCACTCCGTTGCTTTCTGGAAATCCCCCCCCACACACACCACCACACACGCACACACGCACACGCACGCACGCACACACACACACACACACACCCGCGCAAAGGAATGAATTGCAAGTGCTCCGCTGCTTCCTGTGAGTATGTTCCCCCCCCCGTGGGTAGCGGCAATGATATTCGAGCTGTGCTCGCCTTGGCACCGGCAATGTCGCAATGAGTTTCGAGCAATATGCGATGAGTTGCGAGCTGGGCAAAATGAAATTCGCCTTGTGATCGATGAATGTGCAATGAGTGTCGAGCAATGTGTGCTCTGACTTGCCTCTCCTCTCATATATGCCCCCCTCCCCCTATTCCCTGGTCAGTAGAGGGTGCACAGGCATTCGGCACTCTGGGCCCTGGGCTGCAGACGCACCGCCGTCAGCAAATGCTGCAGACGTAGAGCATCGATCTGCGCGATCAGCTGCTATAGGGGCAAGCCGTGACTGCACGGATGGCGAGCGCTCGGTGATCTGTTCGATTGCGTTGCACGTGGGGTGCGCACGCTGGCGACCATCTACAACGTTGGTGGCGTCCGTAGTTTCGCTCGCTCGGTTTCAAGGCATATGCCTCCTGCAATGCCAGCCAAGCCCCCGCCGTTCTACTTGTTCCAGCCTCCCCTCAGTTTTATCATTCTCTTCCTCGCGCATGCACTTCCTTTCCCGTTCCAGGCACTTCCTGGAGGGCGAGCTTCCTTCGAGCTAGCGCTGTTGCAGAAATGATTCACGAGCGACGAACATATCCACGGCCATGCCCTCGCGGCCTGGGCTCCGATGCGAGATCCCTTGGATACGCGATCACATGCATACGTTCCGAGTGGGGCCACATGCCCACGGGGCCGCGGCCGAGGAGCCCCGACCGCGATCCCGTGGACATGGCCACTTCGGACAGGGCATCGGGGGCTCATCGGAAGGAGCGGCGGCGAAACTGATCTCACACATTACTAATATGTACATGACAAGGGGGCAAGATGACGGCTAAAGCTTTCACAGAGCTTGCGTACTATGGCGCCCGTGTCGGAGCTCCAGAGCTCAAGCAATGTGAGGTGACCCCGTCGCCAGTATGCAGCGGTAATTTCCAGAAGAAGCTCGACGGCGCTCTGGGCCTGGGAGCGTTCGATTCCGACATGTCGACGCCTGGCAAGTCTCGGGGCGATGTAGGCCGACCACCCCGCGATAGTATGATCCAGCTGCCGCATGAGATCATCGCAAGCGAGATCAAACAAAACCCTGGCATCTTGGAGTCCTGGGGGGGCCGTCTTGAAGAGGGCAGTTGGATCGACAGTTTTGAAAAGAATCCTGTTGCCCAGCTGGGGGCCAGCCAAGAGGGCCAAAATTGCACGGATCGCGTTATACATTGATAAACGCCATACACGAAACATGAAGGCTTCGTAGCAGTGACAGGCCACATCGCGGGGTCCAAGAGAGGGGGGCTGGTCCTTTGCGAGATCGTGTCGGAGCTCTGCGACTGCGGATGTTCGCACGGGTGTTCAATGTACCAAATATTTCAGGCGATGCGGTGGTCTCTGGATGCACTGGCTGCGGGGCAGTACCCATCGGTCCGACATGACGTTTGCGCGTGGAGGGACACCGGCAACTTGCGATTACAGCGGGCGGGGCAGGTGCACTTGCGGGAAGCAATCAGAGGAGGGCGCGCAGTCAAGGCGCTGAGCTTAGGGCCACCTTGGGCTTCGGGGGGCGGCCCCTCTGGTTTCCGGGCTGGCCCTTGCATTTAGGTCGGGGCGCCTGTTCGTGAGCGAGGCCCACCGTGGCCAGAAATTATACCAAACAGTCGTTCCTTATGTGGCGTTCCTTAAGACTGTGGACAGTGACCGCGGTGTGCCCGCGTGTGTGTGCGCGAGTGTGTGCGTGCGCGTGCGTGCGCGCGTGTGCGCGCGCGTGTGTGCGTGCGTGTGTGCGTGTGCGTGTGCGTGTGCGTGTGCGCGTGTGCGTGTGTGTGTGTGTGTGTGTGTGTGTGTGTGTGTGTGTGTGTGTGTGTGTGTGTGTGTGTGTGTGTGTGTGTGTGTGTGTGTGTGTGTGTGTGTGCGTGCGTGCGTGCGTGCGCGCGCGCGTGCATGTGCGCGTGCGCGCGCGCGCGTGTGTGCGTGTGCGTGCGTGCGTGTGTGTGTGTGTGTGTGTGTGCGTGTGTGTGTGCGGGGGGGGGGGGGGGCGTTCGAAGTCCATGGGTCGGCCGCGCTGCTTTTCAAAAGCGGTAGTGTATGCTTTTATGGCGAAAAGGGCCTCGCATAACCTAAACATGTTTGCAAACTCGCGGTTGCGTTTACACCCGTCCCTCCCAGACGCTCGATGCAGAGTTCTATGGTGTTGTTGTCGACATCAAGGCCGACTGGCCTGAAATGACGACAAGCTTCGGCTGCCCGTCTCACTCCAGCGGCCGCGCCCCGCGCTTGCTCTGCTCGTGGAACGCGGAGCGCGCCTTGACTCACACGTTGGGCGAGGCGCTGCATCACCCCCCCCCCCTTCCCAAGCTCGTGTGATAGGATGCGCAGGTCTCACGGGCTCTTCGTCTGCATTCGCAATGCAGATACCCACAGGCGCATCCGTTGGAAGCTGGAATTCAAGTCTTCTTTTAGGGGACGCACTCTAGTTGGGGATGTGATGGGCGCGGTGCGAGTGCTTCGCAAATGGGGGCCGCCTTGAGCCAAGCCCGACCTTTTTGGATGTCATGCAATTCGATTCGAAGTCAGACTATCCTTGTTTCTGGTGTTTCTGGAGGCCAAGTCCGCACGAGGAACGGGTATACCATTGTCTGAACATATCCGTGGGAATTGATTTGGCAACTTTCTCGATTGCTGAACTTCACTGTTGTCACCTGGGCGCGTTCAAGTCTTGAGTCGTGAATGCGCGGTGGGAGCTTCTGGAGGCAGGCGCAGTTGGAACGCAAGCCACTCGACGGGAGGACCGAGTCAGACACGGCCTACACATCGTGAAAAATATCTTGCACGATTGGTGCAACACAGAACGTTAAACAAACGACTGTTGAAACACAACCAAATTACAGAAGTAGGCGACCTCACGCCAGGCATGATCGGCGATAATACTAAACAATCATGGTCTACGAAAGGTGCAGAAACGAAGTGGCTGATGATTTTCACGTCTGACCTGCTGGAGCAATGCCATTCAAACTTACCGCCCTCGGACTGCGCTGGGGATGCACGGTCGGCTGGGAATGCGCTGAAGGCTTGGGGTGCGATTCTCACTGAACAGCCCCGGGAGCTTCCCCCAGAAGTGCGCGATCAGCTCGAAGGCCTGGCTGGCCTCCATTGCATTCACGCCGAAAAAGCAGGAGTCCACATGATGCCTGAACACCACCAGTTTAGGCATCTAGCGGGACAGGTACGCACCAAAAGGAACCCGAGGAAGTTTACGACATATCATGACGAAAGCATGAACAGTGTAATAGCTTCTATTGCGAGAACGGTGCGTAGGTCTCGCTTTTGGCCAATGGCATTCAGGAAGCATGGGAACATGTTCGAAGGGCGTGGGCCCGAGGGAAGGGTTGCTGCATGCATGCGCAGTGTGTGTTGTTACGGGCTTGCATTTTCACATCTGCATGTTGCTCTCAGCAGGAAGATTGGGCGGAGGGGCGAAGCCCCCGACCGCTGCGGCCACGGGTCAACGCCACGAGGAAAAGCAACCCCCTCGAGACCAATATGGATTCAAAGAAATGACATGCAATGAATTTCCGCTCCCCCTCCCTCGTCGCTCCTCGCCCCCCGTCCTTGCGCCCCAGTCGCAGCGATATCTCCGCGGGTGCGATTCCCAAATGGTCAGCAGGAAACGAGATGCAGTCAAGGCGATGCCGGGCAATGAGTTTCGAGCACTCCTCCTCTCCGCCCCTCGCACTCTGGAGGCGCCCGTCCCAATCGCAACGATTCGCGAGGTTCGCAAAAAAAATTTAGATCTCGACGCAGTGAAGTCCAACCAGAAAACGACGATCGCGCAATGAGTTTCGAGCACTCCCACCCCGCACCACCCCCCGCCCCATGTGTGTGTATATATGCATATATATATACTAGAACCACGCGCGCGCTGCGCGCGCGCTTTGGTTCTAGCAAGATGCGGCGACGGTTCCTTTCCACACCCTTTTTGGCGGAACAATGGAATCACATTCCACGCGGCAGAGGAGCTGTTGCGGGCGCGGTGGACGAATTCCACTCGGCATGCAACGCGAAAAAGTATGTTCGTTGTCGACGCGCTGGACGTGTTCCACTCGGCGTGCAACCATGAAACATACAGACGGCCGCAGGTCTAAATAGGATTCCGCATGATCCCACTTCAGCTGCCTACATACCCTTTGTTTCATTCCCAGGGGGGCGCCTCGAGAAAACAACTCACACACGTACAGCAGCAGCTCGTGTGTCCACCGGGGGGAGGAGGGGGGGCGGGCCCCAGTGCTTAATCAACCCGGTTGAAGCAACCGCTTTAAGCAGCCAAGATCTGGTCTTTGGGGAGGAGGGAGCGGGGGCCCGCGCCGATCGGCGAAACAAGACATAAGAAACAGCTACGTACCTCTCAAGACGGCTCAATGGGCCCGATTTCGGCACACCCCTCACGCACTCTACGCCTATCCAAGGCCTAGACGACCCAGAGCGTCCAAGGCCCCGCGACGAAAATCTTTACAACGATGGGCTGTCGTGAAGGGTTCTATGGTGCGCCCACCTTCGTCGTGCAACCACCACGCAAAATTTGCCAACACTGGGCCACCCTGAAGGTTTGAACGGTACGCGCCAAAAAAAATCGACAACGAATGATCGATCCGACGGTCTTCCCAGTACCGCGGCGACTGCCGGGACTGATCCGAGTATTCGCTTCCTTCGTGGCGGCCCTGAAAAAAAGTACACCCACCTCAAAAAGCCAACGTCTCGCGTGAGATATCCCCGAATGCTGACCGCAAGTGGGCAAATGTCCCACCCCGTGGTCGCTCCCCATTGTGGCGCCCAGCAACGTTTGTAGCGACATCGCGAACACCACGCGGCCCTGAAAAAGACGCGCCTACATCCGTGAAACAAGCGAACCGCTGGAGACATCCCCACAATCTGGGCACGAACCGGTAAGTGTCCTAATTATCCCCTGGCGGCACCCCCTTGTGTTGCCCAAGTGCGAGGCCTGTCACATCGCGATAATTCTGATCGTGATATGGAAAAGGAGGGAGGAGGAGGAGGAGGAGGAGTGAGTAGACGGAGGCGCGACACGGATAACAAGAATTCACGACGCAAAACACGGAAATAAACGCCGCAACATATTCCACGAGACGTGCAACTGCCTGCACAATGATCCGTTATCACCGTCGCACCCTTGATCCGCACGCGTTCGACGGAAACTGGCGGCAATCAAACTGGCCCAATCTGCCAGGGCATCGCTCGTGGGGGGAGGGCCTCCTCGCCTCGGGCTGCTCTCCCGCAGCCGCGCCCCGCCGTCGACGGCGAGCGCGCGCCTTGTGGGTGCCCTGACCGTCCCGGGCGGCCGCCGCAGGCCCGAACGTGCGTTTGATTCGCCCATGTCGCCCAGCCCGCCCATCTGAACCAAGAAAGCCGGTTTCTGCTGAGACATCCTCACGATTCGCTCTTAAACTTAAGCTGGCCACGGCGTGCAGGTGACGCTGGCGGTTTGCTGCCCGCGCCGAGGCGAGAGCGCCGTTTGGACGGACTTTCGGCCATTGTACGGTTCGGCCCGCATAGTACGCTATGTTATCAATGCGAGGCTAAGCTATGCGGTGTGATGCGATGCGATACTATGCTGTGCGATGCGATGCGATGCTATGCTACGCCATACTGTGCCATGCGATGATCTGCTAGTATATGCGACGCGATGCGATGCGATGCTATGACATGCTATGCGATGCTATGCTATGCTATGCTATGCTACGCGATGCTCGTCTATGCTGTGTTGTGCGATGCTATGCGATGCTATGCTATGCTCTGCTGTGCGATGCAATGCTATGTTGTAGCTCCAGTTGGTTCCCCTTCCTCACCCCCACCACCACACGCACAACCTCTTTATCACCCGAAGGGTGGTCGTACATGTAGGTATACACTGGCAGGATCTCGCGGCCAGAGATACAACCGCCTCGCGCACACTTGCCTGGAGCGGGGAGGGATGGGGAGGAATCTGGGAGGAGCGGGGAGGGGTGCAGAGTGAGGTGTCTTGTGGGCCTCTTGGACTGTCTCAGAGCGCTCTGGGATCCACAGGCGCCTACGGAGGTCGTCTTGGAGGGCTCTGTGGGACGTTTTGGGGCGATCCTGGGAGCTTCTTGGACCGTCTTGGAGGCCTTGTTGGGATGTCTTGCGGCGCTCTTGGGGTTCTCTGAGGCCGTCGTGGACGCTATTAATACAAAGCGCATATGCCCAAAATAGACGCTTCCCAAAGGAATTAGGGCGATGTGTGTTCCTTGCGGCCCTCATAAGTGTCCTCTTGAAGCCCTCTTCAAGCGCTTGGGGGGCCTCTCGGGCCGTCTTGAAGCCATCATGGGCGTCTTGACGAACTCTTGGACCGTCTCGGAAGCCTCCTGGACCGTCTGGGGAGCGCCTTCGGGCCCTCCGAAAGCCCCCCGAAGGACCCCGAGGGACACAGTGGGCACCGCGGGGGGAGGGGGGAGTTTGGGAAAAGTGGGCAGTCTCGGGCCCCAGGGGTCTGGTCGCGGGGTCCGCATGGTGATGGGCAACTATGATGAGCGCTTGCGCACTGCACTCAGATCCACCTTGAGCCAAAATGGCTACGGATGCTCGTGGGGCGTCTTTGGGGGCTCCTGTGGGGCCTCGTGGAGTCTCTAGGAGGCCTCTAGGGGGCCTCTTGGGCTCTCTTGGGGTCTCGTGGGGCCTCCTGGAGGCCTACTGGGGCGGAAGGCTCGAATTGTCGGTTCGTGTTCCCCCTCTTGAGCCCCTCTTGGGGCCCTCTTGAGGCGATCTTGGGCGCCTCTAGGGCCGCCTTGGGGCACTTTTTGGGCCATCTTGGGGGCTCTCTCTATTGCGCCGTCGTGGCGCCCTCTTTGGGTGCCTCTTGGGCCGTCTTGAGCTGGTTTCTGGGGCCTCATGGGCTGTCTTGAACCGTTGGAAGCACGAAACAGCGAGAACACGAACAACCTTCAAAAACCATTGAGGAAACCTACTTGCTTCGCCTCCTGAGTGCCTCGTGGGAGCACTTTTGAGGGCATCTTGGCCATCTTGAAGCTCTCTTGGGCTGTCTTCAAAACCATGTTGGACCAATTTTGGAACGCTCTTGTGCGGTCTTGGGCTCTCTCGGACCGGTCGTGGGCCATCAAGGCGCCCTCTTGGACGTCTCTCGGCCCCTTTTGACGTTTTTTGGCGCCCCCCGCTGGGCCCGAAACGGTCAGACGAAAAATCAGTGCACTTCGGAGGGCCCGGGACCCCCTATCCATTATACGTATATATATGTATGTATATACATACTTACATATATATATACTATATATTATGCATCCATAAACCAACACAGTATATATATGTGTATATATATGTATATATGTATATGTGTGTGCATGTATGTGTATATGTATTGAAAATGTGTATATATGTGTTCATATATACATACATGCATACACACATACATACATACATACATACATACATACATACATACATACATACATACATACATACATACATACATACATACATACATATATATATAGAGATAGATACATACATACATACATACACACACACACATACATACATGCATGCATACATGCATGCATGCATGCATGCATGCATGCATACATACATACACACACATACATACATACATACATACATACATACATACATACATACATACATACATACATACATACATACATATATACCTACCTACCTACCTACCTACCTACCTACCTACCTACCTACCTACCTACATACATACATACATACATTTCGGAGGGCTCTTGGGCTGTGTATTGGCCGTGTTGGGCCCATCTGGGGCCACGTTCGGGCCGTCAGGGCCGCCTTGGGGCCTCCCGCTCCCGCTGTGGGGCCCTGCATGGGCCTGTCCTGGGGCTCTCTTGGGCCGTCTGAGGCTCGTCCCAGGCAATTTTCGGGCTCCCTTGGGCAATCTTGGTGCTCTGTTGGAGGTCTTTTCGGCGGTTTGGGGGCGTCGTCGGCTGTCGTAGAGCGCCGGGAGGTCGAAAACGCGAGACACCGAAAAACATTTCAAAAACCAACGGAAATCAAGGATTTGAGCCTCTTCGGACTCTCGGGATGCTTCTCGGAGCTCTCTTGAGGCCTCTTGGAGGCCTCTTGGGCTGTGTATTTGCGGTCTCGAACCCATCCTGGACCACGTTAAGGCTAGCTGGGCTGTCTTGGAAGGGCTTGTCGAAGTCCCCGAGGGCTTCTGGGAGCTCTCTGGGACAGTCTGGGAGCTCCAGGGCCGCTCCGGGGTGCTCTGGGAGCGGACTGGGGAACCCTGGTCCTCCCATGCCCTGTCGTGGTCGCGGCCCCGGTCGCCCAGGCCTCGTGCACGGGGATATCTACATCTCTCTCTCTCTCTCTCTCTATGTATATATACACATCGACATATACATATACGTCTGCATATACATATACATTTCCATATGCGTATACATCTACATCTACATCTACATCTACATCTACATCTACATCTACATATGACATACATGTAAATATAGATGTACATATTAATTTACATCTACATCTACATATACATATACGTACACGTATACAATACATATACATGCCCATGTGTAAATACATATACAACTGCAGATCCATCTACGTATACATGTACGCATACATACACATATACATAAACATAAGCATATGCACATACGCATACCTAAACCTATACATATACATACACATATACATATAATTATGCATACGCATATGCATGCATCTATATTTGAAAATAAAATCATACCTATACACATGCATATGCCTATGTACAGATGCAGCTATACACAACAGTTTGCATACATATATATATATATACACATATTCACGTGCATGTCATGTACATGTACATGTATATATACATATACATATACACATGCATGTACAGCAACATGTGCATACACATATACTTGTACATATACATGTGTATATATATACATGTACATATACGTATATATATACACACATATATATATATATAAACATACATATGAATTTGTATTTGCACATACATATACATTTACATATACATGTACATACGCATATACATATACATGTGCATATACGAGAGAGCGTGATCCACCGCCGCTTTACTGTGGAAAATTGCCCACCTTTTCCTCCAGAACCCAGGGGTCTCCCCCCCCCCCCCTCCGAAAATCCCCCCCCCCTGCTGTATTGGGGCCCTCTCGTATTGGGGCGGTCTCGGGAGCTTCTGAGATCGTCAAGCACGGACCGACAGCGAAAACAAGCAATATGTTGAAAATATACGTTTTACAAAGAGAATGGGGCTATTTTGGCCCCTTGGGGCTCTCTTTGGGGCCCCATTGGGGGTCGCTTGGGGTGTCTTGGGGGCTTCTGAAGCCACCTTGAAGGCCATGTTGGGCGTCTGGGAGCGACCTTCGGTCGTCCCGGGTCTGTTCTGGAGCCTCTTGGGGCCTCCTTGGCGCCTTCTGGCGGCCTTCTGTGAGGCCCCGGGGCTCCCCGAGGGCCCCGGGGCCCACATTTGCGGTCGTCTTGGGCCCTTCGTGGGCCGTCCTGGAGCTCTCTGGGGCTGTATTGGGGCCCTCTGGGGCGCGTCCTCCGCCAGACCGACAGCGAAAACAAGCAATATGTTAAACATATATACGTTTTACAAAGGGAATGGGGTTATTTTGGCCCCTTGGGGCTCTCTTTGGGGCCCTATTGGGGGTCGCTTGGGGTGTCTTGGGGGCTTCTGAAGCCGCCTTCTGGGAGCGACCTTCGGGCGTCCCGAGTCTGTTCTGGAGCCTTTCGGGCCTCCTTGGTGCCTTCTGGCGGTCTTCTGTGAGGCCCCGGGGCCCCCCGAGGGCCCCGGAGCCCACATTTGTGGTAGCAGCGCCGGTCCCGGGCGCACGGACCTGGTGCGCCGTCATATGAATAAATACGTATGATGTTTTACCATGCGTATACATACACATACGTGAGATGTTACTCCATGCATATGCATACACATACGTAGATGTGATACCATGCATATGCATACACATACGTAAGCATTGACACACACACTGCATGTACATGCACGCACGTAAGATGCTGTACCATGCATGTAGATACATGTACGTATGATATGAGGTCACAGATGTTCATAGATATACGTGTGCTGTGGTCTCAGATATACAGATATACAACCATGCCCCCCTAGCTGAATATGATACCTATGTGTGAATCATACGGGGCGCGCATGGGTTAACATCACACATGCATAGGGCGGTGTGTCCCGACAGGCGGCTCCACAGCCGGACAATTGTTTCAAGGGTTTTGTTTCAAGTTGTGTTTCAAGTTTTGTTTCTGGGGCGTTTCGGATTTTGTCTCTGGGCCCTGGCCTGGTTTTGTTTCTGGGCCCTGGCCAAGAGTGCCCAAGAGGCCCCCCCGGAGGCCCCAAGAGGTCAGAGTTGTGAGGATGCCTCAGGCGGTAGTGGCCAGACCACCTGCTCAGGGCATCTCGCAACTCAGAGTGGCGAGGGTCTCAGGCGGAAGTGGCCAGACCACCTTGGGGCAATGTATCTCCGAGGTCAGAGCTCAGTGCATCTCGGAACCCAGAGTTGCGAGGATGTCTCAGGCGAACGTGCCCGGACCACCATGGGGCAGGGCACCTCCGAGGTCAGAGATCGCAGGATGTCTCAGGCGAGATCGGAGTGAACACCTCACCTCAGGGCGTCTCGGAACCCAGAAATGCGAGCGTGTCTCAAGCGAAAGTGCCCGGACCACCGTGGGGCAGGGCACCTCCGAGGTCAGAGTTTCGAGGATGTCTCAGGCGAAAGTGGTCTGACCAACTCAGGTCAGGACGTCTCGGAACCCAGAGCTTTGAGGATGTCTCAGGCGAACCGGGCCTCCTCCTGCGCTTCCTCCTCTTCATCCTCCTCCTCCTCCTCCTCCTCCTCCTCCTCCTCCTGCTCTTCCTCCTCCTGCTCCTCCTCCTCCTCCTCCTCCTCTTCTGCCTGGATGCTGCGCCGGTTGCGAACGCCTGCTCCTCCACGAAATTAGTCCTCATCCGCCTCCCCTTGCCCATGTCCCTCCCCGCCTCCTCGCTCTTTCTCCCCCTCCTCCTCCTCCTCCTCCTCCTCCTCCTCCTCCTCCTCCGTCCTACTCCCCCCCTGTCCTGTCTTCATCCTCCCACTCCTCCTCCCTGCTCCTCCTCCGCTGGCCGAGCCGGGCCGGGCCGGGCCGAGCCGAGCCGGCGGAGGAATAGTCTGATTATGGAAGGGAGGGGGAAGAGAACGAACGAGAATTGCAACGTCACACAAAACTTGCATCAAAAGGAGCGTTGCAAAAAAAATGCAACCACAGGATATCAGGGATAGTCTGATTATGGAAGGGAGGGGGGAGAGAACGAGCAGGAGGAGGAGGAGGAGGAGGAGGAGGAGGAGGAGGATATGGATGAGGTGTTTTTTCGAACGGCCGAAACGGTCCTCCCGGCCCCCTCCACCTCCTACTCCTTCTGGCTCTACCCTCGCCTCGGATTGCGCTGGACGCCTGCCCGACGTTCACTCCTCCTCCTTCTCCTCCTCCTCATCCTCCCTCCTCCTTCCCGGGTGCCCGGGGGATGCCCGGATGCCCCGGTGCCGGGGTGCCTGCAGTGCCTGGGTGCCCGGGTGCCCCGGTGCCCGGGTGCCCGACAGGGGGTCTTCCGTGCGGGTCTTCCGTGCGGCGACAGTGCTCTCGCTGTTGAAGGATGCGAATCCAAAGGCGCAGTTGTACGACCGAATGTGCTGCATGAAGTGGTCGTGGGAAAGACCCGGACGAAAGAGCTGAGCAATTTCGGCCGGAGCGGGAGGCAGTAGGGGGATGCCAGCCAGGGCTCCGTACCTGGAGCACGCGCCGAAGTCCTTTCTGCGTGCTGCCGGGCAACGCGCGCGTTCGGCGAAGAAGTGCAGAGCCCCGCACGTTGCGCAAGCTCCTTGAAAGTGGCCGGTCGGAGAGAGCGACGCTTTCGGAACGCGGTCGCTGCATCATTCGTCTGTCGACCACCAGCCGGCGCGGTGGCCGGTGCGTACGCCAAGAGAGTCCCAGGCACGGGTTCTGCGAACCAGTTCCGATGCGCTGCGCAGGCGGGCGGACAGCTGGACGAGTTCGGAAGTGCTACGCGGGTGGACTTGAGGCGACACCACGGCACGGAACATTTCGGCGAGTCACGTGCTCGGAGGTACATGCGGACGGCTGCCCTCACCTGCTTGCGGAGTGCTCGCAACGGATCGCTACGTGGACGAGCGTGTGGGACACCAAAAGACCCCGACGTCGGAGGATGATGGGGCCCGGCGGCGGCGGTGGCTACCGCGGCATGTCGGACGTGGTCGGGGCAGTATCCGGTGGCGTACATTGCTTTCGTCAACTTTCTGTCGCACAGTGGGAAGGAACATGTGGGTTTAAAGCAACGTTCGCACATGCCGTTGTTGCGCGGCACTGCGCGTCGCACGCCATGGCGGGCGGGGGCGCGGCAGCGGGCCTTTCCGGGCCCCTGGCAACGGGGCCCCGCGAGGCAACAGTGCCTACATTCCACCACGGTGCCGAGAGGGCCCACGCGAAAAGCGCACCCAATGGCACGATTGCTACATGGCTTCCCTTTCCGAATGCACGCGATGCAGAGGCCGTCGGACGACTTCCGTTAAACTACACCGTTGCACCCAGACGAGCTACAAGGGCGTTCGGCTTGCTCGTAGGATCGTTTGGAGAGGGATGGTAGTGGTTGTGGTGTGGACAGCCCACGCGTTCGACATTGGCCTGCTGAACCAGGGGTGGGACGGCGGTCGCACCTACGCGTCGCGCATGGGAAACAGGACGAAGTGCAAAGACAACACAAAGTGTCCTCTGGCGACTCGACTACGTTCGTGCACGCGGGCGCGCGGCAGAAGTGGAGCAGGGCGGGCGGTTGGCAAACGAGGCAATGCTGTCCGTGTTGTCGAAGGACGCGGAAGTTGCAGGTGGCCGTAGCGCAAGGAAAGACCCCGACGATGCACATGGGGCATTGCGCGCCCGTTCGAGATGTGTTTTCTTGCACCGCTGGCGCCCCGCACTTCGGAGCGCTACATCGCGAGGGCGTAGATCCAAGCGCCGTCGAAGACTGCGCTGGAGCGGCTAGAGAAGGGCTGGCGGCTGGGCTGGCTCCGCCACAGTGGGCGCGCAGATCTGGAGTTCCGGGCGCTCCTCGGCGCGAGAAGCACACTGTGCACGGTCGACGTCCGGCTTGGCATGGGGCGCAAGTACTGCGGGCTGCATCGTTCCGTTCCTCCTGGCAGCCAGGCGATGCGCAGGCGAATTGCCGACCAGGGTTGTAGGGGCAAGAATGGCTGTTGTGATGGTTAACGCATTGCGGAAGCCGGCCTGATGCATTTTTGACCTTTTGCCGGGCGTGGGAAGGACGCCCCGGCGCCGCGAAGCGACAGGGCAGGGAGCCTTCAGAGCAAGGAAAGCACGGGCCAGATGATTTGTTGGTTGCCAGAAGGCGGCAGCCGACGCGGGCGTTCCTACGCAAGTTCCATTCACGCGTGGTATTGCGGCATGGGTCGGAATTGTGCGCTGTGCAGAAAGTGGGCGTGACATGTGTTTTTGGCCGTCGGAAGGGTGGAGCTACAGGAGCCTCGCACTGGGGGCGGGAACACCGTGCATCTGCCGAAAGGCACCGCAGGCAAAATCTCTGACGTTCTCGTTTGCTGGTGCCTTCGACTGGGATCTGAGCTTGGAAGTCCACTGCAAATTGGATAGTTATGACACGTGTGTCGCGGCCTCTCAGTAACAGCTGGAGCCATGACCACGAATACGGAGGTGCAGGAAGCGGCGGCTCGACCCGCGATATGGATGGCAGCCTGCAATGCCGTACAAGTAAGCAGGAGAATACTGACTGGTGACTGCGGAGGCAGCAACATCATGTCTTCAGCCGATATGGGGTACGGGGTCGGTGGAGCAGGACGCGGAAGTGCAACTCGGAGACCTTGTTGGAAGCTCCGGGGACAGCCTCGGCGCTGACCTGGGCCCCGTCATGGCTCCATGGATGGGCCAATGGTTGTGCACGGAAACGGAAAGAGCGCTGAAGGAACTTGCCCGAGACGGCTCATGGCACCCTTCGCTCTTGGAAGCGTAAATGTTAAGGGCTGGTTACGTCACTGCTCCCCGACCTCCTCTCCTCCTCGTCATCATCATCAGCCTCCTCCATGTCCTCCCCGCTCTCTTCAATCTGCCGCTCCTTCTCTTCCTACACCTCGTTCTCGTCCTTCCTCACCTCGAGTCACTCCCCAGTCCTCCTCATCCTTCGCTCCCCTTCCATCCTTGTCATCAGCATCCCTCGCCACCATTACTTACGCCTCCTCGTCATCATAATGTATGGTGTGGCTCTCGCGTGGCCATCATTGGGCTGTCTTGGGGCCTCGCATGACCCTCTCGGGGTCAGTTTTTGGAGGCATACTGGAAGTCTCTGGGGCGTATTGGGAGGAGTTGTTGGGCCTCTTGGGAGCCTCCGGGGAGCCTTTTGGGGGGCGCTTGGGTGGCCTCGGGGGGCTTCTTGCGGCCTCGTGGGGCCCTCTTGGGGTCCGCTGGGCTCGCTTAGGCAATCTTGAGGCCATGTCGGGGCCCTCCTGGGGCCGTCTTGGGCGACTCCTGCGCCGTCCTGGGGCGCTCTTGGACCGTCTTGGGACGCCTTTGGGGGCGTCTTGGGCCGTCTTGGGCCCGGCTTAAGGGTCTCTTGGGCCGTCCTGGGGCTCTCTTGGGGGCCTCTTGGGCCGTCTTGGAGCGTCGGAAAGCAAAAAAAACAAGAACGCGAAAAACATCGAAAGAACCACTGACAAATCAGCGTTTGTGGCCTCTTGGGGTTCTCTTGGGAGGCGTCTTGGAGGCCGCTGGGGGCGTGTTGGTGGCCGCTGGGCTCGCCTGGAGGCCATGCTGGCGCGTGTTGGAGGCTCGCTGGCCTTTTAGGCAGTCGTCAGGCCATGTTGGGGCCCTCCTGGGGCTGTCTTGAGCGGCTCCTGGGTTGTCTTGGGGCTCACTTGGGCCATCTTGGGACGCCTTTGGGGGCCTCTTGGGTTGTCTTGGGGCCGGCTCAGGGGCCTCTGGGGCCGTCCTGGGCTGTCTTGGGTGCCTCTTGGGCCGTCTGGCAGCGTCGGAAAACAGAAAGCGAGAAGGTAAAACAAATAGAAAAAACAATGAATAATCAACGTTTGTGGCCTCTTGGGGCTCCTTGGGAGGCCTCTTGGAGGCCGCTTGGGGCGCGTTGGTGGCTTCTGGCCTCGTTTGGAGGCCATGCTGGCGCGTGTTGGAGGTCCGCTGGGCTCGCTTAGGCAGTCTTCAGGCCATGGCGGGGCCCTCCTGGAGCTGTCTTGGGCGGCTCCTGGGCCGTCCTGGGGGCCTTTTGGGCCGTCTCAGGACGCCTTTGGGGGCTTCTTGGGCCGTCTTGGGGCCGGCTTAGGGGCCTCTTGGGCCGTCCTGGGGCTCTCTTGGGGGCCTCTTGGGCCGTCTTGGAGCGTCGGAAAGCAGGAAAAGCGAGAAGACAAAAAACATTGGAAAAAACAATGAAAAAACAACGTTGTTTGCCTCTTGGGGCTCTCTTGGGAAGCGTCTTGGAGGCCGCTTGGGGCGTGTTGGTGGCCGCTGGGCTCGTCTGGAAGCCATGCTGGCGCGTGTTGGAGCGCTCGCGGGCTGTCTTGGCTGGGCTGGAGCCCGCCCTGGCGGTCTCTGGAGCCGAACGGGAACACTTCCGAGCGGCCCTGGGGGCCCTGCACCCCCATGCGCCCCCGAGGTCCTTGGGCTCGGCCGGGGGGCCTCGTCCCCCAGGATATATATATATATATATATATATATATCGCGCCCCAATCGCAGCGGTCTTTCCGCGGGTGCGATTCCCATGTGGCCAGCGTGGGCCAATATGCAGTCAAGGCGATGCTGCGCAATGAATTTCGAGCACTCCCCCTCCCCGCCCTTCGCACCCTGGAAGCACGCGTCGCGTCCAATTCGCAGCGGATCGCGCATATTACCTCCTCCTCTTCCCAATCGCAAGTCCCCCCACCACTCCCGTGCCCCTTCCTTCCTCTAAGCGGCGGGTCAAAAGACTGAGGGGGGGGGGGGGGCTTCTCACCGCCGCATGTTGCTCCGCTGTCCTTGGGCGTTCCGCCCTCCCTCGCCACGCGGCCAAGGGGCGGGCCGAGGGCCAGCGGATTTCGACCTCGCACGTGGGTTCTGAGTTGGGCGCGCCCGGCTTTGCCAAGCAGGCCGCCTGTAACATCTGCAAAGAATTCGGCCCCAGTCTTTTTGCCCAGCGGCTGGGGTTCAAGAAGGCAGCCAAACTCGTTTCTGATCAGCTAGGCAGTGTAGAAAGAGACTTTGATTTGTTCGATGTCCCCATCTGTCTTGACAACGTGCATCTCCGCGTGCGTTTGGTCACCGTGCGTGCCAACCGACCGCTCGCGTGGGCCGCGTGTTCCGACTGGAGTTTGTCTCGCATGCTCGGGAGTGCATGCGTTGGTCGGGCTCGCGTACTTCACGTGCTCGTGTGCCAGGCGTGCTCAGACTTGATCGCACTTCCAGTCTCAAACGCTGTTTCTTTGGCAGCCAGGTTTGCTGCGTCGCTGGAATTATGTCCGAGACATTCGG
>CAUYUJ010015627.1:1020449-1027496 GCA_963575745.1 Prorocentrum cordatum
GAAGAGAGAGCGAGGGAAGAGGAGAGAGAGATAGAGATAGAGAGAGAGAGAGAGACAACGAGAGGAACGCGAGAGAGAGAGATAGAGCGGAGGAGAGAGAAAGAAGAGAGAAGAGAAGAGGAGAGAGCAAGAGAGAGAGCGAGAGAGAGAAGAGAGAAGAGAGAGAGAGAGGGAGAGAGAGAGGAGAGAGAGAGGGAGATAGAAAAGAATAGAGGAGCAGGGAAAGAGGAGAGAGTAGGAGGAGGAAGAGAGCGAGGAGAGGAGGGATAGAGAGAGAGGATAGAGTAGATAGGAGGGAGATGAGAAGAAGAGAGAGAGAGAGAGAGAGAGAGGAGAGGAGATAGAGAGAGAGAAAAGAGAAGAGAGAGAGAGAGAGAGAGAGAGAAACGGGTGTGCCTCCTCCTCCCCTCCCTTTTCCTCCCCCTTCTCCTCCTCCTCGGTCGGTCTCTGGATCTTATACTTGCAAGTGCACTCGAGGCGATCCGTGGTTTTTAGTCGCTCTCAACAATATGTTATATGTATGTATGTAAACGTATGTATGTGTACATACATACATACAACAATACATGCATACATGCTTGCATTCGCACATGTATGCACGCGTGCATGCATACATACACACATGCATGCATACATACATGCGCACATCTACGTAATGTGTACATGTACGCATATTGGTATGCATAAACCGATATATGGATATAAAGAGGATTATGGGGAGTGCAGCCACGATGCGCGCGCACGCGCATACATGCATTTATGATTATGCGTATGTATGTTGATGTGCGCAGATCATCCGTACATTTGCACACGCATATATACCGTGCACGTGTATATGATGATAAAGAATGGAAGCATGCGCGCACACGCCGCAAACCACAAAAAAAGCTGCGGCTGCCAATTGCGTAGAAAAAACTGCGCTACAAGAAAAAACCGCGCTGGAACATTGCTGCAACAAAGAAGCTGTGGACGCAACAGAATATGTAAAAAGCTGCCGGCGCTTCTGGGGCTGCGGGGTAACTCCTGGGAAGCCCCAGCTTCGGAGCCGGTGGCCCCCGCCGAGAACCCTTCGGACCCGGGGGCCCGATACCCGGAGCGACTTCGAGCCCTGGATCCCGAGTCGCCCTCGCGACCCACGGGGGCAGGCGCGCCGGGCCTGGCCCCGGGCACGGAGACGCTCCGCCCGGAGCCAATGCGCGACGATCGGGGCACTTCAGCTGAAAAGGGCGCACTCGGCAAAGCAGGGGCCATGTCCGGACTGGGGGCGCTCGGCAGGACCGCGGGCCCGCCCCGGCCGGCGGCCTCAAATTCCCGAATGCCTCGACCCACGGTCGACTCGGGGGAGTTAGCTTCCTCAATCGGGGCAAGGCGGGTTCTCTGAGCCGGAGGCTCGCCGGGGGCCCCCTCGGAATCCGAGGGCCGCGCAGCGGCCCGACGGGGCGTCTCGGCGTCAGAAAGCGGGGCCGCGCTCGAACCAGGGGAAACCAATCGAGACATCGAGGGCTCGGAGGCGGCCACCGTCGGAGAGGGCCCGGGGGCCTGCATCGCTCGCCCCCCAAGGTCCCGGGACTGCCTCGGAAGCGGAGGGGTGTCCAGGGCCTGGCGCAGGGCGGTGGGCAGCTCGCTCGTCGGCTCCGGGGCCGCAACTGCGGCTCCACTTGAAACCGCTGGGGCCGCTGGATCAGGCAGCGGCTCCGCCGCGGCCTCGGGGGAATCAGAAGCCTCCGGGGGAGGCGAGTCCTCAGCGGCCACGTCGACGGCGCCAGATCGCTTCGCTGGGTTTCGAATCTGGCCCCTCAGTCTGTCGAAGGAAGAGCTGTCCATTAACTGCGCTCCAAGAGTCTCAGCCCTCGTGGCCGAGCGAACTGGTTCGGCCGAGCATTTTAGGAGCCGCGCCCGCATGGCGACCCACGCGGTTCCCCCGGGGCCACCAGACTGGAAAACCACAACCCCAGGCCCTGTCCACCTCTCTTCAGCGAATGCGATCTATTGGAAGATGTTGAGCGCCGGTGGACGTAGACCCACTGGCCAGGTGAGAACTGCCGGCCCACGTGCTGGCGGGCCGACGCGGCCTCAGCTAACCGAGATCGCGCATCCAGAGCGGCCAGCGCGCGACGAGCTGCCTCTCGGATCCGATGTAGGCGAGCAAAGGCGGCGGCTGCAGCATCGTTGTCGGCGGATCCTGGCTGCGGATCTTCTGAGCCAACGAGGTCGAGGCCGTCATCCGACAGCAGACTCCGCGGCATACGCGGGTTCTCGCAAAACGCCCGCTGGGGGGGACTGAAACCACCCTTGCGAAAGGTCCGGCTCTTGGCCGCCACCACCTCACATAAGAGAAGGTCCGTCTCTTCACGGGAAGTAGGACTACAACCGAGGGCGGCCTTAGACAACGCCTCTTTCACCCCCCCCCCGTGTCTCTTGCACTTTCCATTGTGCTGTGGGGCGCTAGCAGGGGCGACGTGAACGAAAATGCCCAGGCGTTCACACCCCCTCGCGAGAACGGACTCGAACTCGGAACCCCCGTCGCTCATCAACATCACAGAAATCCCAAAAGGGCGGACCCACCACCTCAAGAAAGCTCCCCGCACCGTCTTCGAAGCATCGTCATCGAGCAGCGCGCACTGTTGAAAGCTCGCGCCGTAGTCGATGACATTGAGCACTGGGGTGCTCTGACCACGCATTTCAAGATTAAAAAAATCGATGGCCACTATCTTGTTAAAGTGATAAGTATGGGGCAGGTGTGCTTTGCGGCGCCACCCCGCTCTGGCGTGCGTCTCGCACTGATCACAGCGGAACTCTTCCTTAACTAACTTCAGCACGTCCAGTCGAGCTCCGGCTATCCTTAGCGCTCGCAAGAAATCCTCACGCCGGGGGTACCCAATATTATCATGCAGTCTGGCAACCTCGCGCTGCGTGTCGGGCGAAACGGGGGCAGTCGGCTGACTATGCTGCCGATCAGGCACTGGGGCCCGACGGGTCTCGGGCTCGTCCCCGCCGTCTTCCTCGGCCTCCGCAACTCCTTCCGCCGCGTCCGCCGGGAAGTTCCCCAGCCCGTCGGAAGAGTCTCCTCGGTGGGCCAGGAACGCCTGCCCCCTGTGATGTCTCCATGCTGTCAGCTCAACGCCGCGGGCCATCGCGGCGACGAGCGCGCCAGGGCACGCTTCGGCTGGACTTGTCCTGGAGGCGCCAATCAAGGGGGTGCGCTCATGGGCCCGCGAGCACTGAAGGCCGCCGGCAGCAAGGAAATCGGCAGAATTGCTCATCGCAGCTGTGCGCTTCTTAGAGGGCTTGGATGGATCCCCGACCACGTCAAGACCAAATTCACACTGATCGAAACTCAGCTTCAGGAGCCCGGGCAGGGAGGCCACGACTTGGAGCGAATTGAGGTCCCGCGAGCTCGCCCCTGAGGGCTGCCCCAGAGCAGAGCATCGACCGCGGCCCACCTGGCACTCGGCCGCCCGAGCGCACAAGTGCATGCATCGAATCCCGCGACCCTGAACGGTTCTCTGCCTGCTCGGATCCATCCTGCCCGAATAGGACCCGGGCCTGTGGGGGAGCTCTGCACTCTGGAGACATCGAAACAAAGAGAGGGGCCTCGGCCTCCAAGGCCGCCCGCAGCTTAGCCTCGCCCTCGGGGGTGCCGGGATCAACCCCTAGGAGCACATCTAGGGCCCCCGCCGCGCGACATCCCCCGCGCCTCAGCTCCGCCGTGACTCGAGGCCGAGAGAAGATCTCTAGGGCCAGGGCTCCTCCGCTATCCCTCTCCAACTGATTCCTTTCTTTTCGACGTCGGCCCCGAAGGGCCTGCAGGCCGAGACCGTCTAAGGTCCGGGCGGCGGCGTCGCGAACTCGACGAGGCAGAGTGGCCTGGGGCCCAATCACCTCTAGGCGCCCGTCTAAGGCGGCAGCCGCGAAGCGGTCGATCTCGACGAGGCCGAATCTGCTTTCCTTCTTCCGTCCGCGCCTGTGCTCCTCCTCCAGCTGCTTTCCGCCTGGTTGGTGCCCTTTTTCCTGCTGCTCCTCCTAGCACTTTCTGCACCGGAGCGCGACGCCGAGGTCGCGGGCGTCTGTCGAGCCGAGGCCAGCGACAGCGCCCAGCGCTCCAATGGCTCCCCAGATCCCAGATGCCCAGACGATTCCTGTTCTGTTCTCAACCTCGACCCAGCGGGCCCCCTTGGGAATCGGGGTAGCTGGAGCTCTCCCCCCACAGGCGCGCAGGGCGAATGCGGCGAATAACTTTCGAGGCTCAGGCGCCCCAAGACGAACCGGCTGCCACTCGAGCTGCTGGGCAGCCTCTCGCCCCGAGATCCATGCGCTGCCTACCTTGTCCCAGATCCCCAAGACGCTCCTCGAATCCTTTCTGAAACCTCTGGCCCCTCGGCACCCGTTAAAGAAGACGTCGAAATCCCGGACGAAAGCGCCCCCTGAGTGGACCTCGAACAAGACGAGGCCAGGCCGGCCCTCACGCAGCAGCGTCTCCAGACATGCGTCGGTCAGCCGCCGAAGCGATCCGCCTGGCCCGGGCTGCCCGCTGCCTCCGAGACCGCCGGCGGTGGCGCAGCGCTCTGCTGGGTCAGGTTCGTCGCCGCGTGGGCGAGGCGGGCCACGTCGGCCTCGGAAATCAGCGGGCGGCTCATCAGCTGCGCGATCAGCTCGCTATGTTGCTCCGCGATATTCTTCATCCCCCGAGGCCGTCGTCCGCCGCGACCTTCGGATGGCCGATGGCCTCCTTGAGCTGGCGGCCCTGTTGCGTCACCATGTCCATGATCCGCTGAAAACACCGCTCGCCGCTCTTGCGCTGGCTCTCGACCAGCTGGTTCATGTCGAAGAGGGCCCGCTGCATCTCGGCCACCGTCACGGCCCTCATGCGGGGCGGGGGGTTCGCCCTCTTGGGCAAGGGCGCCCCCGGAGGTGGCGGCTTCCGCGGGGCGTAGCCCTCGCTGGTCGGCACGACGTTCGGGTTCGGGAAGGAGCCGGCCGAGAGGCCCCGCGCAGAGGCCCGGTGGCGCTCCGGGATGCCGAGCTCGGGCGGCGGCGCCTTGGGGCGCGGCGGGACAGTCCAGGGGCCCCCGCGTTGGAGGTCGTGATCCTTGATCATCTGCTCGAGCTCCGTCTGCGCCCCGGCCTCGGCGGCCCTGTTGATCTCGAGCTTCTTCTCTTTCAGCGCCTCCTTCCGCTGCGCGTCGGCCTTCTCCTCGTCTGTCGTCTGCCTGTGCGCCAGGCGGCCCCTTGCACTGCGTGCAGTCCGTCCAGTAGCATTGCTGGTTGCTGCTCGAGTGCCTGGCCCACGGCGGATGAACGCAGCCCTCCTGGACCATCTCCTCCTGGGCGTCCGAGCACCGAGACACCGCGCCGACCGCGCTGGTGCACGCCCGGCTGAACCATGTCGCTTTGAAGCAAAGATGTCTTCAGCGGTGGTCGCTCACCTCGAAGTGGAGGTGGCCCTGCAGGAAGAACTGCCTGTCCACCTCGCTCATCCCTTCGTTGGCCAACATCTGCTCCATCCGTGCCCGCTCGACCAGGTCGCCCAGCTCTTCCTCGCCTGGAATCTCCTCGTCGTCGTGATCTGGCATGAACTTCAGGCCCCCCGGGCCCTCGACCGCCGCGATCTGGGCCCCGCGACGAAGAGAAATAAGGTCGATCGTCGTCTTGCCCTTGCTGCGCGAGCCGCCGCTCACGAGCTTCTTCTTCGGCGGCATCTCCGGGTGCGAAGCTGCCGTCGCTGGGCCGGGTCTATGGCCGGAGCTCGCTTGCCGAACTTGGTTTGCAAAACCCGCGCGGGGCCGAGCGCAGATATCGCTCCGGGGCCGTCTCGGCCCCAAGAAGGCCGGAGACGCAGGGCGGCCGACGACGACGACGACGGCGACGACGACGACGCCGACGTCGACGGCGACGAAGACGACGACGCCGACGCCGACGACGACGACGAAGACGACGACAAAGTCGCCAACGAAGACGACGACGAGGGAGGAGGAGGAGGACGACGGCGACAACGACGACAATGACGACAACGACGACAACGAGGGAGGAGGGAGGACGGCGACGACGCAAACGACGAAGAAGGGGGAACGACGGCGACACCGACGACGACAACGACGAGGGAGGAGGGAAGACGACGACGAAACGACGACGACAACGACAACGACGAAGACGACGACGAAATAGGAGGGGCGACGACGAGACGCCGACGACGGACGACGAAGACGACGACGAGGGAGGAGGAGGAAGGGTGACCACGGCGACAGCGACAACGACGACGGAAGCGACCACGACGCCAAAGAGGACGACGACGACGAACACGAGGAAAGACACAGGACGATGTAGGCGACGACGACGACGACGCGGGAGGAGGGAGGACGGCGACGACGACGACGACGACGACGACACCGCAAAAGCGCGCGCGCTTTGGTTGACAATCCGCGTTGCGAAACCTTGTGTTTTTGTGCGTTTTTCTGGGGCGCGCGATTTTGAAATCCTTCCGAAACTGATGGGTTTTGACAGATTTCGGCGCACGCGCGCGACGACGCGCGCGTCTGCGCTTTGTTATTTTTTGCCGAGGATTGTCGCGACGGGACACGCGCAGGGGCGGTCGGCAGATTTCGCCATGCGCGCGCGACGCCCGTTTGGTAACATGTTGAGAGAATATTGCAAAACCAATGGTGTTCTTAAGATTTCGCAAGAGCTCGCGCGTAAGCCTTTATATATATAATGTCACGAAACCATGTGTAGTTGTATGCTGTTTGAAAGCTCGATTGCGAAATCCTCCCGGCACCGATGGTTTTTGAAGGATTTGGGCATGCGCGCGCGACGACGCGCGCGCGTGCACTTCGTCCCATTATTTGCAAGGGATTCGTGACACAAGTGTTATGTTAGAAAAAATGCAGCGGCGATGTTTTTGGGGGGGCGCAAGGGGGCCCCAGGGGGGGATGCCGGTTGGCCTGGGACATTGTGCTTCATATTCAGGATGGACATGTGGTCATAATCAAATGTGATTTACACGCCCGAAAGGGGGGGCGACAACGCCGGGGGCGGGGGGGGGGGGGGGGG
>CAUYUJ010015628.1:0-2500 GCA_963575745.1 Prorocentrum cordatum
TCCTCCTCCTCCTCCTCCTCCTCCTCCTCCTCCTCCTCCTCCTCCTCCCCTTCCTCCTCCTTCCTCCTCATCCTCCTTATCCTCCTCCTCCTCCTCCTTCTCCTCCTCCTCCTCCTCTCATCCTCCCATCCTCCCATCCTCCCATCCTCCATCTCTCGCCCCTGTAAGTCACGCGCCCCTGTCGCACCATCTGACGGGCGTTTCGCTTGACACCTCTTCTCAACGTGCTTTCGCCAAGCGAAGCATCCCTCCTCCTCCTCCTTCTGGTCCTCCTCCTCCTCCTCCTCCTCCTCCTCCTCCTCCTCCTCCTCCTTCTTGTCCTCCTGCTCCTCCTCCTCCTCCTCCTCCTCCTCCTCCTCCTCCTCCGTTCCCGCCTTGTGATAGCCCCGCTTCCACACCGGCGTCGGCCTCGCTGTGAGCGGTCTGTTCTCCAGGCGCGCCTCGCCTTCCCCAGGTGCACCCGCCGCGTCGGGCTGTGCAGGGGGGGCCCCGGACTTCCTTCCTCGTGCTCCTCGTGCTCAATGCGTGCCCCTTCGTGCTCCTTCTCGTGCTCCTTCTCGTGCGTGCCTCCTCGTGCTCCTCGTGCTCCTCCCTCGCTCCTTCCTCGTGCTCCTCCTCCTCCTCCTCGTGCTCGTGCGTGCCCCTCCCTGCCCTCTCGCTCCTGCCGCCGCCCCCCTCGTGCCTCGCCCTGGCCTCCCGCTCGCACCGGGGCCCCGCCCTGAGGCCAGCCCCCCGTGCCCCGGGTGCGGCTCGGCCCCCCCGCCTCCTCCTCCTCCTCCTCCTCCTCCTCCTCCCCTCCTCCTCCTCCTCCTCCTCCTCCTCCTCCTTCTCGTCTTCTCCTCGGCCGCCTCTTCGCTCTTCCCCATCCTAGTCTCCTCTTCTGCATCTTCTCTCTCCCTTCCTCGCCATGATGCCCCCATCCTCCCTCCCCCTTCGCCTCTCCTCCCTCTCTTCCCTCTCTTCCCTCCCGCTTCCTCCCCCCCTCCTCCTTGTCTCGTCCTTTTCCGTTTCTGCTCCCTCTGCTGCGTTCGCACTCGCTCTCTTCCCGCCCGTGCTCCTGCGTCCCTCCTCCTCGCTGCCATCCCCCCTCTGCCCCTCCCCCGTCCCTCCCTCATCCCTCCTCCCTCCTCCCTCCCCCCCTCCCCCTCCTCCCCCGCTGGCCCGAGCTCCGCGGCGCGCCCTTCTGCTCCGGCACCGCGCCCTGCCGCCCCGAGCGACCGCGCACACGCCGCGGTGGAGCTGCCGCTGCTGCTGCTGCTGCTGCTGCTCCTCCGCCTCCGGCCCCGGCAGGCTGCCGCCGCCCGGGGCTCGGCGAACGGCCGCTCTTGTTGTGGAAGTCGACCGGTGGAGAGGAAGCAGGCTGCCAAATAGTTTCCAGATGAACATGTTTCAAACATGGTTAGAATATGTGAAAGCACGTTTGAAACATGTTTGGAACACGCTTTACGCATTTAAAACGCATCTTTAACTCAATGATCGGATTGTGAAAGTGTCCATTGGCATGGCATCCACAGCGCTCTTGTGCCCTGTCAACCGGCATCGCCCAGACGTGTGCAGCCTTCTCGGCGAGGACCATCGAGGATCATCTCGGATCACCTTGCCAAAAGTAACTGCGCACGAGGCCGAACAAAGGCACGGGAAATGGACGTCCGAGCGATGGCCAGGTCACCGTGAGCCTGTATCGTATTGTAGCGCTTGCCGTGAAAAAGCTCCGACCGCGCACTGAGAAGGCAGACGTCGAACAACAGCAAAGTTACCCGCTGACGCACCCAGCCCATCCGAGTTCATTGCCAGTATCAATGGGTGCATCCCGAAACGGATGACGACATGGTAGGGAAGGCGACCTGTTTGTGCAAGCTGCATCGGAGCCTACGTACTGCACGCCACACAGGACCGATACAGTCAACCCGAAGAGTAAGGATGAGCAACTTTCCAAAGTTACCCTTGCATCCTTCCCCTTCGCTGGCCGCTTTCGCTGCCGCGCCCCGCTCGCAAAGTGCCGACATGGCCTTCCGAGGCCCCTGCATCCTTGTCGTGCGTCTTTCCTGTACGGGTTGACTCTGTGAGAAATCGCGGGAGGAGGAGGAGGAGGAGGAGGAGGAGGAGGAGGAGGAGGAGGAGGAGGAGGAGGAGGAATAGGAAAAGGAGGAGGAGGAGGAGGAGGAGCAGGAGGATCTGACACAGAGGCGGGAGCGACAGAAGGACGACGACGACCCAGAGAACGAATGTGGCTGCGTGGCTGGCAACAGCCAGGCAGGGCGAGGTCCCGCCTTGACCCCTGGTAGGCCAGGCTCGCGCTGTGTCGACCGGCGGCGGCCCCGCCGCCGGCGCTCGACGCTGGACGCCGGCGGCGGCCCAGAATCCGCCGTAGGGGTCCTGAGGGAAACGGCAGGGCTGGACCCAGTTGCTGTTTTGCCGGACCTTGGCCGTGTTCTGTGTTTCGTTTTGGCAGGACGGTACAGGAGAGCAGGTCGAGCAGAGCGAAAAGCCAAAGCGAAAA
>CAUYUJ010015628.1:7500-12500 GCA_963575745.1 Prorocentrum cordatum
CCGCGGCCCATGGCGTTCCCGTTGGTCGCCGCAGGGGCGCGAAGATAGCCTCGCTTCGCACCTCGCGACTTGGGCCAGAGATCCACCGCCAGAGTGCACACGTGTCCACCCCCTCGGAGTCGTGCGTCGAGATCTCGAGGACCCCTCGAGATCTCGAGGACCCCTCGAGGACCTCATCGAGGACCCCTCGACATGAAGATGTTCACACCCAGCGCCACCCAGGGATCTGGGGCAGCAGGGCCCCTGCAGCTGTGGAACTTTGGGGTCCTCCTCCCAGTCGCAGGCCCTGCCCTTTTCCCCAGCGGGGTCGCGCGAGACTGCAAAAGGACGTCGCGCGTCGCGCGGCGCGGGCGGTGACGCCCGGGGGCCCCGATCTCGCATCTCACCCACGAGCTGCGGGGCACGACTGCCATCGCTGCGGGCGGGGGGGGGGGACGCTCGCCGTGCTGTGCAGCGGCAGCTGGGCGTTCCGTCCAGCCTCCGGCTCGCCGCGTGGGCACGATGTGCCACCGTCCATCCTCTTCGCGCGCCGCACGGGCTCTGTGCTGGAGCGGCGGCAGTGGCCAGCACGGGGTCACGCAGCCCCGTGGGGTCGCGGGGCCCCCGTGGGGCTCCCGAGAGCTCCCCCCCCGAGGGCTCACACGACATGCCTGGCAGCACGGGTGCGTGCCTGCCGCAGGTGGGCAGCGCCAGGAGGGCGGGCGCGACCCGGCGCCTCCTGGCGACGGGCGCCGTGCGGGCGGGCGCGAGGGCCCCTGGCGGTGCGGTGGCGCTCCGGCCGCCACGTGCACGACGTCACGGCCGCGCGTTCTCCTGGTTGCCGCGGGGCTCCCAGGTTTGCCGCGCTGCAGGAGGGCCCACCACGTCGTCTGCACGCCCCGCGGACGCAGCCTGTGCCAGACGTGCCGCGCGTCGCCGGACGAATCTCCACTGCCCTTGCCTGTGCCCTGGCTATCCCGCATATGTGCCTCATCCATCAACCCAGCGACCTCGCTCCATCCACCCGTCCGCCGTCCACCCATCTACGAACCAACCCATTCATCCATCAGTCATCCTCCTGCTCCCTTCTCCGTCCTCTCTTCCCTGACCTCCCTCTCCTCTATGCTATCTTCATATCTCCCCAACTCCTTCGCCCCATCCCTCACCCCTCCTCATCCCTCTCCTCATTCCTCTCCTCATCCGCCTCTCTCCCTCACATCCCTCCCTTGCTCCATTCGCCCTCACCCTCGCCCTCCCTCTCCCTCCCTCCCTCCCTCCCTCCCTCTCTCTCTTTCTCTTACCCTCGTTTTGTTATCACATTGCTTATTTGTGTATGAGTACATGCATGCATGTATGCACGGATGTATGAATACATCCCTTCCTTATTTTATGTGTTTGTCCACTAGGCTACATGCCTGGGTCGGAATGGCGCCTTCGTTTCAGTGGAACCTTGGTCTTTCGATGCTCTCGAAATTGGAGGGAAAAGTCGGTGTCATGGTCGTCCTCGTCGTCAGGGGAGGAGGAGGAAGAAAGGGAGGATGAGAAGAACATGATGTGAAGGCGGAGGCGGAGGACGAGAAAGGAGGACGAGGATCATGTTAAACCTTAGCGATAGCGACTTTCCGATGCATGAGTCAGGGGTTCGAGTCTGTATTCCGGAATGCGAGAAGCCATGGCCACAGGAAGCTGGGGGATCCCGCGGGTTGCGGGGCGCAGGTCCTGGTAATCCGCACGGGCCTCCGACACTTTGTGCCCCTGTGCAGTCTCTTCTTCTTCTTCTTCTTCTTCTTCTCCTTCTCTTCTTCTCTTCTTCTTTTTCTTCTTCTTCTTCTCCTTCTTCCCCTTCTTCTCAACACCGGCCAGATACGGGCGCGCCCCCCGCGCTCGCGCAGTGCGCCCGCTCCTGCCCCTCCGTCCCTGCCCCTCTTCCCGCGGGGCCCGCGCCGATCCGATGCGATACCGATGCTGGCCAGCCCGAGCCGATTTTTTGTTCAGTTGTCCCGACGTTCCGATGCGGCCCGGTCCCTGCATCGCGTGGGTCCTCCTCCTCCTCCTCCTCCTCCTTTTCCTCCTCCTCCTCCTCCTCCTCCTCCGCCTCCGCCTCCTCCTCCTCCCCCTCCCTCTCCTCCTCCTCCTCCTCCTCCTCCTCCTCCTTTTCCTCCTCCTCCTCCTCCTCCTCCGCCTCCGCCTCCTCCTCCTCCCCCTCCTCCTCCTCCTCCTTTTCCTCCGCCTCCTCCTCCTCCTCCTCCGCCTCCGCCCCCCGTCCTCCCCCTCCCTCTCCTCCTCCTCCTCCTCCTCCTCCTCCTCCTCCTCCTCCTTTTCCTCCTCCTCTCCTCCTCCTCCTCCTCCGCCTCCGCCTCCTCCCCTCCCCCTCCTCCTCCTCCTCCTCCTCCGCCTCCTCCTCCGCCTCCTCCTCCTCCTCCTCCTCCTGCTCTGGCTCCGTGCCGATGCAGCCCGATCCGACGCACGTTCCGACTCGACCCGATCTCCCGGTTCGGTGCTGACGGATCTCGCCCCGCCCGTTCCCCTTGCCGCGGTCGGGCCGCCGAAGAAGGAGCCCTTTTCGTTGGGGTGGGGCTCAGTGTCCCTTCATTGATCTCGAGTTGTTCCTGGGTTTTACTTAGGTTTTCGTTGGGAGATCGAAGGTCACATGATGGAGAACAGGGACCTCGTTCCTTATTTGGGGTGCCTTATGACAGCGTTTCGACTGTACTCGGGTGCGTTGCTGGGGGGACGCACTTGTCTCGCGGCGGCGGCATCGGGAGCGGATGCCCGTTGGCGAGATTTTAGGGAGCATTTCGGGAATGATAATTGGTAGGTGTGCGTTGAGTTGTGCGCAGCCGGAGAGCGCGCCCATGCTTCGAGCCTGCTTCGCGGTCCGTGCGGGTCGGTGTTGGGGCGACTTTTGGCCAACCTGAGGACCTCAGGGTGCCGTCTCGAGACACCTCAGTGCATTTCTTGGTGGCACATCAGGCGACTGGCGAAAACCAAGCGCTATCAAGCATTTGAGGTTTTCCGGTGTTTCCCCTAGGGGGCAATCTTGGAAGCTACCCTGGAAGCCTTGCGATTTCCTGGGAGCCTGCGTGGGAGACTCAGGGGAAGCCTCGAGGCCTACACTGGTACGCAATTCAATCTATGTGTGTGTGTTTCTAGTGCTTTGGGGGTCGCTTGTTCAGCCGCAGTTACCCATGACCCATGACTGTTCAAGATCTTCCACGTTCGGGACTAAAAGTGTAAAACATCGACGCGCCGACCAGCAGCAAAACCCATACATGAAGGACACCTCCGTGGACAAAACATTTTTTTTGCACCGACGCGCCAGCGAGTCCGACCAGCGGAACGCGATTGGGGTTACCCTCAAACCGAATTGGCTTTCGCGGTGAAGCGGTGCGGCAAAGGCGAAACGCCAGGAACCGCACGCAGGCGGAGCCAGAGCAGAGCACCAGGCGGTGCAAGAACGGAAACGCGGACAGGCAGTCGCCGACAGCTGGCACGACCGAGGAGGGAGGAGGAGGAGGAGGAGGAGGAGGAGGAGGAGGAGGAGGAGGAGGAGGAGGAGGAGGAGGGGGAGGGAGGAGGAGGAGGAGGAGGAGGAGGAGGGAGGAGGAAAAGGAGGAGGAGGAGGAGGAGGAGGAGGAGGAGGAGGAGAGGGAGGGAGGGGGAGGAGGAGGAAGGGGAGGAGGAGGAGGGAGGAGGGAGGAGGAGGAGGAGGAGGAGGAGGAGGAGGAGAGGAGAGGAGGAGGAGGAGGAGGAGGAGGAGGAGCAGGAGGAGGAGAAGGAGTGAGGAGGAGGAGGAGGAGGAGGAGGAGGAGGAGGAAGGAGGAGGAGGAGGAGGATGAGGACGAGGAGGAGGAGGGAGCAGGAGGAGGGGGGGGGGAGGGAGGAGGAGGAGGAGGGAGGAGGAGGAGGAGAGGAGGAGGAGGAGGAGGAAGGAGGAGGAGGAGGAGGAGGAGGAGCAGGAGAGAAGGAGGAGGAGGAGGAGGAGGAGGAGGAAGAGGAGGAGGAGGGGGGGCCACCGCAGGGCGGCACCAGATGGTCGTCCAGCCGTGGGGCTTGCCAAAGCATCTACCCACACGCGCACACACACACACACACACACGGTGTTTCGTTCGACGCGGCGACGTAGAGCAGTCACCCTCTCAAGAACTAACAAACCGATCGAGACAAACGATCCATCTTATGTTAATGGGTGCAAAAAGTTGAACAACTCACAGAAAGTCGAAGTTGACTGCTGGGCGTCAAAGTCAAGACGGTGTAGGGGACGCGAAGGCAGGACAACATGATACCACATACACACGGTTCTGCGAGGGGGCCGGTGAATTCTTTCTGCGGGGTCATACATTGAAGGGCACATTAAAGCACACCCATGGTTGAAGGCGGTCACCAGCACCACGGGCCCATTGTTGGAGGAGGTCACCAGCACCGCGCCCGACACCGCCCTCGAGGTTTCTGAGGACGGCTTCCTCGTGGAGAAGGTGGTCCCGACCACAGACGCGGCCCGTCGGGTGATGGAGTGCCTCCGGAATTTATCGCGTCAGCTGAACCCAGATAACTTCGCCTACCTCAGGGCGGAGTGCGAGGACGTCATGGCGAGGGAGCTGCCCTCCACAGGGGGCCAGCGGGGTGCGCTGCAGACGGAGTCGATGCGCTACTTTGTGTGGGCACTTCGCCACGTGGAGGAGATGAAGACCAAGTGGACGACCGTCGTGGATCAGGACCAAAAGTTGGTCCCGGCCTCGCAAGCGGCCTATGAGGTCATGGCGTGTCTCCAGAAACTGTCGAAGGGATCCGTGACCGAAGCGACCTTTCCCCTACTCGTTGGGGAATGCACGGACATCATGACGAAACATATGCCCAACACTGGGGAGCAGCATGACGCATTGTATAAGGAAGCGATGACGAAGTTCAGGGAGGCTCAAAGCTACGTGGATGAGCTGAAGGCCAAGGCCAATGTTCATGAGAATGAGACAGAGCAGGGCGACGTGGTTGACGCCGACGTTCAGAAGGTTGTCAAAGCTGTT
>CAUYUJ010015628.1:17500-82500 GCA_963575745.1 Prorocentrum cordatum
TGCGATCTGCGACGCTGTCGCCACTTTCGAATGCTGCTGGTGGGTCCAGCGGAGTGAGGCACCGCGGGGATCTGAGCGAGACCTCGCCGTCCCTGGGGGGCTGCGATCTGCGACGCTGTCGCCACTTTCGAGGGCTGCTGGTGGGTCCTGCGGACTGAGGCACCGCGGGGGTCTGAGCGAGACCTCGCCGTCCCTGGGGGGCTGCGATCTGCGACGCTGCCTCCGCTTTCGAGGGCTGCTGGTGGGTCCAGCGGAGTGAGGCACCGCGGGGGCCCGAGCGAAGCATCGCCGTCCCTCGGGGGCTGCGATCTGCGACGCTGTCGCCGCTTTCGAGGGCTGCTGTTGGGCCCAGCGGAGTGAGGCACCGCGGGGACCTGAGCGAGACCTCGCCGTTCCGGGGGGGGGGGGGGCTGCGTTAGTGACCGCAGCGACGCCCTTATAATCTGCATCGGGGGCCTGCGAGCCTTCCGATTGCTGCTCGCAAAATCACATGCGTCCATGGTACGTCATCGCCCCCGTTGTAGCAATCGTGATGTACTTATGCCCCGCATTGCGCGAGGGTACTTCGCCAGAGTAATTCCCAACCCACCTTGGTTGGGCATTCGTTTTGAATAAAGCACTGCGGTCGCGTCCTCCTCCAGCCTCCCGCCCCCTTCCCGCCCTCTCTTCGCCGTCCCTGGGGGGCTGCGATCTGCGACGCTGTCGCCACGTTCGAGGGCTGCTGGTGGGCCCAGCGGAGTGAGGCACCGCGGGGCTCGGAGCGAGTCCCCGCCGTCCCTGGGGGAACTGCGATCTGCGACTTTGTCGCCACTTTCGAGGGCTGCTGGTCCTGCGGCGTGAGGCACCGCGGGGGGTCTGAGCGAGACCTCGCCGTCCCTGGGGGGCTGCGATCTGCAACGCTGTCGCCGCTTTCGAGGGCTGCTGGTGGGTCCTGCGGACTGAGGCGCCGAGGGGATCTGAGCGAGACCCAGTCGTCCCTGGGTGGCTGCGATCTGCGACGCTGTCGCCACTTTCAAATGCTGCTGGTGGGTCCTGCGGACTGAAGCACCGCGGGGATCTGAGCGAGACCTCGCCGTCCCTGTGTGGCTGCGATCTGCGACGCTGTCGCCACTTTCGAGGGCTGCTGGTGAGTCCTGCGGACTGAGGCACCGCGGGGATGTGAGCGAGACCTCGCCGTCCCTGGGGGGGCTGCGATCTGCGACGCTGTCGCCACTTTCGAGGGCTGCTGGCGGGTCCTGCGGAGTGAGGCACCGCGGGGATCTGAGCGAGACCTCGCCGTCCCTGGGGCGTTGCGATCTGCGACTTTGTCGCCACTTTCGAGGGCTGCTGGTGGGCCCTGCGGACTGAAACGCCGCGGGGACCTGAGCGAAACCTCGCCGTCCCTGGGGGGCTGCGATCTGCGACGCTGTCGCCACTTTCGAGGGCTGCTGGTGGGTCCAGCGGAGTGAGGCACCGCGGGGACCTGAGCGAAACCTCGCCGTCCCTGGGGGGCTGCGATCTGCGACGCTGTCGCCACTTTCGAGGGCTGCTGGTGGGCCCAGCGGAGTGAGGCACCGCGGGGACCTGAGCGAGACGTTGCCGTCCCGGGGGGTGGGTGGGCTGCGTTAATAACCACTACGACGCCCTTTTATCTTGATCGGGGGCCTGCGAGCCTTCCGATTACTACTCGCACAATCACATGCGTCCATGTTACGCCATCGCCCCCGTTGTAGCAATTCTGATGTATTTATGCCCCGCACTGCGCAAGGGCCGGGTACGTCGCCAGGGTCATTTTGATTGCGACGACTACTACTACTACTGCTGCTGCTGCTGCTGCTACTACTACTACTACTGTCTACTACTACTACTACTACTACTACTACTACTACTACTACTACTACTACTACTACTACTACTACTACTACTACTACTACCACTACTACTACTACTACTCACTACTACTACTACTACTACTACTACTACTACTACTACTACTACTACTACTACTACTACTACTACTACTACTACTACTACTACTACTACTACTACTACTACTACTTTAATTCTTCTTCATCTACTACTGCTGCTACCACTAGGTGGGCGAGGATATGGGAATCATAGGAACAGCACGCAGCGGGCACGCAGGAAGATGGGAGGGACACTGGCTAAGGGCAGCAGGAGGCGAGGGAGCCATCATACAGAGCAATTGAGCTTTCAATGCGCAACTAATTAGGGAACGCATTATCAACCCCTCTTCGTTTCCATTCTCATCCCTCTTCAGGAGGCTGAGTGACGAGGCGAACATTACGGCGGTGGTGATGCCAACAATTGCGATGAAGATGATGATGTTGCTGCTGCTGATGATGATGGCGGTGATGATGGTGATGATGATGATCGTGATGGTCGTCGTGATGGTGATGGTAAATGTGAGGGTGGTGATGCTGATACTGGTGATGATGACGATGATGATGGCGACGACCATGACGATACTGATGGTGGTGTTGCTGGTGAACATGATGACGATGTCGATTGTGTTGTTGATCGCGATGACGATGATAGCGATTGCGAGCATGACGATGGTGATGCTTATGACAATCATGATGCCGATAAGGATGATGATGATGCGGCTGATGATGATGACGAGGAGGAGGAGGAAGAGGAGGACGAGGCAGCGGAGGCGCGGGGACTGAGTCACCTGACATCCGCCGACATGCTTTTTCAATCCGACGACTTCGATGATGACGACACCCGAGGGCCGACATCGAGGAAACACCCGCTGGTGGAAAACATAACATCGCTGGAGATCTTCAAGCATTGGCGAGGCGAGCTCGCTTGTCGATAAGCCCACCAAGGATTCTTCTACGAACCTTTCATCATGTTTTGCACGAGTTGTTCTTGAAGTAGTTCTGGCCGAGATCGCTCTGTTTCCATACGCTGGTGTTCGTTCTTCGAACATGCCTGCGTTCGAAGAAAATGCGGAGGTAGGCCTACAGTCGGGGCGCTGGACAAGGAACCCTTTTCGCTGGGGAGGGGCTCCGTATTCCTTGATAGTTTCGCAGCTTGCCTTAGGTTGTCCTTTGGTCCTCGATGGGAAATCGAAGCTTGACTTGTGGGAGAAAGGGGCCTCGCTCGTTCCTGATTCGGGGTTCCTTAGGTCAACGCCCCGACTGTATGTATAGGACTACCAGGAGGGACGGCCCCTGCTCAAGACTCTGGGTCGCCGCCCGCGGTGGCTCGCCGGGGCGGGGCGGCGGCGGCGGCGGCCGCACCCAGCAGGCCGAGCGCGCGGTGCAGCACGACGGCACGGGGCCGACGCTGCGGAAGGCGGCGGCCCTGGGCGCCATGGGCGGAGGAGGAGGAGGGGGAGGAGGAGGAGGAGGAGGAGGAGGAGGAGGAGGGGTAGGGGGAGGCGGAAGGAGAAGGGTCTTCTTTTCTCGCCTCCCCCCCCTCGTTGTGGCAAGATGACGGCGGGAGGCTTTCGGCCGCTTTCGGCCTTCGTGGGCCCTCGCCGGGCCTCGCGAGAGAGAGAGAGAGAGAGAGCCGACCAGGGATGAGAAGCCGGCCTGGGATGTGAAGCCGGCCCATGCAGCTCGTGAGTCTGAGCGAGCAGGCGCCTCTCTGACAGGCCTTGCCGAGCCGTCGTGGCTACAGGTGGCACCTTTTCACACGCATGTGTCGCCCAATCGTACTGGCTGACTTTTCCTTGATGCATCTCTGGCTCCAGACGCTCCCCTGAAGCAGTGCAAACGAACGAGACCTCTGGGGCAACGATAGGGGGGGATAGGCATAGGGGGGGATGCACCGACCCCCAATCGCCTTTTGATCGCCGATAGGGGCCCGATAGCCCCGACCTGCCCAGGAAGGTGCGGATTCACTATCGGGGGCCTATCGCGATCTATCGGCGATGTATCGCCGATTCCAGGTCGATGCATCCCCCCCTATGCCAGTCCCCCCCTATCGTTGCCCCTCAGGACCTCTGGGGGTCGGCGCTGCGAGAAAGCACGGCGCCAGAGCTCTGTGTCGTGGCCCTCCCCTGCTAAACTCGGCGGCGAGCTGCGCGCGGCCAGGGCGGGCGGAGGCCCCAGGACGGCGAAGAGAGAGGAGGAGCCCGCGCTCGCGCCTGGAGGGTGCTCCACGGCGAAGGCAAGCGGCCTCGATGCGGGGCCGTGGAGGTAAACGGGCGAGGAGGGAGCGGGAGGAGGAGGAGCGGGAGGAGGAGGAGCAGCGGGAGGAGGAGGAGGAGGAGGTGGAGGAGGAGGAGGGAGGAGGAGGAGGAGGAGGAGAGGAGGAGGAGGAGGAGGAGGAGAGGAGGAGGAGGAGGAGGAGGAGGAGGAGGTGCAGGAGCAGGAGCAGGAGGAGGAGGAGGAGGAGGAGGAGGAGGAGGAGGAGGAGGAGGAGGAGGAGGAGGAGGAGGTGCAGGAGCAGGAGCAGGAGGAGGAGGAGGAGGACGAGGAACATAATAACGCAGACCTAACACTGAAACGAGGAGCGCCTCGCTGGGGTCTGTGCTTGGACCCTTCGGGGGCGTCGGGGGGCCTTGTTGGAGGGGGCCCGCCCAGGGGCCCAGATCTCCGACGGCTTCATTTTGTTCGATCCCGGCGTTTTTTTCTCGTCTTTGTTCGTCGTCGGGGGCCACGGTCGGCCCTGGAGCACCAATGAGAGTCAACCCGCCTAGTAAGGATGAGCGACTTTCCAAGGTTCCCCTTGCGTGCTTCCCCTTCGGCCCACCGTTGGCCGGTTTCGCTGGCCGCGCCCCGCCCGCAGAGTGTCGACATGGCCGTCCGAGGCCTTTGCATCCCCTTTTATCGTGTGTCCTTCTTATACGGGTTGACTGTAACCCAGCAAAGCACCCTAATCTCAGCAAAGGTGTGGAGGCGGATGGATGCCTGAAACGTCGGCTTGCGAGGACGACCTCGGCATATTGTCGATACGATTACGGAGCTGACCATGCTAATTCAGGTGATGTCCGTGATATCGACATAGTGACATGAACGCGCTTGGAGCAACAAGAGGGACCGAGCGACCCCACTCCTGGAAACTGGAATGGTGAGACGCTCATGGACCTGCCACACTCTGGACTTAGGACAGTTGGA
Organism: Prorocentrum cordatum; assembly: GCA_963575745.1. Classification (NCBI taxonomy): domain Eukaryota; class Dinophyceae; order Prorocentrales; family Prorocentraceae; genus Prorocentrum; species Prorocentrum cordatum. Next base: position 22,573 of record CAUYUJ010015628.1, read on the forward strand.
ATGGTGAGAATCCGATGCCCCTGCCACAGTTTCTGGACCTGCGACGGCTGAAATCGAGCCAGAACATCATAGTGAGTCCCCTTGTGGAGATTATGGTGAGGCATGTTGTAACTGACATCGAGCCACATCAGCACAGTGGGCCTCATTTCTGGATCAAATCAATCCAGAACATTTCAAAGTGAGTATCATTTCTGGATCTACGAGGGCTGAACTCAAGCCACAAAAGCATAAAGAGCTTCATTTCTGGACCAAATCGAACCAGAACGCAAGAGTGAGTCTGATTTTTGGGTTCGCGAGGGCTGAGATCGAGCCAGAACATTCGCCCCCCCTTCTGTGGAGAGAGATTCTGGCGAGAGGAACCTTTGAATTGAAATCGAGCCAGAACACACTAGTCAGTTTAATTTCTAGACCAAGTCGCGCCCAAACACGATAGTTTAGTTTCATTCCCAGATGAGGGAGGATTGAAATCGAATGAGAACAGTGCAAGGAGCCTCAAGTCTGGACCAAATCGAGCCAGAACTCCATAGTGATATTCATGTTTGGACCAAATAGAGCCAGAACGCAATGTTGTGTCGATTCGGGACGGCCCCGGGCCGCTGCTGGACCAGTGAGACGCCTCCTCCTGGGGGCCCCCCTGTGGATATTCTGGTGAGAGGAACCTTTGGCTTCTGTTGCAGAACCCCCTAGCGAAACGCTTTTAGGGAAAGGTGCATCCGTGACGAACGCTTGTCCCCCGGGAAGAGGTCTGGATTCCTGGGGCCGCGGATTGAACAACAGAAGCGTGAGCGGATGGCAGGTTGGGGGAGGGATCCAACCACGTCGACGCGCCAGCCATGCGGTCAGGAACGGCGGCGCACGTGGGAATCGAGGGAGGTGGGGACAGGACACCCGCGCGGCAGGGGAGGGGGCAAACCTCCTCCTTCTCCTTCCGCCTCGGTGTGCCCCTCCCCCCCCACAAAAAAAACAACAACCTTAATGAGCACATTGGTTTTTTCCGGATCGGAAGAGCAGCGAAGAAGCCAGGACCCGAGGTCTGCAGCTGACCAGATGCGGGAAACACGTGAGCAGGGAGGAGTAGCAGCTTTTCAATCAAACATGCCGCCCACCATATCCGCAAGTAGCGAATGCGGTGCACATCTGTGTGGAATGTGTGCTGTGTTTGTTGTATGCGGTGAGTCTACATATACGTATGTATGTATGTCTGTCTGTCTGTATGTCTGTATGTATGTATGTACGTACGTATGCATGCATGTCTGTCTGTCTGTCTGTCTGTCTGTCTGTCTGTCTGTCTGTCTGTCTGTCTGTATGCATGTATGTATGTATGTATGTATGTATGTATGTATGTATGTGTGTATGTACTTATGTATGCATGCATGTATGTATGTATGTATGTATGCATGCATGCATACATGTTCGTATGTATGTAGGTATGCATGCATGCATGCATGCATGTATGTATGTATGCATGTCTCTCTCTATAGGTATACATCTATGCATCTATATGTATACATGTATATGAGTATAATGTATAGATAGTACACGGGTGTAACCACCAATCAGTGAATGGTCCGGAGGTTCTGCGATCACCATACCCGGCCGCAGTTTCGCAAGAGGGCCCTATGAGGCTAACTCATTGATTGCCCTTGAGTGTTGGGAGGGTTGTGGTATCCTCGCCATGTCGGGCACTCGTCGGCTCATCCGTCGGCTCCATCGAGACTGGTATAGAGAGATACCCCGAGATAGAGAGAGAGAGAGAGACAGAAACAAAACACATAATAGAGAGAGAGAAAGAGAGGGAGCGCCCACCGACAGCACTGATATAGAGAGATACCAAGACAGAGAGAGAGAGAGATAGAACAAAAAACAAATGAGAGAGAGAGAGAGAGAGTGGGCGCCCACCGACAGCCGCCCACCGAGAGCCGCCCACCCAAATCGACCCGCTACTTTCGGCAGTCTCTTTTATGTCCGTTAGGACCCCTTCAGTGTAAACATTGATTGGGGAATATTTGTGTGTATGCTGGTCGTTTGTTCCGACGCGCGGCCCTACGTCTCGGGGAGGGCGCCTCGGCCACCAGGGCATACTCCGCCTCGGACGCCAGGTTCGCCGTGGGGCCTGCCGCGGTGCCGTCTTCGTCTGTTTGGGCGCGTTCAAAGCAATAGGCGGGGCGACATTTGTTGCAACATATATATATATGTACATGTACATGTCTCTGTCTATGCCTATGTCTATGTAGATGCATCTGTGGACGTATATATGTATATGTATATGTGTATGTACATGCTTATGAACATGTTTATGTATATGTATATATATATGTGTACATTTGTATATGTATGTATACTTATACTGTTATGTATGTGTATATGTATGTGTATAGGTTTGTGTATGTGTATAGGCATATTTATATGCCTGTTTGTACATGTTGACATATATATATATATATATGTTGATCCGTCTGTGTATGCGCAAATGTATATGTATATAACTATGCAGATGCATATGTATATGGATATGTATATGTATGTGCCTATGTATCTACATATGCATACATGTGTGACTATGTACACGTATGTGTATGCGTATATGTATATGTATGTGTACATATGTATGTGTATGCATAGGTGTTTATGTGCGTATATATATGCATATGTTTCTGTATATGCATATGTAGATGTGTATGTGTGTGTACATGTATGTGTATAGGTATATGTATATGACTGTGGATTTGTATGTGTATATGTATATGTAGATGTAGGTGTAGATGTGCTTCCATGTGTATATGTACAGGAATGTGTATATGTATTCGTATATGCATATTCATTCATGTATATATTAATATACATATCCACAGATCTAGGTGTATGCGTATATGGATGTGTATGTGTATGTGCATGTGTGTATACATTTGTATCTGCATGTGTCTACGGCAATGTATTCACATTCGTACAGGTAGATGTGTATGCATATGTATACATCGTGTTTTCGTAATCTTGCTATACACAATGTATGCGCTCCATTTTTTCAGTATACATCCCGGTGTCCTCTCTCTTTGCGAATGGTTGTGTCTCTAACTCCACCCTTGGCTCGTTCCTGCCGCGATGTTGACTGTAAGCCTGGATCGGTGCTGCACGGGAGACACGACGCGTACGCCATTGCCGTCATTTCTCCCAGCCTTCCGAGTCGCCCTTTGTCCCTTCCTCTCCATGGTTCTCGTTCTTGCCCATGTTGTCTCCTCCATCATACCTTCGCGCCCCGTGCCCTCCCGCTCCTTCTCGCCGTCGCCCTTCTTCAATTTTTTGTCCCACAACTCTGCTTTGCCTGAGGGGGTCTGTATTGCTGGTGCAAGAAATCGGTGGGTGCGGGGTACTTCCCCTCTGGCGTCCCCCAGGACTGCCCCTAGTTGTTTGCCCCGGGTTCCCCAGGGTTGCCCGCACAATGCATTTCCAAGCAATGCCAAGCAATGCCAAGCAATGCCAAGCAATGCCGAGCAGTGCCAAGCAATGCCAAGCAGTGCCAAGCAATGCCATAAGCATTGCAAAGCAATGCCAACCAGTGCCAAGCAACGCCGAGCATCGCTACGCAGTGCCACGCAATGCCAAGTATGACGTCAGGCAACGCAAAGCACTGCCAAGCAGCGCCAAGCAGTGCCACAAGCATTGCAAAGCAATGCCAAGCAGTGCCAAGCAGCGCCAAGCAACGCTACGCAGTGCCACGCAATGCCAAGCATGACGCCAGGCAGCGCAAAGCACTGCCAGGCAGCGCCAAGCAGTGCCAAGCAGTGCCGAGCCAATGCGAACGCGGCGGCCACGAGGCTGCCACGGGCGGCCTCCGGGCGACGATGCGGAGGGCCCGGCCAGCGCACGGGGCGCCCACGAGCCAACCGCGGGCGGCCACCCAGGGCGAGGCCCGGCCAGCGCACGGGGGCGGCCACGGAGCGTCCACGGGCGGCGGCCGCGCGAGAGCCCGGGAGATCCAGCCGCTCAGCAGCTGCTCGGGCGGGTGGTGAGGGGGGGGGCGACCTGCGTGGGGGGTGGGGTGGAGAGAAGGGACCCGCAGGTGGCCCTTTCCGGGCCACTGCTGGCTCCCAAGGGGGCCCCGAGGGGCTCCCTTTGGGGCCCTCTTCTGCACCCCCCGTGTAGGTCACCCCCCAGGACCACCCGCCCGAGCTGAGCGAGAACCCCTCAGTGCAACCGCTGTTTGGGGAAGACGCAATACGATCGGGCCGAGAAATAAGATCGAGGTCGGTTCGGGAAGGGTACCCTCACGTTCTTCGTTTTTGTTGGCTGCTCCTGTGCATCCTGGGGGAGGGCACCCTCGAACGTTCCTCAGTTTGGCCGGCGGAGGGCTTCATGTTCTTGGAGGATGTTCTTCCGTCCCAGGCCTGGCCGTGCGAGACATGTGGTGGGGGAGGCTGGGGCTGCGACCACAGCGGCGATGACTGCGCCCCCAGGCCGTCTCCGCGGCCACAGAGCCCGCGGCTGCGTCGTCAGCGCAGAGCGACGGCACTGGGTCCGCAACGAAGGCGGCGGCCAAAGGCCGGGGCCTTCGCCTGGAGGGGTGGGGCAGGGCTGGGCATGTGCCAGCAGTGGCGGCAGGAGCGGGGGCGCACGGAGACAGAAAAGCAGGAGGAGGGGGGTAGAGATGTGATGGTGACGAGGGCGATACGCACATTGGCGATGATGATGATGATGATGATGATGATGATGATGATGATGATGATGATGATGATGATGATGATGATGATGATGATGATGGTGATCATGATTATGACGGTGATGGTGATGGTGATTGTGATTCTGGTGATGCTGATGCTGATGATGCTGATAGTGATGCTGGTGATGATGATTCATGGTGATGATGATACTGCTGATGATGATGACGATGGTGATGCTGATGGTGATGATGATGATGATGATGATGATGGCGACGATGATGATGATGATGATGATGATGATGGTGCTGATGCCGATGCCGATCCCAACGCCGCTGACGACAACGATGATGATGGTGATTATAACCAGATTGAGGATGGTGATGATGATGATGATGATGATGCTGATGGCGATGATGATGATGACCATGCTATGGTTGATTATGATGACGGCGATGACGATTATGATGATGATGATGATGATGATGATGATGATGATGATGATGATGATGATGATGATGATATTGGCCATGATTCCGATACTGATCATGATCATCGTCATTACCATGAACGTGATGTTGGTTATTGTGCTGACTGTAAAGATGATCGTGATGATGATGATGTTGCTGTTGCTGCTGATGCTGCTGCTGCTGATGATGATTGTAGGGATGCCAATGATGATGATGCTGATGCTGATGCTGATGCTGATGCTGATGATGACGGTGGTGGTGGTGGTTATGTTGATGATGCTGATGATGCTGATGATGCTGATGATGATGATGATGATGGTGATGATGATGATGATGATGATGAGGATGATGATGATGATGATGATGGTAATGATGCTGCTGATGATGATGGATGTGATGATGATGATGATGATGATGATGACGATGATGATGATGATGATGATGATGATGATGATGATGATGATGATGATGATGATTATGATGATGACAGTGGTGAAGGTGATGCTTTTGATGTGAGTGATGATTTTGATGGTGATGACGACGAAAGTGGATGTGGTGATTTTGGTGATCACGTGGTGGCATGGTGACGATGCTGATGACGATACTAGCGACCCGGTTGTTAATGATGACGATGATGGTTATGATGAGGTTGTAGATGATGATCGCTGTGATCTCCACAGGGCGAGGCTGACCCAGCGACGTCAAACTAAGCAAATCGTCACCAGGCTGGGCCAGGCAAGTCCACACCGCCCGGGCCGAATCAGCCAGGCCGAGCTCAGCACATCCACAACTCCCGGGCCGAACCACGCAGCTCTCGATCACCAAGACCGACTGGGGCAAATTCCGAGCAGCCGGGCCAGACGACCCACGCCGAACCACGCGAATCCCGAACACTCAGGCCGAACCAGCCAGGCTGAACCAAACGAGCCAGACCAAACCTGGCCAGGCAAAACTAAGCATTGCAGTAATGAGCCAAGGCCTTCACCTGTTTTGTGTATCCCCGCCAGCCCATCCAGAACCGATCCTCAGACGAGTTGTTTTGAGCAGGAAGCTGTGAAGGAGCGGGCTTTGACAAAGTGAGGGGGAGCCATCAAACTGGAGCTCGAGATTAGCCCGACCGTGCTCTCGAGCCAACCATAAAGGTCTTTTTCAGAGCTCGCGCTGGATGCTCAAACGGAAGACGGAGTCAGCTCGAGCAGCCCCGATCAGCCGTCACCCTAGAGATTTATGGGAGTCTCCAGGATGATTCTCGGGGCCACGCTTGGGCCCTCTCAAGGGGCGTCTTGGGAGGCCTTGGAGCCATAGTGGGCATCCCCCGTAAACCTCTTGTGGCCCTTCGGGCCCCTCTAAGACCAGTCCAGCAAACCCTCGATCAACACGGGGGATCCTCGATTAGCGTGCACCCGTCAAGAACTTTCACATCGCCTCGTGGGGTTTTCTTGGGGCGCTATTGGAGCCCTTCTGGGCCCCTCTTGAGGCCTTCTCGGACGATTTTTTGGCCATCTTGAGACCTCAGCCCATCGGAGGCGAATCAGCGAGAAGGCAACCACAAGCAAACAAGTCAGGTCTCTAAACGACTTTGGCGTTTTGGGGGCCACTTTGGGAGGCTCCGTGGGCACCTTGAGCCGTCTTGGGGCGGCATGCTGGAGTGCAACTTGGATCAGCTTGCGCCATCTTGTATTCCCCTGCGGCAATCTTGGACGCTCCAGACCCTCGCGAACGCCCTGTCCAACCCTTTCTTGGGAAGCACACGCAGGGGTGCCCCACTCCTGGAAGGGAATCAGAAGTTTGGAAAAGCCTACCCTTGTTCTGAAGGCTAGTGGGGCTTCCTTTCACCCAATGGCAGTCCAGACAAACTCCCAAGGGCAACTTTGTGCAAGCATGTGTTTTTGATTTACGATTCGAAATTTTAGTGGATAGTGGAAATATGGGGCGTCTTGGAGGGTTGGTGGGGTGGGCTTCGAAAAGGTCTTTTTGGGTATCTCGTTTCCGTGTCTGATCTTTCGGACGTCGCGGGGGTCGGGCCCGAATTTTGGGCAGATATCAACCAGCTTAGACGGACCCCACTCATTTCGGGTCGCAGCCCAACCAACTTGTCCACTTCCAGCAATCCAGTTTTTTTGTTTATGGGCTTTCTGCATAATTTCAGCATCTTGCGAAATGCAGCAGGCTTGTAGCATTTGGGCAATCATGTGGCTTCCTTCAGAGTCCGTGTGATTTCATAGGAAAGCCGTCGGACACTTATTTGACTTCTGCTCAAGCATCAAGCCCTTAGTTACACTCTTAATGATTATTTGGGAAGTTCGCATGGTCCCAAAGAAAAAGCTTTGTGTGAAAATCCGTACGAGTCAGTCTGAACATTTGATGACATCCTTTTGCGTCCTGAGGAGATCATCCGGTTTCCTGGTGAAGCCATGGTGATCGAAGACATATCGTCCCATTTGGGATTTTTCAAGAGGCTTAAACCATTCCGCTGGCCCCCAGGAGAGTAATAAAGTCCCCGGGTGAGACCTTTTGGGGCCTCTTGGGGACCCTCCAGGGGCCTCTTTTGGGCCTCTTGGGTGCCTCTTCGGGCATCTTTGGAGTCTCTTGTGCGCCTGCTGGCGGTCTCGAGGGTGGTCCTCTTGGGGCGGAAGGCTCGGAATGTCAGTTCGAGTTGCCTCTCCTGGGCCCCTGTCGGGGCTCTCTTGGGCCATCTTGTGCGCCTCTTGGGCTGTCTTGGGACCCTCTTCGGCCGTCTTGGGGCCCTCTTGGTGGCTGCTTGGGCCCTCTTGTAGCGATCCTGGGGCCTTCGCCGTGGACGCTGTTAAGACCACAAATGCGAACATGCTTTACATGCACGCTTTCCCCAAGGAGCTGGACGATTGTTGCTTCTTGGGGCCCTCTCGGGGATCGTCTTGGAGCCCTTTTGAGACACCTTTGAGCGCTTCTTTGGGGGGTCTTGAGGCCATCGTGGTCGTCTTTGAATGCTCCTGGGCGTGTTGGAGCCCAGCTTCAGCCAGCTTAGGTGGCATCTTGGGCATCCCGGAGGCCACTGAATGTAGATTTGGAGGCTCTGGAGGCCTTTGAGGTGCGTTGACGAGCTCGTCCCTCCACCACCACCCCGGGGCCCTCCCCCTTCAATCGGATGTCCGACCCCTGGGAGGGGGAAGTGGTGAGGGGGGCAACCAATTATTTCACACGCTTTTGCACCCCAGACAAGCGGGGGTCGGCTGATTAGGAGATCCTTCGGAATGTCTGATGATTCCTTTGAGGATCGTAAGGGGATGTGTGTGATTCCTTGGAATTTGGGAGGGACGCCTGCGGACACCTGGGGATTATCTAGAACGTAGTTAGGGTTCCTCAGGGGTCCTGAGGATTCTTGAGGATTCCGAGAAGTGCCTTAGAGGTTCTGGAGGATTCCGAGGATTTTTGGGGATTCTTGAGGCTTATCATCCTCCGATTCTGGAAGGCGCCTTTGGAGTACTTTGGATTCCTTGAGGCTTCCGAGACGCGTCTTAGAGGTCGAGAGGGCTCCGATCGGCTCCCGAGAGCTTTCCGACAGGCTTCCGAGAGGTGTCCGAAGTGCGCCCAGGAGGCTTCCGAGAGGTGTGTTAAAGGCTTCTCAAAGACATCAAGAAGGCTTCCGAGACATCCCCACAATCTGGGCGCGAAGGGGGGAGTGGGGAGTGAAATAACCCCTGGCGGCTCCCCCTTGGGAGTGCTGACGCCAGCGGCTCGCCTGAGACATCCCCGTTCCCTGGGCGCGAACGAGGGTCTGAGTGTCAGTGGGTCTGAGTGTGAATAAGGATGAGTGAGTCTGAGTGTGTGTGTGTGTGTGTGTTTGTGTGTGTGTGTGTGCGCGTCTAAATGCGAATGGGTTGGAGTGTGAGCGAGTCTGAGTATGAGTGAATCTGAGTATGAGTGGGTGAGTTTGATTGTGAGGGAGGAAGAGGAGCAGGGGGGGAATTCAGGGTGAGGCGTCGGCGCGCTCTGAGTAACAATTAGTCGACGCGGAGATCCCCGTATGTGCATACCATACTCATGTCACGTCTCGCTGAGGAACTCTGCCTGTGAGCATCTGCGTGTGAGAGCGAGTCCGCGCAGACATCAGGCGGGACAACAACGACGACGACAGCAACGACTTCAGTGACGTCCTCCTTTTCCTCCTCCTCCTCGTCATCCTTTGGACATTGGACAGTAGAGATGAGACAAACACATGCGAAGAACCGGGACGCACTGAACAATCAAAACAGAGTAGACTGTGCGTGGATCTGAGCGTGAGTAATCTGAGTGTGAGTGCGTCTGAGTGTGAGTGAGCCCAGGAATGATTGAGTCTGGGTATGGATGAGTCCAGGTATGAGAGAGGGTCTGAGTACGAGTGCGTCTGAACATGCGTCAGTTTGAGTATGAAAGAGTCTGAGTGCGAGTGAGTCTGAGCGTTCGCATGTCTGAGTGCGAGTTGGTCTGAGGATGAGTTTGGTTAGTATCAGTGTGAGCATGAGTGAGTTTTAGTGTGACTGAGTCTAAGTATGAGTGAATCTGAGGGTGGGTGAGTCTGAGTGTGATTGAGTGTGGGTGTGAATGAGTCTGAGTGTGAGTGAGTATGAGTCTGAGTATGGTGGGTACGATTCCGAGTATGAGTGAGCTTGAGTGCGAGCGAGTTTGCGTATGAGTGAGTCTGAAGGTTGGAGAATGTGAGTGTGAGTAAGTCCGAGTGTGGAGTAGTATGTGTGTGAGTGAGCCTTGGTGTGAGCGAGTCTGAATGTGAGTGAGTCTGAGTATGAGGGAGCCTGGGTATGAGTGGTTCTAAATATGTTTGAGTTTGAGTGGGATGAGTGAGTCTGAGCGAGGAAGAAGTGATGATGAATAAATCTGAGCGTGCGTGCGTCTGAGTGGGACAGCGAAGGAGGTGAGTGAGTGAATGAGGCCCTCGGGCGTCTAGGTAACACAAACTCGGCGGGCCGAAACTGACAAACTTGGCGGGCCGCAAAAGACAAACCGCTTGAGATGTCCCCACGATGTGTGCTCCCTTGGGGTGCTGGAGCACGGGCCCTGTTCTACACATCGTCACAATGTGCTCTGAACGCAGATGACCCAGGCCACCAAACCAGGCAACCCGCTTGAGTCCTCCCCACAACCTGGGCACGAACGGGTCCGTGATATGCCCCCTAGCGGCCCCCCCTTGGGGTGCTGAAGCCAGCGCCTCGCTTGAGACATCCTCACGATATTCCCTGAACGCAGACGAGTCCGGCCACCCAAGCAGGCAAACCGCTTCAGACATTCGCACAATTTGGGCGGGAACGGGCCCGTGATGTACCCCCTAGCGGCAAACCCTGGGGGTGCTGAAGCCGGGGCTTCGCCTGGCACATCGTCACAATCTGCTCTGAACGCAAACGAGTCTGGCCAGAAAAACAGGCAAACCGCTTGAGACATCCCCACAATCTGGGCGCACACGGGTCCGTGAGACAGAATCTTGAACGCCGACGAGTCTGGCCACCAACACAGGCAAACCGCCTGAGGCATCCCCGCAGTTTGGGCGCGAACGGGCCCGTGATGTACCCCCTGGCGGCTCCCTTGTGGGTGGGAGTGCTGAAACCAGCGACTCGCCTGAGACATCCTCGTTCCCTGGGCGCGGCTGTGAGTGTGAGTGAGTCTGAGTGCGACTGGGTCTGTGTGTGTGGGTCTGAGTATGAGTGAGCCTGAGTGTGAGGGAGTCTGTGTGTGAATGAGCCTGAGTATGAGTGAGTCTGAGAGTGAGTGAGTCTGAATGTGAGTGAGATTTAGTATGAGTGACCCGAAGTATGAGTGAGTCTGAGTGTGAGTGAGGAGGATGAGGAAGAGGAGGAGGAGGAGGAGGGAGGTGAGGGTGAGGAGTCGGCGCGGCCTGAGTAATCACAGGAAACCAATTTTAGGATATGGGGATCAAGAGCTCCATTTTATGATATGAGGAATCATGCTTCGATCGTGTTTCTCTTACAGTCGACCAGATCCCATATCCAGAGCATATACATTTCTGTTCAATTAAATGTCGAGGGGATTCTCCCAAATGGACCAGAACTCAGATCCAGAGCATTCGAGCCGTCGTGGGGGCCTCTTCAGCCATCTCGAGGCCGTTTCGGAGCGTCTTGAGGCTACATTAGGCCATCACTGAGCATTAAAACTTCAATATCACATTACACTTCGACGGTGAGATCCGAAAGGCGCACGATGAAAACAGCGGGAGCTCACTTACGGGATACAATTCGGCTTCCACGGCCAGGATGATCATGCAAATGCAACTTTGAACCGAGTTTCTCGCGCCCGTTGGCAGTTTTATGAACTGCTGGGGTCTCACCCGTCTTGTTGAGGTCTCACCCGTCCCGTCGGCATCTCGCCCCCTCCCCCCCCTCCCCAGGCGCGCACGCCTGTGTACGAAAGGTATCTTGGGAGAATGATGCCCTGGCAGGGTTCGCTTCGATCCGACCGGCCCGATTCGATGTCGATTCCGGCCGGCTCGATCCGATCCGATTCCGGTATTCTACGCGCTTCGCGTAAACCCACCAGCGTGTGCAGGTGCGATCCGGCCTGCCAACGTGGCGGTTGGGGTCGCCAATTCGCTGTATGCCGCCTGCCCCGGACATTGCCTCTCGCCGCCAGACCGTTGTCGCGCAGCCGCAGACCAAAAAAGTAATCCCACCAGCTCCCACCCTGGACTCCCCACCTTGCTGGCGATGTTCCTTCCCACCAGCTTGGCCTCAGGCAGCGCTTCAGCCAGCGCCCGCGCAGCTGTGTTGGATGGCCCCCTGCAGTTTCGGCGGCTCCTCATGTTGCGCGGGATGACGGCCCCTGGAGGTCAGCCCGCTTCGAGTGGTTCAGCCTTCGCAGCCGCGGCCGCCCCCCGGGCCCGTCCCACCCCCAGCCTGGTATTCGACGTTCCTCAGCGGAGCACTCAGCTGGCTCGCACACGCCGTTGGCGCGGCCTGGGCTTGGCGCCCCACTGGCGACGGCCCATCGCCTACCACGTCTGGGCACTCAGACGGCAGGTGGACACGCAGCCCACAGCTATCATCCTCACGCTCCGTTTGGGTTTTGCCATTCGGCACATCTTGAATTCACCAGCATTCTGCCGTGTTGCAAGTGCTCGAGCACCCTGGACGCCCTCTGCTTGCCGCTCCCCCCGCGCAGTCAGCCGCTGCTGGATGAGTGGGCCGGCCGGCTCGCGGCGCGTTCAGCTGCTAATTAGGCCGCTGTCGTGACCCGTAGCGCTTCTGATTCCGCTAGCGCTTTCGCTAGCGGACGCGACCGAAAAAGTAAACCCACCAGCCCATCCAAAAACGGAGCCCAGACAAGCTGCGTTGATCAGGCATGTGGAGGAGTAGACAGCGCAAGAAAGGGCCAGGGAATCCGTCATAATTCTTCAAAATGGCGGAGGAGAATGGATGAATCGGGGGAGAGGAAGAAGGGGGGAAGGAGGGGGAGGAACAGGCGGATGTCGGGCGTCTTGGGTGCCTCTCGGGAGCCTCTGGGGGCCTCTTGCGGGCCGCTTGGGAGCGTCTTGGGGGCCGCTTGGATGCGCTGGAGCGCTTCTCGGGGCCATCTTGGAGCCCTCTTGGGGGCCCTGGAAACCTTCTTGAGAACATCTAGGATGATGTCGATCAAAGAGGGGGTCCTTGCTTAGCCTCGCCCTTCTGGAGCTCCCACAGTCTACTCTCAGGGCCCTGTCGGAGCGCTCTTGGGGCGCTCTTGGGCGCTCTTGGGGCTGGTGTGGGGGCCATCTTGAGCCTGTCGTTGGGCCCTCTTTGGCCCACTTTGGGGCAATCTTGAGGCGTCAGAAGCACATCGGAAGCGGAAGGGCGAGAAGGCCACAATCAATGCTGTTCCTGTTTTGTTGGACGGATTTTGGCCTCCTTGAGGATCTCCGCGGCCACTTAGAGTCATCTTGCCATCATGGGGCCTCCTGGAGACATCTTGGAGGCCATCTTGAGCCAGCTTGGATCATCTTGCACCATCTTGAGGCCGTCTTGAAGCATCCGGGGCCCTTTCGGAGCCCTCTTGGGCCAAAAGCCGCCCAAAGATGCCCCCGAAAAGTCAAACTCCTTTTCAGATACATGTTTTTTAACATTAAAATGTTTTCGTTGATCGAGAAAGGGAGGGTACTTGACCCCCCTCTGGAGTTCCCACAGTCGCCTCTTTGGGCCCTCGTGGGGCGCTCGTGGGGCGCTCTTGGGGGCTCTTGGGGCCGTCCCTCTTGGATCCTCTTGGAGCCTTCTTGAGGCCTCGGAAGCCCGTCGGAAGCGGAAGGGCGAGAAGGCCACAATCATTGATCTTTCTTATTCTGGGTTTGTTGATAAGCGTGGGGGGGTACCCCCCCAACGGGGGTCAACCTCGCCTCGTCGTCGCGCCGCGACGGGGGTCGGAGCGCCTTCGGCGCGCGGTGGCTGCCCGCGACGGGGGTCGATGTGGGGCTGTCGGCGGGGGTGACGCCCCCACGACGCTTATTAAGAAACTCGGAGTAGGTTTTGGGCGGATTCTGGCCTTCTTGGGGGTCTCCGCGGCCACATGGAGCCATCTGGGGTCCATCATGGGCCCTCCTGGAGGCATCTTAGAGGCCATCTTCAGCCAGCTTGGACCATCTTGCGCCATCTTGGAGGCCGTCTAAAAGCATCTGGGCCCTCTCGGGGCCCTTTTGGGCCAAAAGCCTTCCAACTATGCCCCGGAAATCCAAACTCCTTTCAAAACCCACATGTGTTTTTTTCAATGCTTTCGTTGAACATGGAGTTGTGGAAGTCGATTAACGGAGAGGAAGCATGCTGCCACATAATTTCCAGATGTCTAAACTATGTTTCAACTATGTCTTAAACATGTTTAAGCAACATGTTGAAAACATGTGTAGAACACGTTTCACACATTTTAGACACCATTTTCACACATCTGCACTGCTCTTCCACCTCCTCCACCTCCTCCTCCCCCTCCTCCTCCTCCTCCACCTCCTCCTCCTCCTTCAAACATGTAGTCCTCCTCCTCCTCCACCTCCTCCCTCTCCTCCTCCTCCTCCTCCTCCTCCTCCTCCTCCTCCTCCTCCTCCTCCTCCTCCTCTCCTTCTCCTCCTCCTTCTCCGCCTCCCCCTCCTTCTCCTTCTCCTCCTCCTCCTCCTCCTCCTTCCCCGCTGGCTGAAGTGCCGAGTGTCCCCAGTAGTGTGCGTTGAGAAGCGCTGGCCGCCAGCAGCGGCACCTCAGCCAGGCAGCACCAATGTGCCAACAGAGCCGCAGAGGATCGGATGTGTTCCTGGATGGTCGGAGTCCACAACCAGACTTGTGGAGAGAAGCCTACGAGGAGGAGGAGGGGGAGGAGGAGGAGGAGGAGGAGGAGGAGGAGGAGGGGGATGAGGACGAGAAGGAGGATAATAATGATCATAATAGTGCTAAGCACAATACTACTAGCTGTAGTAATAGCAGTGCTACTATGAAGCGAATATTACGAAGAACCCGACGTCTGGGATCCGACGGGCGGCCAAGCCGCCCGCGCAGCATCTAGTCAGAAGAAGGGGTGCTGGAGCCACCCCCTGATCGCCACGAGGACCGCGACGAAGGTGGCGTGGCGTGCGCTGCGAGGCGCACCTGAAGATGGATGTAGTGGAAGTTCTGGCTGTCTGGATATCAGCATTCATCAGAAAAGCCATCCAAACTGAACGACGACCTGTCGTGCCGCCTAAGTGGCTAATTGGATACCAGCGCTGAGGACAGTGACCATAGGACGGAACAAGCCCGTCGCATACAGGTTCATCTCGTCATCATTGTTGCTGGTACCCTGTACCTGACCTGTCGTCTTGAGCGTGGCCGAGCTCCAGTGGGGACTGGGTTGACGACGCTGTACTCGTCGCCACAGGCCCAACCCCTCGCCTGGCAGGGGAATCTATGACGATGCCGAACTTCTCGCCACAGGCCTAACCCCTCGCCTGGCAGGAGGGGGGAACCGGCGGCTCCGTACGCATCGCCACAGGCCTAACCCCTCGCCTGACAGGGGGTGGTTGAGAAGCTGCTTGAAGGGATGACGAGGCTGTACTTCTCGTACTCCTCGCCACAGCCACCTTCTCGAAAACCTCATGCCCAGGCAACTGTGCACTCCTCGCCGCAGGCACGTTCTCGCACACCCCATCCCAGGTAACTTGGCACTCCTCGCCGCAGCCGCGTTCTCGACGACGGCCCCTATGCCCAGGTAACGTCGTACTACTCGCTGCAGGCATATCCGCAGCGAGGGCAGCGGCACGACTCTGGCCCAGGACGGCGTTCTGCTCGTCGGGGGCCTGCCGCTCGTTCATCTCCTTCTGCTTTTTTTTCCGCTCGTGCAGGGCCGCCGTGCGGACCTCAGTAAGGCCCATCAGGATCAGCACGATTGCTGGAGGTCGTGACTGTGACCGGCGTGGTCTCCTCCTCCGCGATCCTCCTCAGCTGGACCGTGGCGTCGATGCCCTTGGCAAGCTTCCCGTGGGGCCCCACGCCGTGCCTCGGGTCTTGCAGTACTTCAGCGCCTCTAGCCGCAGGAGCCCCGCACACAAGGAGATCGCAGCTTGAGCTTTCGCTTCTGTTGCGCCCAAGCACCACAGACGACACAGACAAATACGGTACAGTACCACCGCTCACAGATGCGAGGTGGCCCTTCTGGTTGACTGCAATGAGCTTGTGCCCGTAGGGGACCTCGAGGAACTCGACGTGGAACGACGGGGTGCCACGGCAACCTGTGAGCTCATCACCATCTCCTTGTCGTCGAAGTTGCAAACGTTGCGAGCATTGTTGACCCAGGTCTGTGTCAACCCACTGACGCCATCCTTGCTTCCTCGTGCTGCGTACTCCCTGGAAACCAGACGATGCTCATGTTCAGCGCTCGTCATCGTCAGGGCACAATGTCAGAGCATGAGCAGCAAATCTGGCAGGTTCATGGCGCTCCCCTCACCAGCGCTCCTCACCAGCAGCACCGTGAACTCGTCGGAGACTCCAGTATGCATCTCAGCTCCAGCTTTTGCAACTCTGCCTGCGCCGATGTTGCGTCAGCCTACGATCCTCGGCACTAAGTTGCGCATACCCATCACCAGAGCGATGTGCCTTGACGTGTGTAGCCTTCTGGATGTACGGACAGCCTTCACATCATGTGCAAAGGACAGCACCACCACATATATATATATAGATATATAGAGAGAGAGTTGACTGCCAGTATCTTTTCGATATGTGCCGCTGCTGCCCTGATCGGAAGAGGAGGAGGAGGAGGAGGAGGAGGAGGAGGAGGAGGAGGAGGAGGAGGAGGAGGAGGAGGAGGAGGAGGAGGACACGGTTTCGCTGCCCCCCCGCAATCCTTAACGCGGGTTTCCCGCTTGGCGCTGTTCGGGCAGCATGGCCAGGCGCGCTCTTGCGCAGCCGAGCATCTGGAGGCGCACGGGCTTGATTCGTTCTGATTCGGCAGACGCTCGGCCTCCCAGCTCAGTGGCCAGTGCGCCAGTCGCGTGAAGACATGATCCCGCGCTCATCGAACGAGCGCTGCCCGTGGTGCGACGTTTGCGCCTAGTGCGGTTGGGGCCATTGGAATACGCGCTCGGCGCAGGGATGCATTCTACATCGCATTCGATACAACATGGTGATTGGTGCCGTGAACCAAACATTCCATTGAGGCGTCAATTGCGTTCCGTGCTTTCTGGAACCTGAATATCTTCAGCGGGCAAATTTGCCACGTTGTAAGTACGACGCATCAGATTTTGGAGTTGCCGTTGCGAACTCATGCTGCGCATGGCTTATGCTTGCTTTTCGAGGTTCGCGCTGTAATACGAGTGCGCGCTCGGCGCGGCTGTATCCATAGTAGCTGAATGAGCGCACATATGTGTTTCATTCGCTTCAGTGGTTCAAGTCGGCATGCGCTCTTGACGTAGTCCTTTGAGCCAAAGCGCAGCGCTGTCAGGTAGGCCTCTGCCGCTTGGGCTCTTGGTTGTTCCTAGACTTTGAATTCATGATAACGCGCCGCGTTCCTAAGCGGCACGGAAATTGCTCGCCTTGCAGTTGTTCAAACTTGCGAGAGGAGGCAGAGCAAATTATGCAGTTCTGCTGAAGTTGTATGTCGCCAGCCTAGTGACACGTATTTGGCGAGTCGATCTTGTGGCTGCTCGGCACGTGCATTCCACTGACCTGCGAGAACCTGAGGCCGTCCTGGTCCGCTCTGGGCACGACTTTGACGATTCCGGCAATCTGTAGGGTGTCTTGGAGACCATTTTGGACACTCCTCGGCCAATGCCCGAATTTTATGAGGAAGTTTCCGCATGTGTCCGCATATGTTCTGCCAGGTTGAATGCGCGCGCCCGCCACCTATGCGTCCACGCACGTTCTGCCAGGCCGGCTGTGACACCGATGTGTCCACATACGTTCTGCCACCGATATGTCCAGATACGTTTTGCCAGGTGGAACGTGAGCACCGTCCAGCCTATCCAGAAACGACGCCCAGCCGAGGTGAGGTGATCAGGGAAGTGTAGGAGCAATGAGAGGGGATATTGTTATCGTCCGAAGGAGGACGAGGATGGATGGATGGACGGGGAGGAATTAATAATACGCGATAATCGGATGATGATGATGATGATGCTGCTGCTGATGATGATGCTTATGATTATGATTATTCAGATTATGATGCTGCTGCTGATGATGACGGTGATGATGACATTAATGACGATGAATTTGATGATGCTGATGATGGTGATGACGATGATGTTGATGATGATGCTGATGATGACGAGGCTGATGACGATGCTGGTGATGATGCTGCTCATGCTGCTGATGATGCTGATGGTGATGATGCTGATGCTGATGCTGATGATGATGGTGGTGATGATGATGCTGCTGCTGCTGCTGATGATGATGATGATGATGATGATGATGATGAACATCATCATGCTTATGATTATGGGTATGATGATGCTGATGCGGTTGGTGATGATGATGGTAATGAGGAGGAGGGATGAGAGAGTATGTAGCGAGAAGGAGTAAGAGTAAACGGTTGGGTCTCGCCCGTCTTGTTGAGACGCCATCCGTCTCGTTGGGATTTTTCTCCATCGCCCCCCCCTGGCGCCCGGGCCTGTGCACGAAAGGGGTCTTGATGCCGATTCTGGCCGGCTTGATTTGGTCCGATCCCGATATTCCGACGATCCGATGCGGCCCGTGGCGCTGTTGTGTATCTTGGCACTGCTTGTCCACTTCGATGTCGACCCCGTGCCGAAGCAGCCCGATCCAATGCACATTCGAATTCGATCTGATTTTCCGATTCGATGAGGTCTGGCTCGGTTCGTCCTTGCTGCTCCTCGATCATTCTTCATGCCCCTGTGCGTGGTGTTGGGGGCACCAGGAGCTCCCCAGCAACCCGGTGATCATAGGCAGCGCGCGCAGCAACGCCACTGGGTGATATTGCGTGCGCGGATTTGCAGGGAGTTGGTGGATGGGACTGAGGCCTCTGATGGACGAGCGGGAGGAGGGGAGCGCTGGTGAGTGGTGATGGGGAGGATCCCTCTCTCTCTCTCTGTGCTGCGTGAAACATGGTTGTGCGGGCCTGTCGCATTGCAGGTCCTCTTTTCGCTCAGTGTGCAGATCGATGGATGCAGAGGGCGAGTGAGAAACAACGAGGGGTACACAGGAGGCTAATGGGGGAGAAGGAGGCTCATGAGGAGGACGACGACAAGGAAGGACGAGGAGGACGAGGAGAAGGACGAGGAGGTGGAGGAAGAGGAGGAGGAGGAGGAGGAGGCGGAGAAGGACGAGGAGGACGAGGACCAGGAACACGAGGAGGACGAGGACGAGGAGGACGTAGCCGAGCCTCTCAACACCACTTTCCGACCCCTCACAACTAGAGCTGGGTTTCAGCCACTGCCGCAACCGCTTCTGCAACCCCTCCATAACTCCTCTCCTCTATTAGAGTTTCAGTCGCAGGGCCGTCCGCCGTCTCGTCGCTCCCCTCTCCCCTCCCTCCCTCGCAACCTCCATGGGTAGGCGGAGATCTCGTGTAGCGCGTTCCTCCCCCTGGAGGGTGCTGCCTGGCGCACCTCCTGCTGCAATTCCCCCCCTCCCCTGCTCTTCTTTCCGCCCCACCCAGCGGCGAAGGCCGTTGACGGGGGAGGGAGTAGGGCTGCGCTCCGTGAGGCACCAAGGCTCGCAGGACCCAGCAGCGAGGAGGCCGAGAAGGATGGCGGCGAGGGGCCTGACCGACACTTGTGTGCGGGGGGCCGAGGTCGGCTTCGCGCCCCGCGGCTGCTCGACCGCCCGTCCTGCAACGGCAGCCCACGCTCCTCGCGCGCTCTCTCTCTCCTCCGCTCCCGTCGGCCCCATGCCTCTGCAGGTGCCGCTCCGCCTCCTCCGCGCCCTCCGCCTCCGCCTCCGCCTCCGCCTCAGCCTCCGCTTCCGCCTCCTCCGCCTCCTCCTCCTCCTTCTCCTCCTCCTCCTCCTCATCATCATCCTCTCGCAACGGCTCTCGCTGTCGGCAGTGCTGGGGCTAGTGCAGGGGCGAGCAGGGACGCACTACCAAGTGGCACGGGCAGCCGTGCGGAAGGACGTCGACGATTGTGCCCGCAAGGCCTTCACAGGCTCGATGGCTACCGCCCATTGCTACTTAGGCCGCCCCGCTCCCCGCGCCCTCAGCGCGGCGACGATCCATCTAGACACGGCGGGCTTCGCCAGTGGCGCTATGTAGGACGCCACCGACTTGCGTTCCGACGAGTGGAGTGGCAGAAGCGCTGGCAGCGGCACCAAGGTAAGAGCCACGCCCCGGTAGAGTCTATGAGCCATCTGCGCCGACGGGCACATGCCGAACTGGAGACTCGCGCCCCACTCGACCTGGACCAAATGGACCAGGCCCTCCGCGTTTTCCCGGCCATGACGGGCCGCGGCGCGGACCAGTGGCGGCCCCGCGAGCGATTGCTGCTATCTGCAGCTGCGCGCCAATCTTTGGTGGAGCTGCCCAACGCCTGCAATGGGCGACTCTCTTGGCCCAGGCAGTCCGCCCGCATGTGGTACGTGCTCCTGCAGAAATGAGACTCCGACGCGGCCGGCATGGAACGGCCCACCGGCCTCGTACCATTCCCAGCGAGGGCCTGGGGCAACGTACGGACAGGGCCTTTGCCGCGTTGGCGTGAGGAGCGCGCCAGCTTCTGGGACGCCGCCGCCAATGAGGGCTCTGTCTCGCGGCAGACCGCGGTCCTCTCCTCCGCCTTCGATGCGGTCGCAACGCAGGCCCCCTCGCGGCCCATGCCGCGTCCTTCGTCGACCTGGACGAGTTCTGCGACTCCATTGAGCTCGGCTGCATCGTGCGCAAGGCGGAGGACCTGGAACACCCGGCGGCGGACCTTTACCTCACCCTCCGCCTGTGCCCTGCGCCGCGCGCCTGCAGAGCTGGCAGAGCGCAGGGCTGCCAGCCAGCCTGGCCAGCAGCTTGGGTGGCGGGCGAGCCCGCCGCCGACCCTCCGGCCCCCGGGAGGCCTGACGATGTCCTGGAGGCGGTCCGCAGAGCCCCGCCCACGGCCTTCCTCGGGCAGCTCGTCGACGATGTTGCGGTCATGGCAGAGGGGCAGAAGACTGCCGTGTGCGAGGCCACGTGCGCGGGGGCCGTTGCCCGCCACCTCGAGGCCCGGGTGCAGCCGCGACCAGGCCCCGCCCGCCGCGCCGCGCCGGGCGCACGCGCAGCAGGCTGACCAGGCGGGCGTCGCGGTGGGCCACCGCTGCACCGCCACCCTGATGCACGCGTTCTGGAAAAATCCCAGACATCGGGCGTCTCGGAAAAAATCCCAGACAGCAGGCTGACCAGACTGGCGTCGCGGTGGGCCACCGCTGCACCGTCCACCCTGATGCCCGCCATCCCAGACATCGGGCGTCTCGGAAAAATCGAGACGGAGGTCTTTCGTGGCTTTCGGCCTCTCGAGGCCCTCGCCGGGCCTCGGGACCGTCAGAAAGCGACTCGGGACGAGAAACCGGTCCCGGGGAAGTGGTCGGGAGGTCGGGGGCCCGTGTCTCGAAAAAATCGAGACGTCGGATGTCTGGGATTGCAGCTTCAAGGCCCAGGTCACTCACTGGGTCAAGCTGCTGTGCGGCGGCCTCCCTGCTGAGCTCCGCCCGAAGGTGCGGCAAGGCTGGGCAGCCGTGCGGGACCATCTCGGCAGGGTGCGTCCTGGTGGCGGGCCGCCACGGGACCGTTGGCCAGCCTCCAGCTTGGGCTTGCCAACCTGGGCTGGGATCCTCAGACAGCTGGCTGGACCACTGCCGCGCCTCGACGGCGAGGACACCCACCCAGACCACTCCGCCATCCAGGAGGCGCTCAGAGAGTCGGTCGACCAGCAGCTGTGACGACAGGCCGGTGCGCAGCCTGATGGAGAGGGCCTCGGTGCAGGGGCCAGCTTCGCCTACTTACACCGCCCGGCCCGCTACATGCGCAAGTGCGGCCATACCAGGAGGCCAGTGTGCTCGAGGTCGTGGCAGCAGCCGCAGTCTGGACTGGCGAGCGCTGCGGCGTGGCTGACCTTGGAGACGGCGGTAACCAGGCATCCTGGATTCGCTGGGCCCTCCCGCAGGGCTGCGGCGACGTGCCGCCGCCGCCGCCGCCATGGGACACCCTTCCCCAGCAGTGCTGGGCTGTCGACTGCCCCGACGCCGTCGTATGGACCCGCGACGGCTGGCTACGAGGGCAGCGTGCCGCCTTCAGCAAAGCCCACCTGGACGAACCGGTAAACGACACTGATAGACTGATAGCCAGGTGGCCCGCGCTGGCTGGGGCGTATGCTTCGGCCCTCCGCAGACAGAGACATACCGGGATTCTTCGGTCGCTTGGGCCCGCCTCGGAAAACTTCCGCTGCCGAGCGAGCTCGCAGCTCTGCTGTGGGCGCTCAGGCTCACCGGAGGGGCCTTCGTCCTGTGGGCCGACTGCCAGCTGGTCCACGACGGCTGACATACGGGACGGCCCGCTGGTGGCGCAGGATCGCTGCAACTTTGCAGGAGCGACCTGGAGGAGCCGCAGGAATGGTATTGCGCAGGTGCTACTCCCACCTCGACGCTGCCGACCTAGCGGAGGTGGGCCAGGCCGAGGCCGTCACCCTCGGAAGCCAACTTGCCAACGCTCTGGCGCAGCGCGGGGCAGAGCTCGCGGCCAGTGAGAGCGCCCCCCAGGTGCGCGTCCGACGCGAGCAGGAGGCCCTCCTGGCCAGGTTTCGCCGCCGCCTTGGGGCGATCAACGCCGTGGTCTGTGGCGAGCCCCCCGAGCGCCTGGACTTCTAGGGCCCTGCGGCGTTACATGTGCGCCAGAAGCAGCTAGCTGATGCGGGGGGCCGCTGCAGGCAGCGCGGCCAGGGCGGCAAGATGGAGCCCGTTGGCACTGCCGCCGCTGTTGGAAAGGCCCTAGCAAGTGGCAAGGTACGGCCTCACCGACTGGCGGCTGGACCAGCCTGCGTGCCCGGGGCCCCCATTCGACCTGGAGCACGCCGTGGACCGCACCGTCCTGGTGCCTGCCCAGAGAGTGCGCCGCCTCCCCATCGCGGGCAGGGCGCCGCAGCACTCGCGCACGACGGCGGCCATGCGCGGCCAGCTGTGGTGCTGGCGCTGCGGGCCGTCGGCGCGATGCCTGCTGACGGCACTTGCGAGCTCCGCCTCCTCGTGAGCGCGGGCCGCCGGCCAGGCTCCGGCGTGGTCTCCTGCCGACAGCCAGGCACGCCACCGGCCAGACGGCTCGAGCCCGCCGGCCCGCGGCTGCCTCAGGTTGGCCACCGTGGCACCCCCGGCCAGTGAGAGCGGCGACGGACTTTCGCCAGCCGTGCGCCGGATGAGTGCGCGTCTGGCCTCAGGATCGGCCCTCGAGACCCTCTGCCCACAGCCAGGGGCAGCGAAGCAGTCGTCAAGAGGCCCCCCGACGAGCACCCCGACGCGCCTGCCGGGCAACGGCGCCCACGCGCAGCCCACGGAGGACGCCTTGAGGCGGACAGAGCCTGCCCCACGGCAACGGCGTCCAGACCGTTACGCTCCCAGGTGCGCATCCCGGCCCCAGTCTGACGACCCCTGGAGGTGCAGCATCAGGATGGCGTGTAGGCGCGGTGGCTGGGGGCATGTCCGAGTCCATGGCGGCGGCCCCCCCAAGCCTTGGGCGCGCTGCCTTGCGGGCGCTCGGGCAGCTTCTCCCAGGCTCCGCGGCGCTGGCCTCCAGGGTGGCCTGCCGCGAGGTGGTGGCGGCGGCTGCTGCACTACAGCCACCTGCAGGCGGCGGGCGGCTGCCGCAAATGGGTCGAGGGTTAAGTCGGGCCTGTCCCTCTACGGGGGGAACATTCAAAAATAGTGAAAATAGCATGGGGACATTTATATATATATATATATATATATATTCCTTCTACCTATCAAATTACAAGGAAAAACCCGGCATGTCACCGACACCCCCCCCCACATGGACCCCAGATGAACCCCACAGGCCCCCAAGAGAGCCCCACAATGCTTCGAGGCGGCCCAAAATGCCCCGAAGAGAGCGACACGAGGCCTACATCGGGAGCCCAAGACAGCAGAAGGCACTTCCCAGACGTCCTCTGCAAGGCCCAAGAGGCCTCAAGACGGCCCCAGAGTGCTCCAACAGGACCAAACATGGGCTCAAGACGGCCCAGGATGCCCCCGCAAAGACCTCCAATACGGCCTCAGCAGGCCAAAAACCTTAATTTTCCGTTGGTTTTTGAACGACTCTGTGCTTCTCGCCTTTTCTGGCCACGAACGGCCCAAGAATGGTCTGCGAGCTTCGAGGTCGCCCCGAAATGGCCTCCAGGCGGCCCAATGGGGCCCCAAGATGGGCCAATAAAGCGCCAAGAAAGGCAGGGAGCGCCCAAAAGACCCCTAAAAGACCTCCAAGAGGGCCCCAACAGAGCCACGGGATGCTTCAGAGAGGGCCCGAGAGAGCCCCAACACGGCCCCAGGACGGCCCAAGCCCCCCCAGACAGCCCACGAGGGCCCCAGGACAGCCCAAGAAGGCCCTCCGATGGTATACAAAAGCGCCAACAGGAGCTCCACTCAGTCTTAGAGCTGTCAAATTCATTACATTCTGATTGACCTGAGCCGTCGTCCTTGGCTCGGCTGGCCGCGCGCCGAATGGGCCCGCGTGGCAGAGAAGGAAAAGGAGCAGGAGGCGGGACGGAGGAGAAAAAGGAGGAAGAGGAAGGAACGGTGAGGATAGCGAGAAACAGGAGGGGCCCCAGGAAGACGGAAGGAGGGCAAGGAGGAGCAGGAGGAGGGGAGGGCAAACGGCGGAAACAGAAGACAGCTTTCACTGGGCCCCGTGCTCTCGCCGAGGCGCCGGCCACATCTCTCATTCAATATCGTGTTGCCGCTTCGCTCGCGGGACTCCCTGCCTCTACCAGGTCAGCATCCCGTCCTCCAGCATGCGGCCGCCGACTTTCCTCTCAATTCTTGACGCTTCGCGTATACCCACCTTGAGTCTGAGTTAGTCGCTCACGCTCGCCCTCTCCTCCTCTCTTGCCACCTGTGTCGCTTGTGGTTTGGCTGGAGCTTGGCGCCGAAACGGCGACTTCTCCCCGCCGTCCCGCCGCCGGTCGCCGCGCCTTGGCGTCCCCACCCGCTGGGATGTCTGTGCCGGTCTCCTGGCGCTTAATGTGGGTCATTTTGTCCCTTGCATGTGCATACGCCTCTGCGGCCAATTATCTTCGTTCCGCGCCCCGAACGCTACCCCGCTTCTTGACCTTCGCCAGGGAGCCGCCAAAAAAAAAAATTATCCTCACCTTGTTCACCTGGTCGCGCTGTACGCGTCCTCGCTTGTGGCTGGCTGGAGCTTGGCGCCTAAAGGGCGACTTCTCCCCGCCGTCCCGCCACCGGTCGCCGCGCCTTGGCGTCCCCACCCGCCGGGATGTCTGCGCCAGTCTTTGGCGTCTAATGTGGGTCATTTTGTCCCTTGCATGTGCATACGCCACTGCGGCCAATTATCTTCGTTCTGCGCCCCGAACGTTGCCCCGCTTCTTGACCTTCGCCAGGGAGCCGCCGACCAAAAAAGTATCCCCACCAGCCCGTCCAGAATTGATTGCCAGCTTTCCCGAGGCCTGTTGGAGGCTATCCTGAGCCATGCTCGACTAGAGTCTGTCAGAAGCTATTCTGAGCCATGCTCGGCTATGTCGGGCCATATTCAGGCTTTCTTGAGGCCTCTTGGAGATCTGTCGGAGGCTATCTTGAGCCATGCTTGGCTATCTTGGGCCATTTCGGAGGCCATCTTGGGCTATCTAGGGCTCTCTTGGAGCCATCTTGGGCCAAGAAGGGCGGGGTGGAGAATCTTCAGGAGAGGCTGGGAGGCCTCTCGGGGCCGTCTTGGGCCCCATTGTTCAAAAAGAGCGGGGGTCCTCAATTCAGGTCCCCCCCTCGGAGGCTCTCAAACGGCGTCTTGGGGACGTGTTGGAGCGCTCTTTGGAAGCCTCTTGGGCGATCTTGGGGCCGTCTTGGGCCTTCTTGGGCCCCTCTTGGGGCTCTTTTGGGCCATATTGGGGCCATCTTGATGCCTCAGGGGCCCATCGGAAGCGAAAAGACGAGAATGCCAAACACATGGACTTTCCTTAAGCTTTTGAAGGGTTCTGGCTTCTTGGAGGGCGCCGTGGAGGGCTCGAAGGGCACTTGGATCCGTCTTGAGGACTCTTGGAGGTGTGTCGGAGGCTATATTGACCCATCTTGAGGTATCTTGGGCCATCTTGGAGGCCATCTTGCGACTTGGAGCGCCTCTTGGAGCCATCTTGAGCCGTCTTGGACGCTCTAACGCCTCCATCCCCCCCCCTCCAGGTCCAGGGGAAGGTTACCCCTCCCCCGAGCAGGGGAAGGAAGGGGAAGAGAGAAGACCAAACTCGTTATACCACCGTAGCCCTAAAGGGCTGGTGGGACTTCCACCTATAGACTTCCAGCCTCCATCAGCTCAGCACTCCGACCTCTAGCGTCCGGCATCCGACTTTCCACCTTCACCTCCATTCAAGCGTCCACCAACGCTGCGCCCTGAGCCCCGCCCCGGGCGCTACCGCGCACTCGCCTCGCCTCGCCCCCGCTCGCACAATTCCCACACACCTCATTGAACAATTGTGTTCTCGCCCGCGCCCAGAAACATCGTAGGTGCAAGGATCAAGATTAGAAGGCGAAGCGCAGCGAGCCTTAAAATCTTGTATATATATATATATATGTCTGTGTGTTTGTCATTCCATATGTTTTATACAATTGTGGAGTTTTTTTTTTTTTGTGTGTGTGTGTGTGTGTGTATTTTTTTAAAATGTTTCGTCGACAATCCCCCTGTAGGGGGACACGCCCGACTTAAGCCGAGGGCCGAGTGGCCGAGGGGGGCCGAGCGCACCCCCGACGCTGCTGGTGGGCTTCGGTGCCGCGCCGAGGTCCGGGCGCCGCGCCTCGGCAGGAGAGGGTGCCCTGCCGGCGCCCCGCGGCCCGGGCGCGCGGGGCGCGCCGGCACCGCGAGGCCGCATCCGCAGGCAGTGGTGCTACCCTGCGCTTGGTCCGAGAGCTCCGAGAAGCTCCTCCTCCTCCTCCTCCTCCTCCTCCTGCTCCTACTGCTCCTCCTCCTCCTCTCCCTCTCCCTCCCCTCCCCCTCCTCCTCTCCTCCTCCTCCTCCTCCTCCTCCTCCTCCTCCCTCCTCCTCCTCCTCCTCCTCCTCCTCCTCTCCTCTCCTCCTCCTCCTCCTCCTCCTCCTCCTCCTCATTTCCCTCCTCCTCCTCCTCCTTCTCCTCCTCCTCCTCCTCCTCCTCCTCCTCCTCCTCCATCCCTCTTTCTTATCCGTAAGGGCTTTGCCCCCTGCCTCCAACCCCTCTCTATCAGAGTTGGATATATCAGAGTCGCGTCGATGCGTCTCGGCGCTGCCTTGGCGCATCTGGTAACATCATGCGGGGGCGGATACGAATCACCAGCGCAAATTGAGACGTTGGCGTTATCGAAGACGCCTACGGCGAATCACCCCCGCCCCCTGCCTTTTTGGAAGCGCCTGCGTGGCCGAAAGTTGGGTTTGAGCTTGGCCAAGCTATCGGGCCACGCGTTCCCCGAGTGGGTTTCGAAAGCCTTCGGGGAACACGGAGGGGGGTCAGCCATCGGACCAGGTGGTTTCCGAGGTTTCGGGTCTCCTGGAGGACGTCTTGGAGGGGTCTTGGGCCGTCTTGGAGGTCTCTGGCGGGCCTTTTGGGTAGTCTAAGGCCATCTGGGGCCGTTTTGGATGCATTTTGAGCCATCTTCGCCGTCTTGGAGGCCGTCTTGGCCGTCTTGGAGGCATCCGTCTTGGAGGCCATCTTGGGCGTCTTGGGGGCCTCTTGGGCCGTCTTAGGGGTCTTGTTGGGGCCCTCTTGGGGGCCTCTTGGCCTGTCATGGGGCCATCTTGAGGGCCTCTTGGGCGCTCTTGGGGCGATGTTGGGGGCCTCTTGGGCCGTCTTAGATCGTCGGACGGCCGAAAAGAAGCAAATGCGAAAATCATTCAAACACCTAGGGCAAATCATTGATTTTGGCTTCTTCTGGCCTTCCTGGAGGACGTCTTGGAGGTATCTTGGGCTGTCTTGGAGGCATCTTGGGCGCCTCTTGGGCCACCTTCGGCTCTCTTGGGGATATTTCTGCCGTCTTGGATGCCATCTTGGTCGTCTTGGAGGTCATCTTGGCAGTCTCGAGGTATCTTGGAGACCATATTGGCCGTTTTTGAGACCTCTTGGGCCGTCTTGGGGCCCTCTTGGGGCTGGCTTGAAGGCCTCGTGGGCCGTTCTGGAGCCATCTGGGAGGCCTCTGGGACTAGTTTGGGGACTCCTTGGGCCGTCTTGGGCGGTTGGAACACCGAAACCGCGGAAAAGCAATTATCCTTCAAAAACCAGCGGATAATTTAAAATGTTGGCTCCCTCGGGCCTTCCTGTAGCACCTCTTGGACTCCTCTGGGGCAATCTTGGAGCCTCTCGGGCCCATCTTGGGCCATCTTGGCCGTCTTCGCGGCCATCTTGGCCGTCTTGAAGCTCATCTTAACCGTGTTGGAAGCATCTTGGAGGCCATCCTGGCCGTCTTGGAGACCGTCTTGGGCGTCTTGAAGGCCTCGGGAGCCGTCTTGGCTCCCTCTCTTGGGGCCGTCTTGAGGGCCTCTTGGGCCGTCATAGGGCCATCTTTGAGGCCTCTTGGGCGCTCTGGGGTCGATCTTTCGGGCTCCTTAGGCCGTCGTGAGCCGTCGGAAGGCTCGAAAAGAACAAACGCTCAAATCCTTCAAACATCTAAGGGAAACATTGATTTTGACCTCTTCGAGCTCTCGTGGAGGACCTCTAGGACGCCTCTTGTGCCGTCTTGGAGGCTTCTTGAAGGCCTCTGGGGCCGTCCTGGGCCGTCTGAGAGGTTTCTTTTGCGAACTTGGAGGCATTTTGGACTCGTCTGGGCCGTCTTGGAGGCCATCTTGGACCATCTTGGGCGAACCTGGGGGCCATCTTGGGCCATCTTGGCCATCTTGAAAGCCATCTTGGAGCCATCTGGAGCAGGAACAACTTTTGGAACCACCTTTTCTGGGCCATTCCGGGACCCCGTCGGGCAGGGCCGAAACCCCAGGGGAAGTTCTTTTGCCAAAACCAAAAGCGAAAGGATTCAGCACGCCAGGCACCCCTGTGATGAATCAACAGGGGGCGGCGGATCGAAGACGCCTACGGCGAATCACCGCCGCCCCCTGCCTTTGTGGAAGCGCCTATGTGGCCGAACGTTGAGGCCAGACCTGCCAAGCCATCGGACCATGTGTTCCCCGAATCGGTTTGGAAAGCCTTCGGGGAACACGTGAGCGTCTTGATGGTCATCGTCGCCGTCTTGGAGGCCTCTTGGGCGATCTTTCGGCGATCTTTGGGGGCTCTTGGGCCGTGTCGGGCCGTCGGAAGGCCGAAAAAAGGGAAATGCCCAAATCCATCAAAAACCTTGGGAAAATCAGTGATTTTGGCATCTTTTGGCCTTCCTGGAGGCCCTCTTGGGGGCCTCTTGGGCCCTTTTGGGCCAGCTTCGAGCCAACTTCGGCCATCTTGGTGGGTTCCTGGCACGTCTGACGCCGTCGGGAGCCGTTTTGGGGGCCTTTCTGGGCCAACGGGGGACCCTCTTGGGGCGCTCCAGGGCCGTCTTGGAGGCCATCTTGGGCGTCTTGGAGGCCATCTTGGGCGTGTTGGAGGCCTCTTGGGCCGTCTTGGGGCCCTCTAGGGGCCATCTTGGAGGCCACTTGGGCCATCAGGGGGCTCTCTTGGGGGCCTCTTGGGCGATCTTGGGGGCTTCTTGGGCCGTCTTGAGCCGTCGGAGAGCCGAAAAGGCGCAAATGCCAAAATCCTTCAAAAACCAAGGGAAAATCAATGATTTTGCCCTCTTCGGACTCTCCTGGAGGACCTCTTGGAGGCCTCTTGGGCCGTCTGGGAGGCCTCTGGGGGGCCTCTTGGGCCGTCTTGGGCCGTCTTGGACTCTCTTGGGCCGTTTTGGAGGCCGTCTTGGACCATCTCGGGCGGACTTGGAGGCCATCTTGGGCCATCTTCGCGATTTTTTGAGGATGTCCCGAGCGAAACGGCCGTTTTTGGGCACGGTGGCGGGACGGGCCGGAGCCCACTGGGGAGTTCTTTTGGAAAAAGAACCAAAACCAAAACCTGAAACATCCAGCACGCCGTGCACCCCTGCAAGCAGGGGGCGGCGGATCCTAGTGGTCTTCGGCCCATCATGCCACCGTGCCTGGGTTGTGGGTCTGAGGCCTCTTGTATATGTGTTGGGGTGTCGTGGGGAGCCTCTCGGGGGCCTCTTGGAGGCGGTTTGGGCGCCATTTGGGGGCCTCTTGGGGCCTCGTGGGATATTTTTTCGGTTTCTTGGAGGTCTCTTAGGCACGTCTTGGGCGCCTCTTGGGGCCTCTTGGAGGCTTCTTGGCGGCCTCTTGGGGCCTCCTGGGGGCCTTTCGGGGCACAAATATTGAATGTTCGGTTGTGGTCCCCTGCTCGGGCCCCTCTTGGGCCGTCTTGGGGCCCTCTTGGGCCATCTTGAGCGCTCCTTGGGCCATCTTGGAGCCCTCTTGGGCAGTCTTGGGGGCGCCTTGGGCTGTCTTGGGGCGGTCTTGGGAGCTTCTTGAGCCGTCATGGAGCGTCGGAAAGCCGAAAATGCGAGAAGGCCAGAGTTCCTCAACACCTGCGTAAAATCCAGGGTTCTGGCCTCTTGGGGCTCTGTCTGGAGGCCTCTTGGAGCGCTCTTGGGGCCCCTCTGAGCCGTCTTCAGGCGCCCTGGAGCATCCTTGGCCCCCGCAGTACGAATTTGGTGTCATTTTCGAAGGTTTGTGGCTTCGGGGTCGCGAGCAGTGCGTAATTCACAAGGGTTCCTGCTTCGGGGGCGCAAACTTACAAGGGTTTGTGGCCTCGGGGGCGCGAACACTGAGCAATTTACAAAGGATTATGGCCTCGGGGGCGCGAGCCTCATGTATTTTTACGTGTCCGTTGCCCCCCCGGGGAAGTCAGACAACGCGATCTGGGCGTGGCAATTGGGCGGTTCGGGCCTCCCCCCCTCGCGCGGCTTTCAACAGCTTACGGCAGGAAGCAGAAAGCAGGACTGTAACATTGGAGACTTGAAGCTGCAACTGGCGCAGGGAGCAGCAAGCTTCGTCCTACAGCCTGGTGGCCCCGCAAGTGGGCTGGCGGATTGATACCTCCTCCCTTTCGATCTGGGGCGGGGTATGTGGAGAATTGAGCAAACGATTGGAGGCAGCTTGGTGTGAATTTTGCCGACACAGATGCGCTTGGAAGCACGCAGGAATTGGGGCAGCCCAGAAAATTCAAGTCTTCCAGGCTCTTGTTTCTCACGAGCAAGGTGATGTATTCTCTAAACTCGGCCTAGCTGAAAAAGGCACAGCGTCGCCAATTAGACGGTTTTCAAGGCAGGTGTCTTCCCAGTATTTTGCACATTCCTTCTGCGCACATTTCAAGGATCTCCACTAGAGAAATGTTGTTTCGAACAAAACAAGACCTCTACCCAACGCAGCTTCTGATGTGCCAGCTCCTGCGGTTAGGGAGAATCAGCCGGGCAAGTCGTTCTGATCTACTGAGGCGCCTTACGTTTCAGCACGGCAGCCTGCGGCCAGCTACAGATGCTTGTGCCTGGGCTGTGGGGCAGCCGAGGAACGAATGGGCGAAGTGGCAATTGAGCATGCTATACCCACCCTTCGCTTCCATGTGGGGGCCGCGATGCAAAGCATCCGCGAGCCCTCTGCTTGGTGAAGGTTTGTGGCTGATTTCGTGTCGTCATCTTCTCCTCCTCCTGCCGCGTACAATAGGCACTGGTCAACCGCCGGCGTGTCGCGATTCCCGCAGAGCGGTGAAAACAGGCTGGCCATGCCTTCTTCTGCCAACGCGCTCTGGCGTATGGCAGGTGAGTGACTGAGTGAGTATCGCACCCCTACGCGTGTCGGCAGGGCGGGCTCAGCATTTCGCTGAAGACTTCCTCTCCACCAATGACCCAGAAGCTTGGAATTCGCAGCAGCTTCACGGATGGAGGGCGGGCGGTTTTCAAAGTGCAGTTCTTCTCTTGGCGCCCCGTGCATTCGCTTTAAAAGCGTGCCGCAGTTTCGCAGATGGAGGGCAAGGCTTCTTCAAAATGTGGCTCTCGCCATAGCGCCGCGTACGTCGTTTTCAAGTTCGCCGCAACTTCAAGGATGGAGGACAGGTCCTGTTCAAAATGCGGCTCTCGCTGTAGCCCGCGCTCATCCGTTTTCAGAAAAAAACGCAACAGCGTGAATGATGGAGGGCGGTTCCTTTTCAACATCTGGTTCTCTCTTTGGCGCGGCGCGCATGTGTCTCCAAAGCCTGCGACGGCTTCGACGGTTCGTATGGCTGAAGTCCCAGGAATGGTGTTCTGGCGCGGCTGAGGATTGTCATGACGCAATAATAAACAGTTCGTTGATTTCGCGGTCTCGCAGTTCCAGGAACGGCGTTCAAGATCGCGGGGAGGGGGTCCTCCTCCTCCTCCTCCTCCTCCTCTTCTTCCTCCTCCTCCTCCTCCTCCTCCTCCTCTTCTTCGTCCTCCAGGTACGATCCAGGATCGTCAAGACGCAACGGTCGCGCTGATCCGCGGCGTTGAAGTCCCAAGCATGGTGTTGTGGCACGGTGGAGGATTCTCAGACCTTTGTTATTTTTTTCCTGGGCCACTGCCCACAGTGAAATACCTTATAGCAGAGACGTGTTGAGGGTGAACTTGGAGGGAGGGCTTATTGCAACATCGTTGATGCATCTTGAGTTTGCGCTGGTCCTCCTCCTCCTCCTCCTCCTCCTCCTCCTCCTCCCCCTCGTCCTCCTGCTCCTTCTCCTCCCATCCCTCCCTTCGGATCCTTTCGCGTTCCCCGAGGACCAGTCCTCAATCTTCCCTCTCCCCCACTTTTCCATCTCCTTTCAGACCCTCGTTGACCCTTCCCTCCAGCCCCTCCCCCACCGCCTTTCCAACCCCCTAAGATGATATGGAGAAGGGGCGGCAGGTCAATTCTGCGTTGTCGTCGGCGAAACTCTCCTTCAGGATGTTGCTATCGATTCGGTGGTGGTCATTTAAGTCATCGCTGTTGCTTTGGAGGAGGAGGAGCAGCAGGATGAGGAGGATGAGGAGGATAAGGTGGAGGTGGAGGACGGGGATGAGGAGGAGCAGGAGGACCAGGATGATGGTGGTAGTTGTGGCGATGATGATGATGCCGATGATGATGAGGATGGTGCTGATGCTGATGATGATGATGATGATGAGGATGGTGAGGATGATGATGATGATGATGATGATGATGATGATGATGATGATGATGATGATGATGATGATGATGATGATGGTGGTGTTAATGACGACGATTATGATGGTGATGACCATGATGATTTCGCTGATGTTGATGATGATGACGATACTGATGAGGCTGATGAGGATGCTGATGCCGATGCTGATGCTGATGCTGATGCTGACGATGATGGTACTGGTAATGGCAATGGTGATGATGGTGATGCTGATGGTAATGATGCTGATGCTGATGCAGGTGATGGTGATGGTGATGGTGATGATGACGATGACGATGATGATGATTCTGATGATAATGGTGCTGCTGCTGATGATGATGATGATGGTGGTGGTGATGGTGATGACGATGACGTTGATGATGGTGCTGCTGATGATGATGGTGATGATGACGGTGTTGGCAATGCTGATGCTGATGCTGATGATGGTGCTGATGATGGTGACGGTGATGGTGATATTGATGATTGTGGTGATGACGGTGTTACTGATGCGATGACGATGATGATGATGATGATCCTGGTGATGATGATGACGATGCCGATGACGATGACGATGATCATTGTGATTATCATCATATGATGATGGTGATGATAAGCATGCTGATGACGCTGATGCTGATGCTGATGCTGATGTTAATGGTAATGACGATGCTGCTGCTGATGTCGACGAGGATGCTGGTGCTGATTATGATGGCGATGGTCATGGCGATGGTGATGACGATGACGATGATGCTGATGATGATGTCGATAATAATGATGATGATGCTGCTGATGATGCTGATGGAGATGATGAGGATGATGAGGATGATGAGGATGATGATGATGATGATGATGATGATGATGATGATGATTATGTTGGCGATGATGGTGATGCTGATGTGCTGATGATGGTGATGATGATCACGATGATGTTGATGTCCCTGATAATGGTGATGATGATGGTGGTGGTGATGACGATGATGATGACGATGCTGTTGGGATGATGTCTGTGGCGCTGGTGCTGCTGATGCTGATGATGATTATGATGCTGATTATGCTGATGCAGATGCTGATGCAGATGCTGATGCTGATGCTGGTGCTGTTGCCGATGATTATGATGATGCTGATGATGCTGATGATGCTGATGCGGATGCATGGCCATGATGCTGATGATGATAATGATGGTGGTGGTGGTGATGATGGTGAAGCCGAGTATGCTAATGATGATACGGATGATGACGATGATGATGGTGCTGATAACGATGATGATGATTACGATGATGATGACGACGATGACGATGACGATGACGATGTCGATGACAAAGATGACGGTGAGTAGTTGGAGGAGGAAGAGAAGGAGGAGGATGGCCAGTGTAAACCGAAGAACCATCAACGATTTTGGAATAAACTCTCCCTCCAAGCTCCCTCTTCATAGGCCCCCGCAACGGTTCATTTCAACTGAGGGAGCTGCCTCGTTGGAAGACAACCGCTTGAAGACTCTGAGGCATGCCAAAACATGTTTCCCGGGATTCCCACGCCACGGATCAACCTGATTGTTGCGTCTTGACGATCCCGAATCGTGCTAGAACGCCATTCCTGGGACTTCAGCACCGCGAACGAACGTAACTGTTGTAGCCTCATAATCCTGTATCCTCCCAAACTTGAATTTATGGCACGCTGATCATGGGAATCCGTGAGACTCTTGCAAGTTTTTTTTTTGTGTTTAAAAAAAAACACCGAATGTGTGCGGCGCTAAAGCGAGAGCCACATTTTGAAGAGGAACCGCCCTCAGTCCGTGAAGTTCGTGCAAATGTTGTAAACGAATGCGCGCGGCGCTAAGGCGAGAGCCACATTTTGAAAACAAGCAGCCCTCAATGCGTGAATATTTTGCACAAAAAACACGAATGTGCGCGGCGCTACGGCAAGAGCCACATTTTGAAAACCACCCGCCCTCAATCCGTGAATCACTTGAAATTGAACAGTAAAACGATTGCGCGCGGCGCTAAGGCGAGAGCCACATCTTGAAAACCACCCTCCCTCAATCAGGGAAGCTCATGGAAACTCTTGCAAATTTTGAAAACGATTGTGCGCGGCGCCAAGGCGAGAGCGACATCTTGAAAACGACCCGCCCTCCATCCGTGAAGCTGTTGTCAATGTGAGGGAGTCTCAGGCGAAACGCCCCGCCCGCCCTGAGAACTGGCCTCGGGATGCCATAGGGAGAAGTTATTTCAAAGGAGGAGGAGGAGGGGGAGGAGGGGGATGATGATGATGATGATGATGATGATGATGATGATGATGATGATGATGATGATGATGATGATGATGATGATGATGATGATGAGGAGGAGGAGGAGGAGGAGGAGGAGGAGGAGGAGGAGGAGGAGGACAAGGAGGAGGACGAGGAGGAGGAGGAGGAGGACCAGGAGGAGGAGGAGGAGGAGGTGGTGGTGGAGGCGGAGGCGGAGGCGGAGGCGGAGGCGGAGGCGCAGCAGCGGCAGCGGCAGCAGCAGCAGCGGCAGCAGCAGCAGCAGCAGCAGCAGAGCGAGGACGAGGCCGAGGACGCCGCCGTCGCCACCGACGCCGCCTCCGCCGCCGCCGTCGTCGGCCGACCCCAGGCGCAGCGGTGCTGCTCCTCGGGGCCGGCGCCCTGTGTTCCCGCGGGCGCCCTAGGGGCCACCACTTCGGCGCCAAGCTCCACGGCCTCGGCCTGCAGGAGCGCTGCGCGGGGGGCGGCCCCACGTCGGCGCGGGCGGGGGAGGCTCCCAGGGGTCGTCTCGGCTCCTCGGGCTCGATTCGATTCGCTTTCGATGGGTTCCGGTGCCGGTTCCGATCCGACTTTGGCTTCCGATTCGGGTTTCGATCTCTCAGTGGAAGTCTTGCCAGCCAGCCGATTTCCGCCGATGCGGCTTCTCCCGACTCGGCTGTCGATTTCCGCCGATCCGATTAGTTTCGATGGCCGATCTAGCTCATCGGCTCGATTCTGTGCTTTCCTGGAAGCTCCCATCGAGGATGTGGGATTTGCACGTTCATGATATTTTGTGGGGCTCTTGGGGCGTCCTCGTCGCCACGATTGGGTTCCCCCCCGAGATTCTCTCGTCGGAGCGTGCCCCGTGAGAGGGCCAGGGGTCGATCTTGAGGGAGGGCGCAGACCTGCGGCGACTCGAAGCTCCTCCGCCTCCTTCGCTCCACACTCCCTCCCCTCTGGGGAAGAAGCCTCCTCCTCCCGTCGCGAGAAAATCACGGGCGGGAGGTATTTTGGTCATTTTCGGCCTCGGGGGGCCCTCGCCAGGCCCCAGGGCCACCACAAAGCGGCCCGGGGCGAAAAGCCAGCCCTGGGGAACGGGTCGGGCCTGCCTGGGGCCCAGCATCGAAAAAACCAGGACACCGGATGCCTCGGTCCTCTTCCGCCCCCTCGGCCCTTTCCCTCTCTCCCCTGGAGGGGGGCTTCTCCTGCCCCTTCCGCCTGCCATCCAGTTTTTCATCTTCTTCTCATCTTCACGGCCTAGCTGCGCTAGCGTTTCACCCTCCCCCGACGGATTGGGGAGCGCGCGCGCGTGCTTTTCTCTGCTCCCCTCTCCTCCCCCGTCGCCCTTTCCACAGGTCGCATGGGCATGGGCCCTGTCTTGCCTCCA
This sequence comes from Prorocentrum cordatum, assembly GCA_963575745.1. Lineage (NCBI taxonomy): Eukaryota > Dinophyceae > Prorocentrales > Prorocentraceae > Prorocentrum > Prorocentrum cordatum. Next base: position 59,042 of record CAUYUJ010015628.1, read on the forward strand.
AGGTGTCTGGATGGGGATTCTTACGCCCCTAGCGCGTGGTGGCCGCGCGGCAAGAATGATCCTCCTCTTTCCGCTGTTCCACCCTCTTGTTGTGTCTTCATTTTTCTTTTTCAGGCAACAAATTAAGCACAAGAAACAAACTATGCTCCTCCTCCTCCTCGTCCTCCTCCTCGTCCTCCTTCCTCACCCGCGTCCTCCTCTTCCTCCTCCTCGTCCTCCTCCTCCTCCTCCTCCTTCTTGTCCTTCTCCTCGTCCTCCTCCTCCCTCCTCCCCCTCCTGCTGCTGCTGCTGCTCCTCCTCCTCCTCTTCCTCCTCCTCCTCCCTTCTCCCTTCTCCTCCTCCTCCTCTTCCCTTCTCCCTCCTCTCCCTCCTCCTCCTCCCCCTCCCCCCCCCCCCTCCTCCTCACCCTCCCTCTCCCCTCCTCCCCCTCCTCTTCCTCCCCCCCCTCCTCCTCCTCCTCCTCTCCTCCTCCTCCTCCTCCTCCTCCTCCTCCTCCTCCTCCTCCTCCTCCTCCTCCTCCTCCCCCTCCTCCTCCTCGTCCTCCTGCTCCTTCTCCCTTCTCCATTCCATTGCCTTTTATATGATATATATGATTCCTCCCTGTCGCACACCGAGGTTGGTCGAACGGGCGGGCTGGGCGTTTCTCCTGAGACTTCTTCGCAATTTTTGTGACCCTGAAGCCTGGAAACTGGCAGCAGCTTCACAGATGGAGGGCGGTGGTGGTTTTCAAAATGTGGCTCTCGCCTCAGCGCCAGGCACATTCGTTGTGAGAGCTTGCAAGCCCATCACGGATTGTGGGCGGGTGGTTTTCAAGTCAGTCGCTGCGGGACTGCGGTGACCGTCGGATCCAAGATTTCGTTGCCGATTTTTGTTGGCGGGCACCGTTCAACCCTTCAGGGCAGCCCAGCGTTGTCAAATTTTGCGCGGTGGTTGCACGACGACGGTGTGCGCACCGTCGAACCCCGCAGGACGGGCCTCTGTTGTGGGTCGTGGCCCCTTGAACGGGCAGGTGGACCACCCCTGGCCTTTCTCGCGGCCCGCGGTGCCTTCGGGAGTTTTTGTGCAAATTGCTTGATTTGAATTTCGCATTTGCGGAGTGTGTTTCGAGTTTCATTGGCCTCTGTGACGAGCGAAACCGCGTAAACCATTTTAAGGTTTTAGATCCGAGCTAGAGTCGCATTGGGTAAAGGCATGCATTATAATTCCTACTCGCACGATGACCATTCGAACATGCAGAATGACGTTAGAAAGGAGCGTTCTTGAAACCATATCTGCGCGCGCGTTGAAACTGAGGCAGAATGGATATGAACGCGAGTTTTTAGTTTCCATATCACAATGTTATTATATTTGAATAGTGTGCCCCTGCGTCGCACATGCATGTTTATGCTTTCAGACGGAAGAACATGTATTGTGTTTACGTTTTGTCGATGAAAATTTTTCGGTGTGTCAGAATATACCGCGCGGTTAGTTTGTCGAGTTTCGGCCGTTGTCAAACTTTCGTAGGCGGAGGGTTACCGGTTTAGCCGAGATGTCGTTGTTATTTTCAAGTGGTGGTTGCCTTTGAAGATTGGTTTATGTTGTCGTTGTCTTTCCTGCGACGTTGATTCTACAAGTGTGTGCTGGGAGTGATGTTTTCAACATGTTGCTCGCGCACATTCTTTTTCAACATGTGCAAGAGCTTCACGGATTGAGGGTGGCCGCTTTCGACATGTGGCTCTCGCTTTAGCGCCGGGGACATCTTTTTTGGACATTGGCAAGAGTTTCACGGATTGAGGGCGGGCCGCTTTCGACATGTTGCTCTCGCTGTAGCGCCCGGGACATTTGTTTTGGACATTGGCAAGAGTTTCACGCATTGAGGGCGGGTGATTTTCAAAATGTGGCTCTCGTCTTAGCGCCGCTCACTTGCGATATCTATATATATATACATACATACACACATACACATATGTACACATATAGGGAGAGGGCGAGAGACAGAGAGAGAAACACAATTGATGACGATCTATATATACATATATATATATATGCATATACATATACATATATCCGTAAGGGCTTCGCCACCTGCCGCCGGCCCCCTCTCTCGGAGAATGCGCTATGCAAGAGCTATGTCATGAGGCCTGGGGGAGGGCGTGAAGCAGTATCGGAACTTAATGCGAGGCCGACTCGTAATGAGCAAAACCAATTGATCACCAGAGGGGTTACCACACCTGGCGATTGGTAAGACGTCGTGGCCCTGCGGATCTGCGTGCGGGGTGCAACCGAATTTTAGACATGTGGCAAATTCCTTGTGTTTTTGGATCCTGACCCTACGGATCTGCATAAGGGGTGCCACCGAATTTCAGAAATGTGGCAAATCTCCTGTTTTTTTGGACCCTGACCTCACGGATCTGCGTAAGGGGTGCTACCGAATTTCGGACATGTAGCAAGTCCCCTGTGCTTTTTGGACCTTGACCCTGTGGATCTGCGTAAGGGTGCCACCGAATTTCAGAAATGTGGCAAATCCCATATGTTTTTGGACCCTGACCCTACGGATCTGCGTAAGGGGTGCCACCGAATTTCAGAAATGTGGCAAATCCCATTTGTGTTTTTGGACCCTGACTCTGCGGATCTGCGTGAGGGGTGCCACCGGATGTCAGACGTGTGGCAAATTCCATATGTTTTTGGACCCTGACTCTGCGGATCTGCTTGAGGGGTGGCAAATCCCGTTTGTTTTTGGACCCTGACCTTACGGATCTGCGTACGGGGTGCCACCGAATTTCAGAAATGTGGCAAATACTATGTGTTTTTTTGGATCCTGACTCTGCGGATCTGCGTGATGGGTGTCACCGAATATCAGAAATGTAGCAAATCCCTTGTTTTTGGATCCTGACCCTGTGGATCTGCGTGAGGGGTGCCACCGAATTTCAGAAATGTGGCAAATCCCTTATGTTTTTTGGACCCTGACCCTGCGGATCTGCGTGAGGGGTGTCAACTCTTACCCCCCTCAGAAATTCTGAGAACCCTTCCAGGGCGTGGTAGTTCTGCTGGTTTGGGCTCCCCCCCCCCCTCGCGCGTTCATCAACAAGGAGCAGTAAGCAGCAAGAAGCAGAAATGTAACAGTGGAAACTGGAAGCTGGAACTGGTACAGGGAGCAGCACACTCCCGGCCTACAGCCTGGTGGCCCCACAAGGGGGCCGGCGGATACATACATACCTACGTACCTACCTGCCTACCTACCTACCTGCCTACCTACCTACATACATACATACATACATGCATATATATATACACATATATAGATATTGCAAGACCTTCACATATTGAGGGCTGTTCGTTTTCAACATGTGGCTCTCGCCTTAGCGCCGCGCGCATTCGTTTCAAAATCTGCAAGAGTTTCACGGATTCCCATGGTCAACGTGCCAGACAAGGTGTTTTTTGTTGGAAGGACTCAGGATTGTGAGGGCGCAAGAGTTACTTCTAATTCGCTGTGTTGAAGTCCCAGAAATCGTTTTCTGGCAGGAATCAGGATCGTCAAGACGCAACAGTGGAGTTGGAGTCCCGTGAGTGCACGCTTCAGGGTATTCAAACGGTTCTGTCCCAACCACAGTTCCCTCAGTGGAAATGAACCCTTGTAGGAGCCTATGAAGAGGAAGTTTGGAGGGAGGGTTTACCCCAGCATCGTTGATGAGTCTTGTGCTTCCACTCTCCTCCCCCTCCTCCTCCCCCTCCTCATCCCCCTCCCTCTCCCCCTCCCTTCCCGCCTTCTCCTCCTCCTCCTCCTCCTCCTCCTCCTCCTCTTCCTCCTCTTCCTTCCCCTCCCTCCCTCCTCCTCCCTCCTCCTCCTCCTCCTCCTCCTCCTCCTCCTCCTCCTCCTCCTCCTCCTCCTCCTCCTCCTCCTCCTCCTCCTCCTCCTCCTCCTCCTCCTCCTCCTCCTCCTCCTCCTCCCCCTCCATGTCCTCCCAGGGCTCGGGCCTGCAGCCGCCGGTCGCGGAGCAGGCAGATGCGGCGGAGGACGCGGGCGCCGCAAGTTCGCTCGAGGACCCGACCCTCTGCTTTCCCCCCGGGAGGAGGAGGGGGGAGGGGAGGAGGAGGAGGGGGAGGAGGGGAGGAAAAGGAGGAGGAAGAGGAGGAGGAGGAGGAGGCGGAGGAGGAGGAGGAGGAGGAGGAGGAGGAGGAAGAGGAGTGGGAGAAGGAGGAGGACGAAGAAGAGGGAAGGAGGAGGTGGAGGAGGAGGAGGTGGAGGAGGAGGAGGAGAGGAGGAGGTGGAGGAGGAGGAGCGGGCTTGGGGGGGCGAACCTGGGCGGCTTCCTCCGGCTCGCTCCGCCTCGCTCTGGTGGCCCTCGGCCGCCGTCTGTCTGACGTCGTTTTGGCGTTGTCGTTCGTCTCGCTGTCGGCTGCCCCCGGGGGCGGGCCTGTCGTCGGGGTGTCGGCGAAGTCGCTTTCTGTCGTCGTTGTGTCTGCGGCCCTTGTGGGCCGCCGCGGGGCCGCCGTGCCGGGCCTTGTCGTTCTTCGTCCTCCCGTCTTTGTCGTGTCGTTCGCGTCTTGTGTCGTGGTCTTTGGTCGTCGTCGTGATCGTCGTCGTGTCGTGTCGGGTCGTGCTGTCGTGTCGCCCTTACCCCCGGTCGGCTGTCGCGTTGCGTCCGTTCCGGTTCCGCTGTTTCTTCGCCTTGTGGCTCCTCTCCTTTTTTCCCTTCCCCTTTCCCCTGCCTTCGCTTTCTTGCTCCTCCTCCCCTGTCCCTGCTCCGCTTCGGCTTCGCCCCGTCCCTGGCTTCGCCCCTTTCCCTCCCTCCCCGGGTTCGTCCCCGCCTTTGCCCTCGGGCCGGGCGTCCCCGTGGCCTCTGCTGGCGCCGCTCATCCGGGCTTGCGTCCCTTTGGACGCCTCTTCTGCACGCTGTAGGCGTGCCCCCCTTGCTCTTTCTCCGCCTCGGCGACCCTGCTTGGACCGGTCTGCGCCTGCGGCGCGACCCGCGGAGGCAAAAGAGAAGGAGGAGGCGGAGGAGGAGGAGGAGGAGGAGGAGGAGGAGCAGGAGGAGAATGAGGAGAATGAGGAGGAGGAGGAGGAGGAGGAGGAGGAGGAGGAGCAGCAGGAGGAGGAGGAGGAGGAGGAGGAGGAGGATAATTCCACGCCCGTGATCGCTATTACGACACCTAAGTGTCCTCCCAGGCCGTCCAGATGATGCAGGACTCTGCCCTAGACGGAGTGAAATCACACCGTGCGCCTGGCTTGGGACTAGCCTACCTCGGGGGTCTTAGGGCTCCTCGAGGTTCCCACGATACGATATTTCGATATCGATGTCTTTTGTATATCCGAACCAAGGCTCGCCCAGTCTGCTACTCGGCCTTGAGCCCAATGGAGGCAGTGACACGCATGCTAGACAGTGCGAGTCGCTGCGCTCCACGCGCACGTGCCTAACACACAATACGCGCATGTAAATATGCGTGCGCATAGATGTATATAACGCAAATTAGCTATACGGCTGTCACTACTTACGATCCCTAGACCGTAGGTAATCCAGCCGCCCCCATAGGAAGTAGGGGAAGTTAGAAACTCGCATCCCCAAGGGAACGCGCCAGTCCTTGACAGGGCTCGGCTTGCCCAAGTCTGTCAAGCAACTTCTTTTACCTCGGCCGCTGCTGTTTACTTTTTTCTCACTGCGGAGTACGACGAGGTCTCGCGCACAAAAACGGCCAATGGACGGATGCAAACGGCTTTCCGCCCTCGCAACTCAGCCGGGCACCGCAGGCTCGAGGTACTATCGCCGAGTACCGAGGCCGCAACTCTGGCCAAACTGCTTGCGGGTCGCTGCAACCTAAAGTCTCAGATAGAGGCCAACGCCATGCACCCCATCACTGCTACGGCCGATGCTAGCAGAGGCCTTCGCCCGGGGAGCCTTGCTTCGCTCCTCGCTCGAGCTCCAAAGGTCGGAACTCAAGAGCGGCAGATGTTTGTGCTTGAGCTCCCAAAGTCGGAGCCCCAATCATCAAGTGTGTGCACACCCCAACTCACAAAAACCAGGCTCGCGACAGACAGCGCGTAGTCTCACACCCTCTCTCAGGAGGCTCTGCAGCTCTCCTGGCTCACTTGTATGCTCCTAGAACAGGACGCACTCTCTGGGAGACCTAGGCTCTCCTGGTTGATTATTCTGCATTAGTCGTATTCTTCCTTCCTGTGCACTGTGCGCCCGTGTTTGGCTGTATTGGTCTGCTTCATGGTCAGCTCTGTCGCATACGTTTTCATCTCCGCGAGCTTCACATGCGTCGCCGCCTCACGATGCGCTTCTTTCGACCTTCCCATCTCTCGTAGCCCTTCTCCGCCAAGCTCGAGGGAAGTCCGGACTCTTCGTTGCTCCTGCTAGCTACCGTCCAGTTCACTGACCCAGTCAACCGCATTTGGCTATATATGGTCCAGGGCTTGGGGCCCCCCCCCCAATGCTGATGCCATTGGGCCCCCCCCCCCGCGCGATGGTCCCCCCCGCCCCCCCCTGTGGGCGTGGCGTGGTGCTGCGCTGCGGTTCCCCCCCCCCCCTGTGGATGTGGTGTGGTGCTGTGGTGGTTCAGAGGTGGGCGTGGCGTGGTGCTGCGCTGCGGTGCCCCCCTCCCCCCCCCCTGTGGATGTGGTGTGGTGCTGTGGTGGTTCAGAGTCGTCGTCGTCGTCGTCGTCGTCGTCGTCGTCGTCGTCGTCGTCGTCGTCCTCGTCGTCGTCGTCGTCGTCGTCGTCGTCATCGTCGTCGTCGTCGTCATCGTCGTCGTCGCCGTCGTCATCGTCGTCATCGTCGTCGTCGCCGCCGCCGCCGGCGTCGTCGCCGCCGCAGCCGTCGTTGTCGTCGTCGTGGTCGTCGTCGTTGTCGTCGTCGTCGCCGTCGTCGTAGTCGTCGCCGTCGTCGTCGTCGTCGTCGTCGTCGTCGTCGTCGTCGTCGTCGTCGTCGTCGTCGTCTCTGGGAACATACCATGTGGGGGGGGGGGCCCGAGGAATCCTGGGACCATACCATCTGGGGGGGGGGGGACCGTGGGCCCTCGACCTTGGATCATATATAGATGAACTTCCCGTGTTGGTACCCCTGAAAGGCTGCTTCGTCTCCTCGACCTGCTTCGACGTAGTATCTCCGGTTCTCCTCAGCACTTTTTGTTTTTTTGACGACGTAGATGCTGATTCGGTCTAGTGGGCTTGAAGGTCTGCTAGCCCGAGCAGCTCAGCGAGCTGTCGACAGCAGTTCTCACTCGTTCTCTGGCCTTTGACCTCTGCCCCCCTCAGTAGCATTGTGATCTGTACTCTTCGACGGATGGCAGATTTCGTCGTTCTGAACAAACCAGGATGGTCGATGGTGTATGCGCCCACTACGATCTCATCGCCTGCTTGGGCTTGGCCAGTCGCGTCCCTGGCGATTGAAGTCCAGGTTGCGCAATCTATGTTCTCAATTGACTACCTTGCACCGCGCTTGACCGCGCTCCACGCTCTTGCAAACATCCCACCCACCCACCTGCAATTTGGTTTGCAAAACCCATGCGGCGGCGATTGTCATGAGTGCTTGGCTTTAGCTGGTGCATCTCTGCGGCCGCGCTAGCCCGCGCATGCTCGCGCGCGCAGCGGCCAGCTAGTAGCCAGTCTGGCGCGACCGACGCGGCTGCGGTGGTGTTGACCGCTGGGCACTTCTCAGCGGCCACTTCAGTGCGAGTCGGTGACTTGGGCGGATGGCGACGCCGACAACGGTAGACGCGATTATGAGAGTAGTGATGGTGACGAGGGCGGCGATGACTACGGCAAACGATGACGGCGCCCTCGCGCAGGCGATTCGGCGATCAAGGTTTCCGGGGGAGTTCTACGTGCGCGCGCGGCCGACGCGCGCGATTGGCCCGCGTGGTGCTATTTGACGGGGATCGCGCCCTCCCTTTGCACGCGCGCAAGGGCGTTCGAATGAGTTCGGCATGCGGCGCGAGAGGCCCATTTGGCAGAATTTGATGAACATTTCGAACGCCCGATGGTTTTCTCAAGTATCCGCGTGCGCGAGCGTTTTTTTTTTTTTTTTTTTTTTTTTTTTTTTTTTTTTTTTTTTTTTTTTTTTTTTTTTTTTTTTTTTTTTTTTTTTTTTTTTTTTTTTTTATATATATTTTTGTTTCCATCGTGTTTTTTTTTTCCTGTTTTGTCTTGCTGTTTGCATTTGTTTGTTTGTTTCTTTATTTATATTTGCATGTAGTATGTTTTATTTTTTCGTTTGGAAAGTTGTTGATGCAAAACCGTTTGTTTCTTATATGGTTTTGAGGCGCTCTTTATTTAAATCCTCGCGGGCCCCGTTTTTTGTTTCCAAAGATGCCGGCGCGCGCGACGACGCTTCCGCGTGCACTTCGCCCAGCTCGTTGCAAGGCATTCTTGCGACAGCGCGCGCGCAGCGGCGTTCGGACGACTGCGACACGCGTGGCGCGAGAGGCCAACGCGGAAGCATATTATGAACACGTTGAGCAACTAATGATTTTCCAGAGAATTCGCAAGGGCACATTTCTTGTTGCAGCTGCTTGTTGCAAAACAATGCGTTTAAGCATGTGTTTCGTGGCGCTCGATTTTGAAACCCTTACGTCACCGATTGTTTTTTTGTCTTTCAAGGATTCCGGCATGCGCGCGACGACGCGCGCGTGTGCGCGTCGCCCCGTTTTTTCCCGAGGGGTTCTCGTAACCTGATGATTTCTGATAAACAAGAGCGCGCGCATTGTTGCAGAGGATGGTGGGGGGCGTCGGTGCCGGCCTGGCTGGGGTGGCATGGCAGTTTTCAGCATGGGCGATGTGGCAGAATCATACGTGATCTGCAATACGAAAAGGGGGAGCATTAATTTCGGGGGGGAGGGGTGGGGGTGGAATCTATTGCTCTTTTAGGAAGGAGAGCATATGTGGTGAAATCTACGCGGTGCAAACTACGCGTTGCAATCGACGCCGCGCAACGCAGTGGGCAATCCATGTGGTGCAACAGATTTCAACAAACGAGTTGACACATCCCGTGCTCTTGCAAACATCCCACCCACCCGCCCACCCGCAACTTGGCTTTCAAAATCCATGCGGTGGCGACTGCGATGAGTGCTTGGCGTCGGCTGGTCCATTTCTGCGGCCGCGCCAGCCCGAACGCGAGCTCAGCGGCCACCTGGTTTGGCGCGACGGACGCGGCCGCGGTGGCGCGGTGTCGCTGACCGCTGGGCACGTCCCAGCTGGCACCTCACTTCGAGTCGGCGACTTGGGCGGGCGCGGTATCATGGCAACGTCGACAACAGTAGATGCGATGATGATAGTAGCGATGCTGGTGACGACGTTGACAACGACGACGGCGCGGCCAGTGCCAGCGCCCTTGCTGATCGCGCCGTCGACGATGACGGCGTCCTCGCGTCGGAGATGAATGTTCTGGAAAGAGTTCGGCATGCGCGCGCGGCCGACGCGCGAGAGTAGCCAGCATGGTTTAATTTGACACGCGCCGTGCCCCCCCAGCACGCGCGCACGGGCGTGCGAATGATGTCCGCATGCGGCGCCAGAGGTCTGTCTGGCAGAATTCCATGAAAATGTTGAAACACTCATATATCTGTGTATTCATACATATATGTATATATATATATATATATATATATATATATATATATATATATATATATATATATATATATATATATGTTCAATGCGCAAGCGCGCGGGCGCGCGATTTTTGAAAACGGATGTCGCGAAACTGTATCCATACATTGATTTTCAGAACGCTCAGTTTTGCAATCGCTGCGGGACCGATGGTTTTTGACGGTCGGCGCGCGCGACGACGCGCGCGTGCATGTCGTTTTCTTTTTGGCGACAAATTCTCGCGACGGCACGCGCGCAAGAGCGCTCGAACAGTTTCGATGCGCGCGCGCGAGAAGGGTTCTGGCATGCGCGCGCGACGACGCGCGGGCGTGCACTTCGTGCAGTTTTTGTTCATCGTTTTTTGTTTTTGTTGCACAAGGATCTTGAAGACTGGTGATCTTTGATGACCGAGTGCGCGCGCATTTTTTGGGGCAATCGATGAAGGGGGGGGATGCCGGTCGGGCTGGGATGGTATGAGTTCATATCTAGGATTGATGATGGGGCAGAATCGAATGTAATTTGCAATGCGAAAAAAAGGGGCGCCGATAATCCCAGGTGGGGGGCGGGGTAGAGTCAAGACCCCCTCCCCGCCCGCAAGCCGCCTCGCTCACTCCCACCGGCCCTCCCGACGCACGCGTGGCGCCCGAGCCTGGCCCGAACCGCAGCATATTCAGCAGTCGTCTTTGGATGGGCAGCTACTGGGGGCGAATCCGCCGCCGCCGCCTCCGCCTCCGCCGCCCGCCGCCGCCGCCGCCCGCCGCCGCCGCCGCCGCCGCCGCCGCCGCGCCGCCGCCGCCGCCCCCGCCGCCGCCGCCGCGCCGCCTGCCGCCGCCGCCGCCGCCGCCCCCGCTGCCGGATCGCCGCCGCCGCAGCCGCCGCGCCGCCTGCCGCCGCCGCCGCCGCCGCCGCCGCCGCCGCCCCCCCTGCCGCCGCCGCCGCCGCTGCCGCCGCCGCCGCCGCCGCATCCGCTGCCCCCGCCGCAGCCGCCGCAGCCGCCGCCGCCGCCAAGTGTACTCTGCATTGTTTTTTTTGACAGGGGTGGTGGGGGGAGGCCGCATCGGGTTCGCTGCGCATGCTCCGAATATGGAGGCAGGGTGTGTGTTGTATAACTTTTTACAAGGGATGGTGTGGTGGGGGGGGCCCGCAATGTTCCTGGTTGGCTCCCAGTCGCCTGGGGGGCGGGGTGTATATGAATAGAGAACAGTGAATTATTTTCTTTGTAGAAGCTCAAATTGAGGTTGTCAGCTCCACTTTTCGCGCAGTCATCCCACCCGCCCACCCGCATCTAGGTTTGCACAACCCATGCGGCCGCGCTGGTGATACGTGCATGGTGTTGGTTGGTGCATATCTGCAGCCGCGCTAGCCCGCGCGAGCTCGCGCGCGCGGCGGCCAGCTAGTCTGGCGCGACCGACGCGGCCGCGGTGGTGCTGCTTTTTTCTGGGCACTTCCCAGCGGCCATTTCAATGCGAGTCGACGGCTTGGTCGGGCGCGGTATCATGGCACGCGATACGCAGCCGCGGCAAGTTTTTCAAACTTGTCATGAGGATGATGTCTCAGATCCCTTGAAACACGTTACACATGACATGTTGATGGCGTCATTCGGCGGAATCTTCCGATTCGCCTAATGCTTGCAAATCTGTTACCCCGCAACCGAATCGGAACTTACTCCGCGCCAAACACTATGGGCTATCGAGCGGGATGCGCCCACGCGCGGGGTAGTTTGAGTATTTCTATATCGAATTATTCCGCGTTGATACGCTATTGGCGAAGGCGGATTGAGATGAGCTTTCGCCACGGTGATGTAGTAGCGGTGTTGGTGACAATGGTGACAAGGGCGACGGCGCCGCCGATGACGGCGTCCTCGCGTCGGAAACGAATGTTCTGGAAAGAATTCGACATGCGCGCGCGGCCGACGCGCGAGAATGGCCCGCATGGCTTCATTTAGCACCGATCGTACGCCCCCTCCAGCGCGCTCGCAAGAGCGTTCGAATGATTTCGACATGCGGCGCGAGTGGCCCATTTGGCACAATTCCATGAACACGATGAAACGCTTCTGACTTTTTCTTTGAGAAGTCGCAAGAGCGCGAGCGCATTTTTTTAACTGACGTTGCGAACCCACGTGTTTTCATTTGATGTCGGGACACTCGATTTTGAAATCGTTACGGACCCCGGGTGTTAGAAAGATTCCGGCATGCGCGGGCGACGACGCGCGCGTGTGTTTTCGGTCCAATTTGTTGCAAGGGGTTCTTCCGATAGCACGCGCGCACGGGCATTCGAACAATTTCGACATGCGCACGCGAGAGGCCCGTTTGGTACTTATTGTTGTATGAGGACGTTCGAAAACAATGTCGTCCGAAAATTCGCAAGAGCGCGAGTGCATACTGTTGTTTAAAAATGGTTGCGAAACCGAGTGTTTTTGTATATGTTTCCATGGCGCAATTTGTTTTTTTACGAAGCCGAAGGTTTCTTGAAGGATTTCGGCATGCGCGCACGACGACGCGCGCGTGTGTGCATGTTTGTTGTCTTCGCAAGGGATTATTGACAATTAATTATTTGTTATCAACGAATGTGCGCGCATAGTGTGTTCTTGCAGAGGATGTAGATCCGAATTTTCTTTTAGAAAGGAGAATATATGTGGTGGTAGCGAAGCGACGACAGCGACAACATAGCTGCCAGACCGACCTCCATGCCCAGACGACGGGCGGCGACGAGGCGGCGACGGGGCGGCGACGGCGACAACGTAGCCGCCAGACCGACCCGCAGGCCCAGACGACGGGCGGCGACGAGGCGGCGACGGGGCGGCGACGGCGACAACGTAGCCGCCGAGCAGACCCTCAGGCCCAGTTCCTTAAAGAACAAGTGAGAACCCCTACGTGCAAACACTGTTTGGCAAATCGGTTGTGCCTCTCAGGCTTCGCCCTCTTATCTCGAATGCGATGCTGGGTTTCGCTTCAAGGCGGGTCTGGGCTGCCCAGAGGAATCCTGGGTTTCGCACGCGCCGGTTCTGAATCTGCATTTTCTGGAAGTCCGGGTTTCGCCTGAAGTCGGTTCCAGGTTTCTGGAGGGGATACCGAGGATCTCTCGGGCTCCTTTTGTCTTCTCAAGCCTTCCTTTGACCTCTCGGGCTCCTTTTGTCTTCCCAAGAGTGTAGCTCCCTCGCCTGTGCCGATTCCTGGTTTTTTGCCCTTTCCGGACGTCCGGAAGATCCGGGTTTCGCTGCTCGACCGGAGGGCCCCTGTGCCCGGTTCGCTTCGGACGCGCCCCGCCGCGGGCTCGACCGCTTTCTGGCCGGCGCGCCGCTGATCAAAAAACGTCTGCTCCGGAATGTTCACAGCCTGGCACCGCCTGATTCCGGGGCTTTGCCCCCTCCTGGCCTTGACATGAGGCCCATCCTTCTGCCCCCCCCTCCGCTAATTAAAGCTGTGCGCGGCCCGCTTAGCTTCGACTGGAAGAGATGCGCTCTCGACCCGCGGATTAAAAATGTTCACAGCCTTGCACACCCAAGGGAGGTCGGGATCACTTTTGCATGGGGTCTTGCAGGCAGCGAAAGGCTGCGTGTGCTCGGCAGTCGCAGTTTGAGACATGCGGTGATTTGCGAGTTCCCTGTCCTTCACGCGGTGAGGCGCGAGATGTTGTTCACCGGCCATTGGCTTGTGCCACACCAGATGCATGGAACGCCCTAGAGCTAGCGGGTGCTTCGGCCCCGGCCCGCCGCACCTACAGGGAGCGCAATGCGGGTCGCAGTTCCAGTCGCAGTCCCGCTGCCCCCCCCACCAGCAGGGTGCGCTGGACCAACACATCTGCGCCCCATGGCCACTGCTACAGTGGAGACCCACGCCAAGAAGCACCCAGCTTGCCTCTAGGGTGCCCTGGGTGTCTTCGGTCTCGATGGCTTCGCTATGGAGAGCGTGACGTTCCCACACCAAACGAATCCATGGACGTCCTGGGCTCTCAGGGTTGGGTGTCTTGTGGAGGGGCCTCTTGTGGGCCGGCCTCCACTGTGCCCGGATGCCAGCCGCGTGGGCGGCGGCTTCGTGGTCATGCAGCCGCGTCGACGCGCGGCGGCTCGCCTCAGAGCCTTGCCGGGCCCTGCCCCCCCAAAGCGCCGCGGACGGAGCTCTGGGCCACCTGCTGGGCTCCTCGTGCGGCAGTCCCCGCTCGTTGCAGCCTGGCGGGTCGCGCCCGCGTGCCCCCCGCGGGACCTGCGTGTCGGGGCAGCTGGGCTCGGACGGCTTCCAGCTGCAGGGTCGCCAGCGCTGCCCCGAGGCGCTCCACAAGATGGGCCGTGGCTGCACGGAGGCCTCGGCGAGGCTGGCGGGCCACATGCGAACCCTACCCCTACCTCCCACGATTTCTGAGGGAAAGGGTGGGGTTCACTTCGCTCGGGAGCTCTCGAGCGAAGTGAACCCCACCCTCCCCCTCAGAAATCGTGGGAGGTAGAGGTAGGGTTCGCATGTTTCCTCCTAGAGGCGGCGCCAGGCTGTCCACGCCCTCCCGCTGCCGGAGGCGGCAGGCCGCGGCGAGAGCGGCGGCCTGAGGCGCTGGGCATGCAAGCGGCGCCCCTCGTCGGAGCTCCGAATCGTTAAGAGTCAGGGAGGAGGAGGAGGAGGAGGAGGAGGAGGAGGAGGAGGAGAGGAGGCAGGAGGAGGAGGAGGAGGAGGAGGAGGAGGAGGAGGAGGAGGAGGAGGAGGAGGAGGAGGAGGAGGAGGAGGAGGGAGGAGGAGGAGGAGGAGGAGGAGGAGGAGGAGGAGGAGGAGGAGGAGGAGGAGAGGAGGAGGAGGAGGAGGTAGGAGGAGGAGGAGGAGGAGAGGAGGAGAGGAGGAGGAGGAGGAGGAGGAGGAGGAGGAGGAGGAGGAGGAGAGGAGGAGGAGGAGGAAGGAGGAGGAGAGGAGGAGGAGGTGGGGGGAAAGAGGCGGAGAGGAGGAGGAGGAGGAGGAGGAGGAGGAAGGAGGAGGAAGCGGAGGAGGAGGAGGAGAGGGAGGAGGAGGAGGAGGGGGAGGAGGAGGATGAGAGGAGGGAGGAGGAGGAGGAAGGAGGAAGGAGGAGGAAGGAGGAGGAGGAGAGAGAGGAAGGAGAAGGTGGAGGAAGGAGGAGGAGGAGGCGGAGGAGGAGGAGGAGGAGAGGAGGAGGAGGAGGAGGAGGAGGAGGAGGAGGAGGAGGAGGGGAAGAGGAGGAGGAGGAGGAGGAGGAGGAGGAGGGAGGAGGAGGAGGAGGAGGAGGAGGAGGAGGAGGAGGAGGAGGAGGAGGAGCTGCCACACCCAGCTGCCCAGGACAGAGCTTCGCGCGAGGCAGCGCGAGCAGCGTCAGTGCGCCAGGCTTCCTGCCCCTGGGCCACTGCCCGGCCTTACTCGACGTCATCTCAGGTCGGAGGGGCCTGTGATCGGCGTCACCCCAACATACTTATACTATGTGTGCGTCGCCTCCCCCAGGGGCGACGCGCGCACCGAGAAATCTCATCGTATATGCGTCGTGGCGGGCGCTTTCTGTCTACACCGCTCGGGGAAACGACACACCACAAGATGGGTATACTATCTGCTCGGGTCGGACGCGCGCCTCCAAGGCGGACATATAGTATTCGTATGTCCCTGTGCGTCCCATGTGAGCCATTGCTTCCGTGGCCCGCCCGAGGCGCGGACGCCTGGGCCGCGGCCTCCCTGGACGTCCCCGCTGCGGGCCGCGGGGGCGCGCGGCTGGAGGTTCGCCTTGGCGTGGGGATCCCTACGCCAAGGCGTCGTCGTGATGTCAACTATCATGTGGGCATGAGGGCCAGTAAATCAAAATCTACAGGCCGACCAGCGAAAGATAAAATTATTTTTGGCCCCTATAGGGGCCCCTGTGTGGCAGGGCGCGACCCACGTGTTTTGGCGATTTGGTGGGCCCTTTTCGTTTCGGCTCCGCACAGCTGCAAAGGAGGAGCGAATACGAAACGAGGGTTGGCGGCGAAATCCGAACCCTGCCGTCGCCGATCAACGCTTCAGGCAACTCGATGGGCGGCGGGGGTAGGCTTCGAAATTCGTCGAGCACGTAGCGAAATCCGATTCCCTTCCCCTGCCTCCCATCGATTCAGGAGAGTCGATGCTGGGTGGGGGTAGGGTCCGGATGTCGAAGCCTAACCGGGGCAGCCTTTGGTGTCATCGCTTCGCGCCATCTTGGGTTCGCTCGGCTGTAGTGGCGTGTTGCGCTGAACGCTTGCTTCTTGCAGGCATGGGCCCTGTGGCGTGCTCTTGAGGATGCTTCGAGCCATGCAGGGCGCTCGTGGGCACTTTGATGGGGTTGGCTCGAGCGCCTGCCTTTTCGGGCTCCTGGCTTCCTGCGTTCGCGTCGCTGGCCTGGTCTTGCTGGACGCACGCCCCTTTTGCTCCATCAGTCTCGCCTGCTGCCCTTGGCCCTCTTCGGCACTCTCTCTCGCGGGGCTCTGACCATCCTCCTCCTCCTCCTCCTCCTCCTCCTCCTCCTCATCATCATCATCATCATCATCATCATCATCATCATCATCATTATCATGATCATCATCACCACCACCATCATCATCACAATCATCATCATCACCATCACCATCACCATCACCATCACCATCACCATCACCATCACCATCACCATCACCATCATCATCATCATCATCATCATCATGATCAGCATCAGCATCAGCAACAGCAGCGTCAGCAACAGCATCAGCAGCAGCAGCAGCAGCATCATCATCATCAGCAGCATCAGCATCAGCATCCTCATCGTCAGCATCAGCATCAGCATCAGCATCAGCATCAGCATCAGCATCAGCATCATCATCATCACCACCATCAACATCAGCATCTTCGTCATCCTCATTATCATCCTCATCCTCATCCTCATCCTCGTCCTCAGCCTCATCCTCATCCTCATCCTCATCATCCTCCTCATCATCATCACCACCACCATCATCACCACCACCATCATCACCATCATCATCAACATCATCCTCATCACCGTTATCATCGTCGTCATCATCATTAGCATCATCATCACCATCATCATCACCATCATGATCACCTCCATCACCATCATCATCATCATCGTCGTCATCAGCAGCATCATCATCGTATTCACCATCACCATCATCAGCATCAGCCTCATCATCATCATCATCATAATCATCATCACCATCAACATCAACATCAATATCAATATCAACATCATCGTCACCGTCATCAGCATCATCACGAGCACACTCTTGCAGCTCCTGTCCGTGTCCATCTCCTTGTTCCCGTTCCAGTTGTTGTTGCTGCTGTGCTGCTGGAGGGTCGTCCTCTCACTCGTCCTTGGCATCCACCTTCTTCTTCCTTGCCCACCTCACTGTTCTACCACTCCTCCCCCTTCTCCTCCAGCCTCCCTCCCCGTGCCCCGACAGGACATCCTCCGGAAGCTGGAGGACGGCCAGGAGGCGCCAGTCGACTTGTCCTCGGTGGGCCAGGGGCCCCTCGAACAGCTGGGGTGGCTGGGGGCGGGGTGCACGCTGGTCGATGAAAGTCAGGCGATCGCAAACATGGATCAAGCGGGCGTGGATTAGCGACGGGTCCCGTTTCCATGGGGAATCGCGGATTTCCGCCGCCGAACGAGGCGGCACCAGCCGCATTTTGGGGAGGGCACCTCCCCCGATCCATGGATTTGGCGACCGCGCGCCAAATTCATGGATCGCTAATCCATGTTGGTGCGCCCCCGAGAAAGTAAGTATTTTTTTGATTCCCACGTCCAAGTCTGCTTCTAGCGCCTCCCTGCTTCAAGAATCGGCACGGTCTTGTCGTGTTTGTTGTTATTCTCTCGGAGGGCACGAATCCGACCTGCTTGATCCGCCTTCCTACCTTTTGTTTTTGCCTACTACTTCCGACCGACGGAAGCAGGGGGGACGGAAGGATCAGGGAAGTAGCAGGACGGGAGCTCCCGACCTACTATTCAGTCAGGAGCAGGGGGGACGGAAGGAACGAGGATATGTTGTTTTGTTCCGCCCTTTCCTGGCCATCGGCCCTCCCCATCCCTCATGCGACACTGCCCCTCCTTCCGTCCCGCCTTGTCTTCCCTTTCCCCCTTTCTGTTCACCTCCCTTTCCTTCCCTCGTCAATCTGCTTCCCTCCTCCCTCCCCCCACGGGGCTCCTTGTTGTTGACCCAAATGCTGCGTTGATCCAGAATGCCCCTTCCCCCTTCACTCCCCTCTCCTCCTCCTCCTCCTCCTGCTCCTCCTCTCCCCTACCCTCTTCGTTCTTCCCTCCCTGTCCAGTCCCCCCCCTCCTTACCCCTTCCTCTCCCCTCGCTTCTCTCCAATCTCTCTCCCTCTCCTTCCTTCAAGACTCTCTCCCACCTCTCAGACCTTATCATCTTCTCCCTGATTCCACCTCCTCCCTCTGTCTGAGTTCATATCTTAGAGAAGCAGCGAGAACGAGTCAGCCTGCTCCAAGGAGGAGGAGGAGGAGGAGGAGGAGGTGCAGGATAGAAGGTGGCGCGGCACATAGCTTCTCGAGAGCATTGCGTTCAGCTGGGTTCTACAACGTGGGTCGGATGAATGGTACGTCCCTGGCTAACTGTTAAAGGTCTTTAGTTTGCCCCCCCGTCTTTTCTCGGCGGTGAGTAGGACTGGTCCCAATACCTCCTCCTCCTCCTCCTCCTTCTCCTCCTCGTCCTCCTCCTTCTCTCTGGGAATGGCACGAGGAGGAGGAGGAGGGACCGAGGAGGAGGAGGAGGAGGAGGAGGAGGAGGAGGAAGGAGTGGGAGGAGGAGGAGGAGGAGGAGGAGGAGGACCTTGGTAAACCCAAGAGTCTTTATTGATGTTGAAGTAAACCCTCCCTCCAGGTTCCCTCTTCATAGGCCCCTTACAAGGGTTCATTTCCACCGAGGGAACTGTCTCGTTTGAAGACAATTGTTTGAAGACCCTGATGCATGCCAAAACATCGTTCTCGGGAGTCCAACGCCACGGATTAACCTGACTGTTGCGTCTTGACGATCCAGAATCGTGCCAGAACGCCGCTCCTGGGATTTCAACACCTCGAATCAACGTAAGCGTTCCGCCCTCATAATCCAGAATCTTTCCAAACCGCCTCTTCTGGCGCGCTGATTATAGGAACCCGTGAAACTTTTACGCATTTTGCAAAACGAACGTGCGCGGCGCTAAAGCGAGGGCCACATGTCGAAAAAGGAACCGCCCTCAACCCGTGAAACTCTTGCAACTGTTCAATCGAATGCGCGCGGTGCTAAGGCGAGAGCCACATTTCGAGAAAGGAACCGCCCTCAATCCGCGAAGGTCTCGCAATTTATCCAACTAGGCTTGCCCTATAGGAGTTCTAACTCAAACCTTACTAATTGGTCCGTTGCCCCCTAATTCCCCAGCTTCCCCTAATTCCTATGGCTATGCCTATGCCTTTGCCTATGCATCCCCTCTAACTCCTATGCCTGCGTCTATGCCTATGCCTATGCCTATGCACCACCTCTGAGCGCTCCGATGCCTATGCCTGTGCTTATGCCTATGTTTCCAATGCTTGCTTGCTTGCGTGCTTGCTTGCTTGCTTGCACGCTTGCTTGCTTGCTTGCACGCTTGCTTGCTTGCTGAGTTGCGGAATCCAAGCATGCTTGATTCCTTTGATTCCTTGATTTGACTCGTCTAGTCTGTTTCGAGTCAATGCTGGCTGATACTTTTGTACGAGTGCGCGCGACGCCAAGGCGAGAGCCACACTTTGAAAACGGCCCGCCCTCAATCCGTGAAAGTCATGCAATTTGTTAAAACGAATGTGCGCGGCGCTACAACCCCGTGCGAAAAGCAACTGGGGTTTGGTGAGCCCCCCGGCCCCCGAATTTCAATGTTCATCGTGCGACCAGCGAAGTTCGAAAAAAAAATCGACCCCGCGTTGAACATTGAAATTGGGGGGTGGGGGGGGGGAGGTGTGTACGAAAACCCCAGTTGCTTTTCGCACGGGGTTGTAGGGCGAGAGCCACATTTTGAAAACCACCCGCCCTCCACCTGTGAAGAGGTTTCCAACCTTTCATATTCAGGGTCTGGAGTGGCGAGGAGGTCTCGGGCGAACCGCCTGAGCCGCCCTGAAAACTGGCCCCGGGGTGCGACAGGGAGAAGGTGTCTGTAATGAAAACGAACGGAGGAGGAGGAGGAGGAGGAGGAGGAGGAGGAGGAGGAGGAGGAGGAGGAGGAGGATGAGGAGAGGAGGAGGAGGAGGAGGAGGAGGAGCAGGAGGAGGAGGAGGAGCTTCCCCCCCCCCTCCCCCCCATCCCCTGCCCCAGGCGGCCGAGGCCGGGGGCGAGGCCGCCCGGGAGCGGAAGGCGGGGCCCTCGCCCTCGGGAGCTCCAGAGGGGTCCGCGGCGGACGGGCGAGGGGCGAGAGCGGGGGGGTGACGAGGCCCGCGGCTCCTCGTCGCGTCGCCACAAGACCCGCGACGGGTGTGTGATCCCCAGCCCTCCCGTGCAAGGTGCTCCTCTCGGATCTGGGACCTGCCCGCGCGTCTCTCTCCTCCCGCCTCCCCTCTTCTCCCTGCTTCTCCCGTCCGGCGTCCCTCTCGTCTTCGTCCTCGTGCCTATTGTCCCCCTCTTGTTTTTCTGGTTGTGTTCTCCCTCTCTCTCTCTATCTCTTTTTTTTTTTTTTTTTTTTTTTTTTTTTTTTTTTTTTTTTTTTTTTTTTTTTTTTTTTTTCTCTCTCTCTCCATCTCTCTATATGTATATCCATGGGTCTCTCTCTACTTGTATGTACATACGTATGTAGGCATGCATGCATGCATGTACGTACGTACGCACGCACGTACGTATGTGTGTATGTATGTATGTATGCATGCATGCATGCATGCATGCATGCATGTATGTATGTATGTATGTATTTATGTATGTATGTATGTATGCATGCATGCATGTATGTATGTATGTATGTATGTATGTAGGTATGTATGCATGTATGTATGTATGTATGTATGTATGTATATGTGTATGTATATATGTATGGGTGTATGTATGTATGTGCGTATGCACGTATGTACGTATGTACGCATGTATGCATGTATGTATGTATGTATGTATGTATGGTCGAGCGTATGTATGTGTGTATGAATGTACGTATGCATGTATGCATGTATGTATGCATATGTGTGTGCATGCATGTATGTATACATGTATGTATGAAAGTATGTATGTAGATGTATGCATGCATGCATGCATGCATGCATGTATGTGTGTAGGTGTTTATGTATGTATGTATGTGTTTATGCATGTACGCACGCATGTATTCATGTCTGTCTGTCTGTCTGTATGTCTGTCTGTCTGTCTGTCTGTCTGTCTGTATGTATGTCTGTATGTATGTATGTATGTATGTATGTATGTATGTATGTATATATATATGCATGTATATGTATAGGTATGTCTGTATGTGTATACACATATGTATATATGGGATGTGCCAGCTGCGTAGCTGTCGCCACTTTCGCAGTTTCCTGGCAAGACCAGCCGAGCGGAAAGACATGCGCATTGCGACTAGACCTTGCGCTGCCTGGGTGGTTGCAAACTGCGCAATTGTCGCCACTCCTCGCTCGCTCCTGGAAGCACCAGCGGAGTGGAGGGCTTCGCAGGCTCAAAGTAAGCCTACTTGTCGTCGTCGTCGTCGTCGTCGGCTGCACCGCTTCCCTTTTCTGCCCATTTTCTTAGGCGTTGCACCATACTGGTCGCGCGAGCGTGTGCGATTGTGTTACCTCCCCACCACGCCCCCCATTTTTGACTTCCAAAGGCCCTTACTGGACCCCAGGAATGTTAAAAGACCAGACGGTGTGAAGAGCCGGTTCTTGCGAAGGGTTCTAGACCCCGGGGACGCGCGTGAAATAATATACGACGTCGGGGGTCTGGCGGGGAGGGGGACCTGCGCTGACATGCTCTCATGACTTCTCCGTCTGGAGGCCTTCCTGTTGTTGCGTCCTGCCGCTTCCTGGATGAGTCCTGTGTGTCTCGGGTGCCCCCTCGCATGCGACTGTGCATGGGACGTCGAAGCAGGGAGCACACCGCTGAGGTTTTCTGCAGAACCTCTCAGCCCAATTCGGGCAGAAGCTGAGTCTCGTCATTGAATGAAGGCTTATTGTAGCAGGGCTGTGGCTGTAAAGGGAGGGAGAAGGAGCGCGAAGGTGAGGGAGATAAAATAAAGATGGGGGTGTCAGGGAGGGAAGGGGAAGGAGGAATAAAGAAGTATGTGGAGTTTGTCTTCCATGGGCCAATATTTTGCTCCTCGCCCCACTTAGCGAGCAAAGACAAATGTGAGGAGTGCGAGGGGGAGGTTGAGGTTGAGGTCGAGGGTCAAGTTGCCAACAGGAACGTCACCAGCAGTCTTGCTCGCCCTCACCCACCCTCCCTCGACATAAGTGGCACCCGCGACTCAGCACATGCAGCGGTCGCCATGCCATTGACAGCCGCTGGCAATAAATACAGGCGCCAGTTGCGCCGCGCTCGCAGGGTGCGCCAGGTGCGCCTGGTGCGCACAGGCGCCCCAGGCGCGCCTGGTGCGTCAGATGCGCCACGAGCGCCACGGGCAAAATTGGTTCCACGTGCTCCAGCCTTGCCGGGTGCGCCACGAACGTTGCGTGCGCGACTCGCGCCGGGTGCGCCAATGCACGCGACTGCACACTTCTGGCGCTATGCGGACACACCCCGACATCCTTTTCGAAAAGCAGCACATTGTAGCGGCAGGGTGACCAGCATGGTGTATGCCGCGTGCTCCCGCAATCATTACGCATTGGTGTTGGACAGGGGGGGCAGCGTGCAGGCACCAGTTCAAACTGATGATGAGGTGCCCACACATGGTTCGATATTTGCCGCAATTTGCACTTTTCATGTTTCGACAGCGGGGTGGAGGGTCAGTGGAGAGATGGTCATGGATCCTGGTTGGTGGCAACTCCAGTGGGGGAGGGCGTGTTTGTTAACGAGGGGCAGTGACCACAGGGGGTGGGTGGGGGTGAGGACAAGTTCCCAACGGGAGCGCCACAAGCTGCTTGGCCCATTCCCACCCGGCATCCCACCATATAGATGGTACCCCAGACTCAGTCTTAGGGGAACGAATAATGACATAAGCATAAAAACCTCGGAGATCCGCGCGGAACTCTGAGTTTTTATGTTTATGCCATCATTCGTTCCCCTAACCATATAAATGGCACCCCAGACTCAGCCTATGTAGGCAGAGGTCGCCATCGGATGGGCATTGCTGGGGAATCAACACTGACGCCCGGTGTGCGACGCTCGCAAGGTACGCCAAGCGCGCCAGATGTGCGGCGCGAACCCGGTGCGCTAGGTGCCCCAGGGGCCTAAGCGTGCCAGGCGCGCCTGGTGCGTCACGTGCGCCACGTGCGCCAAGCGCGCTGCAGGGGGGGCCCCATGCCGAGAAACACCCTGCTGGCCTCCAGGGTGCCCTGGGTTTCTTGGGTTTCGATGGCTTTGCCATGGAAGGCGTGTCGTGCCCATACCAGAAACCAGTGGACGCCATGGGGTCTCAGGGTTGGGTTTCTTGTGGAAGGTTTCTTGTGGTCGGGCCTCCACTGTACCTGATCCAGCCGCGCCAGGTGCGCTAGGCGCACGACCCGCGCTGGGTGCGCCGCGTGCGCCAGTGCACGTGGCAGGACACACCTGGCAATACGCTGACACTCCCACCACTCGTGTCAGAAGCCATGGCGAAGTGGGGGCGGGGTGGTCAGCAGGGTGCACGGCGCGTGCGCCCTCCATGAGGTCGCATGGCCTGTGCCATGGATCGTGGGCCAGTGCACAGCGGACGCATGTGATCACACTCCCGCCATCCAGGGGGTTCTGGAGGCGGAGGAGGAGGAGGAGGAGGAGGAGGAGGAGGAGGAGGAGACTGCAAAGTGCTCGCGGGGGGTCCGCTCGTGACCCCGAGTCTGCCGCCGCGAGCAC
>CAUYUJ010015628.1:87500-112500 GCA_963575745.1 Prorocentrum cordatum
GCTGAGGCGCGGCCGGACCAAATGATTCTCCACCGGGCGGCCGGTGGCGCGCGGTGTCCCGCCGGTGTCCCGCCGGTGTCTCGTCGGTGTCCCGTCGGTGTCCCGATCATGATGTTGATGATGATGATTATGATGATGATGGTGATGATGATGATGATGATGATGATGGTAATGATGATGATGTTGATGATGGCGATGATGATGATGATGATGATGATGATGCTGATGATGTTGATGTTGATGTTGATGATGATGATGATGATGATGATGATGATGATGATGATGACGTCGATTGCGAGATCGATTGTGATATCGGTAGTGAGACCGAATGTGAGATCGATTGTGAGATCGATAGTGAGATCGATTGTGAGATCGATAGTCAGATCGATTGTGAGATGATGATGGTGATGATGGTGATGATGGTGATGATGATGGTGGTGATGATGATGATGACGTTGATGATGTTGATGAAGATGGTGTCCCGATGACGAGGATGTTGATGATGATGTTGATGATGGTGATGATGATGATGTTGATGATGCTGATGGTGTCCCGATGATGATGATGATGATGATGATGATGATGATGATGATGATGATGATGATGATGATGATGATGATGATGATGATGATGATGCTGCTGATGATGATGATGATGATGATGATGATGACGTTGATGATGATTATGTCGATGATGATGATGGTGTCCCGATGGTGATGATGATGATTATTTTGTTGATGATGATGACGATGATGGTGTCCCGATGATGATAGTGAGACCGAATGTGAGACCGAATGTGAGACCGAATGTGAGACCGAATGTGAGATCGATAGCGAGATCGATTGAGTGAGACGTTGGTTCCCCCCCTCCCCCCTCACCTCCTTATCACCCGCAGGGTGGTCGTATAGGTACTATGTTTTGGGACGGTTCCTTAGCTTTGCTCCAACATCCGCCTGTGGGAGGACATGCCCGACCGAAAGCTGGTCCGAGATCGGTCGTGGCCGGCCGGGCCCGGTTGGATGCCGATGTTCCGACGAGCTGGTGCGGCCCGGTGTGGCCCGGTGCTTGCATTCTGGCTCGCGTATAGGCCCACCAAAGAATGTTCCAAGAACCTTTTGTGGTCCGCACGGCAGGTTCCTAGAACCTTTCTGGCCGAGTCTGTCTTCTTCGAACGTGTCGGGCTGATGTTCTAAGGACATTGTTTTTTCTCTTGGAACACTTGTGGGTTCTAGGATTGTGGAAGTCGATTGGTGGAGAGGAAGCACGCTGCCAAATGATTTCCAGATGTCCAAAAGCATGTTTCAAACATGTTTTGACTGTGCAAAACACATGCTCGCAACGCTTTTAGAGCATGCTCTACACATTTTAAGCACATCTTTAATTCAATGATAGGAATGTTAGTGTGCCCATTGTCGTGGCATCCACAGTTCTGGGAGCATGTCGTGGCAGCTCAATCGGTTGGCGGCGCGCCCGGGGGGGGCAGCGAGAAGGGGCGGGCCTCCTCAGCAGGCCCGGAGGGCCTCCGGCCTCCGGGGGAGTGCTCCGGACCGTCCCCCACGGGTCGACCGTAAGGATCACTTTGGCCTCAGGAGGAACTCTGAGGGGGAGGCGGAGGAGGAGGAGGAGGAGAAGGAGGAGGGAGGAGGGAGGAGGAGGAGGAGGAGAGGAGGGAGGAGGAGGAGGCGGATGAGGAGGAGGAGGAGGAAGAGCAGGAGGAGGAGGAGGAGGGGGAGGGGGGGAGGGGGAGGGGGCTTCTCGGAGGGCTCGGGGGCTTCCGGGAGGCCCCGCCGCCCTCCGAGAGGGCCTGCGCAGTCTCGCTTCCCCCCCCGGGCGCGCCGCCGCTTCGAGGAGCGACATGGGCATACTTTGGAGTCGGGCCTGTCCCTCGACAGGAGGGATACTCAAAAGTAGTCAACAGATCGTCTGTGCACGATTTTTTGACTCTTTTTGCCAATTTGGGGGGTCTTTTGGGAGTATTTCTATTTTTCCCCAAAATCCCCTTGTAGGGGGGACACGCCCGACTGAACACTTCCCCCCCCCCCCCCTGGGCGCACCGCCGCTTCGAGGAGCAAGACGACGTAAGCATACCTTTTCTCGTGGGTCCGCGCGGATCTCTCGGATCGGCGTGGGGCCCCCCTGGCGGCGCCTCCGCCCCTGGCGCGCTCCGCGCGCCAGGGGAGGGGGGGCATCGCCGATCAGAAAGATCGGGCCGAGCGAAAAGACAGAAGAAGAAGGATCGGGCCGAACGAAAGGGGAGGATAGGGAAAGTGGGGGTTACGAAGTCTGCTGCGTGCAGCTGGTTTCGGCCCCGCCGCCGGGCCCATTCCTCGATATACATGGGCGCTTCCCGGCGCCGGGAGGCGCCGGGAAAATCAGCTGCGTGAGCTGATTCTCGAAATCGTCTCTTTGCTATCCCCCCCTTTCGCCCGACCCGAAGAGAATCCGCAGGAACCTCCAAGAACATTTGTTTATGACCTTCTGTGTTGTTTCTCTATGCAGCGGTCGTTGTAGTATACCGGGAGCCAGGGGCATAGTCTGAAGTGCAAGACCGCCCCTTGCAGAAGAGCATGGTGCGATCCCTAAGGGGGGTGGCACTTCAGTTGAGAAATCACGATGGGCACTGGAGGTGGGATCAACAGTAGTTATTCTTTAGAAATGAAGTACCCCCTCTTCTTAGTTATTCTTTATGTAGTTATTCTTTATGTGGTAGTTCTTGTTTTAGGATTATGTAGGATTATGTATTATTATTTATGTAGTATTCTTTATTAGTATTCCCCCTCTTAGTTATTCTTTATGTAGTTATTCTTTATGTAGTAGTTCTTTATGTACTCTTTAGGATTCTTTTTTATTATGTAATTATTCTTTATGCCTCGATACCCGCCCTCTTCGTCGTCATCGTACCTCCCTTCGGGGTATATCTCCTTTCCCTGCCACGTGTAATTGGCGCAGCCCTTAAGACAGGAAAAACATTCATAATGGACAACGGGGAGAGCAAGGAGGGGAGGAAGGAAGTGGAGGAAAGGAGGGAGGGAGGGAGGGAGGGTGGAGGGAAGGGGGCAAGAGAGAGGGAGGGAGAAGATGGAGGACGAGAGAGATGGATTATTAATCGCTTCGCTCATTCCGCCGTCCCTGGAGCGCTATTTGGGGCCTCTTGGGGCCGTCTTGGGGGCCTCTTGGGGGCTTCTTGGGAGCGTCTTGGGGCTCCGTGGCGGCGTATTGGGCTCCCCTGGGGCCTCTTGGGGGGCTCTTGGGGGCCCCTTGGGGCGGAGGGGGGGTAGTCGTTGGCATCCCCCCCCTCGGAGGCCACGATCCTTGTGAGGGGTGGCGAAAAATAGCCTCCCGCCTGGGGATCGCCCGGGGGTCAGCCGGGGATCGGCCGGGGTACTTTTCGTCCGGGGCCCCCCAGGGGCCGCCCCGCGCGCGCGAATTAGAAATATTGTTAAGTAGTTACCGGAGATCTTAGCACGCCTCTGGCCCGTTGGGCCGGCGAATTAGCAAGAGGGGTTAGCAAGAGGGGATGGCGAGGAAGGCTTAGGAGAGAGCGCGCTTCCTGAGAACATTTCATGGAAGTGCCGAACGAGAGCGCGATCGCAGAGCGCCGAGAGAGAGATGGATTCGTCAAGAAGTCGCCAGGAAGTCTCAGGCGAGAGCGCGATTCCTGAATAGATTGCCAGGGGATCCAGGGGCGCCGTGAATACTGTCCTCGGAAACAGCACCACGTAGAAGGCTCCAGTGCACTACCGAAGGAGCAGCCGACCCCATTAGTGCCCTCGGCTTGGAAGCGCTCCGTGCGCCTGGCTCGGAGGCGCGCGCCGTTTAAGCACGCGAAGCGCTGTAGGACCAGGCACAGAAGTACGCGGGAGCCGCGGTGTCGGCTGGCGCCGCCCAGCACTCGCACAGCGCTCAGGCGGTGTGAAAAAGTGAGAGAAACGGGCCAGTGGAACCAACAGCGAGCACTGGCCAACGGAATCAGCATGAGACGGGCCACTGGAAGCAACACAAAAAGGGGATTTGTAATCAGCAGCAAACGGGCCACGGAAGTCTAGATATGACGAGCCACAGGAGTCGGCAAGACACGGGCCACTGAAATCAACATAAGATGGCAATCTGCCGATTCCCTCCTTTCTCCTCCCTCTCTCCTCTCTCCTTCTCCTCCTCCTCCTCCCTCCGTCTCTCCTCCCTCCTCCCCCTCCTCCTCCTTCTCCTCCTCCTCCTCCTCCTGCTCCTCCTCTCCCTCCTCCTTCTCCTCCTCCCTTCTTCTCCCTCCTCCCCTCCTCCTGCTCCTCCTCCCCCTCCTCGACCCCTTGTTTTCGGGCCGAGGCCGCCGAGGAGCCGCTGTCGGAGCAGGCCAGCAGACTGGAGTCCGAGAGGGTCGAGCTCCAAGAGCAGGCTGGCGCCTCCGGCCCCCCCCCCCCCCCAAGCCCCCCCCCCCCCAGGGAGGTGCATAGGTCTTCCGGGAGCGGAGTCGAGGAAAGAGAGATTACCAGGGCACTGGACACACGCCGGTCGTTGAAAATCTGTATTTTTGGATCTCTTTGGGGAGCGGAGTCGAAGAAGAAGAAGAAGGAGAATTTACCAGGAAGCTGGGTACACGCCGGTCGTTGAAAGTAGGTGTTCTTGGATCCCCAGATCCCAGTCTACGTTAGCCGCCTTCCTGCTTCAAGAGTCGAACGGTGTTCCCGTTTGCCCTCCTCTTCAGGGGGCGGGCGGAAGCCCAATCTACCAACGCCTTCTACTTCACGGTTCTACGCACTTCTTCTGACCGACGGGTACACATGACGTCGCCAGCAGAGCAGAATTGGAAGTCGATATTGACGGGACAAGCCTGCAAATTCCCCCTGAAGCTGGAAATGTGGAGGACACACGCGGAACAATTCCGGGGCAACCTCATTTTCATTCCAGACAAGCGCGGGAACGCTCCAAACCCGGAAATTTGGAAACCATTTTTTTTGAAAAACGAAATCCAAGCTGGCAATTTTCCTTGGCAGAGCTGGTAATTGCAAGCAGATGCGGATTTGCGGAGTGATGTGGGTTTGCGGTTGATAATGGAAGAGTGGGTTGAGAGGGATTGTGGGAGCGAGGAGGGAGGGGGGGAGGAGGGAGGATGGAGGAGGCCATTCAGTACGGCGAGCTGTTGCAGGAGGTTTGTTTTCGACGCAGGGATCGGGGGCCCGAAACCATTCAGTTCGTGAAGGTTCCAACTCATACAATTCTGGCCTGCTGCTCTGGACCGTATGGCCAGAGATGAGGCTGCTGCTATCCCTCATCCTGAGTTCCTTTTGCAGCAGTTCGAGAAGCAACGAGACAAGATCGTGACGTTCAATAGGAGGGTGGGGGAGGGGGCCTGCGAGAAGAAGAGGCGAGGGCCTCCTCCTCCTCCTCCTCCTCCTCCTCCTCTCCCTCCTCCTTCTCCTTCTTCTCCTCCTCCTCCTCCTCCTCCTCTCTCCCTCTGCTCCTTCTCCGCCGCCCCTCTCCTCCTCCTCCTCCTTCAGCTCCTCCTCCTCCTCATCCTCCTACTCCTCCTTCAGCTCCTCCTCTCCTCCCTCCTCCTCCTCCTCCTCCTCCTCCTCCTCCTCCTCCTCCTCCTCCTCCCCCTCCTTCACCTCCTCCTCCTCACCCTCCTCCCCCATTCCTCTCCTCCTCCTCCTCCTCCTCCTCCTCTTCTTCTCATCCTCCTCCACCTCCTCCCCCTCCTTCCCCTCCTCCCCCTCCTCCTCCTCCTC
This sequence comes from Prorocentrum cordatum, assembly GCA_963575745.1. NCBI lineage: Eukaryota > Dinophyceae > Prorocentrales > Prorocentraceae > Prorocentrum > Prorocentrum cordatum. The sequence continues at coordinate 93,224 of CAUYUJ010015628.1, forward strand.
CTCCGCCTCCTCCTTCTCCTGCTCTACGCTCGTCTCCTCCTCGTCCTCGTCCTGCCGTGCTGCTGGGTCGTGCAGGCGTCTACCCGGTCGAGTGCCCCCTTCCCCCTCCCTCCGCTTGCGGCGGGCTCTCCCTGCCCGGTGCGCTGCAGGCGGCGCGGCCAGCGCCGGAGGAGGAGGAGGCCCCAGAGCTCAAGGAGGACCCGGGACCCCTTGCCTCGGGGTGGGTGGGCGGGATCGAGAGGGATCGAGCTTCGAGGAGGAGAGAAGGATGGGAGGAGGAGGAGGAGGAGGCAGAGGAGGAGGTGGAGGCGGAGGCGGAGGCGGAGGCGGAGGCGGAGGAGGGTAGGGGAGGAGGAGGTGGAGGAGGAGGTGGAGGAGGAGGGGGAGGAAGGGGAGGAGGGGGAGGGAGCGGGGACCTTCAAATCTTGGCGCCGCAAGAAGGATATTGACGACATTTTTTAGTTGCGACGGGCCTGTGCATGCCGTTTCCCAAACCCTAGATTGAAAAAAAGCTTGTCGACGGACCCAACCATTTGCAGTTGTGAGTGCCGTCGTTGTGAGTATCGCCTTCGGTGGATCTTCTTCTGGGGTCACGAAGCGCGTGAAGGGTGTGTCGAAATGAGGCGGGGCCGCCATGCGGTTACTGCCACTGGGGCCTTCGAGCATCGCGAGGAAAATGACCTGATGTGGGGCCGCAGCTGGGGCAACTGGGGCCTTCGTTGGAGCACCCTACGGGGCCACGAAACGTGTGAGAGGTTCGCCAAAATTAGGGGTGGAACCGCATGCGGGGCGCTGCCGCTGGGGCCTTCGGTGGAGCTCCCTGTGGGACCGTAAAACGTGTGAGGGTTGTACCGACGTGGGGGTGGAACTGCATGCGGGTGCTGCCACTGGGTCCTTCGGTGCAGCTCCCTATGGGGCCATGAGGCGTGTGAGGTGTGCACCGAAATTGAAGGTAGAACGGCATGCGGGCGCTGCCACTGGGGCCTTCGGTGGAGCTCCCGATGGGGCCACGAACCGTGTGAGCTGTGCGCCGAAATTGAGGGTGGAACAGCATGCGGGCGCTGCCACCAGGGCCTTTGGTGGAGCTCCCAGTGGGGCGACGAAACGTCTGAGGGGTGCACCGACATGGGTTTGGAACCTCATGCGGGCGCTGCCACTGGGGCTTTCGGTGTAGCTCCCTATCAGGCCACGAAGCGTGTGAAGGGTGTGCCGGAACAGTGACATGCGGAGGGTAAAGGCAGGGATGGGATCTGGGAGGGGAGGAGGAGTGGGGGAGGAGTGGGCAGCGGGAGGAGGGATAATGCGGGGCGTTGTCTCTTCAAAACGAGGACCCAACACCACAGGATGGTTGGGAACATGTTAGGATGAAACGCCAGCCCCAGGGATGTGGGCGAGTTCCCCAGGAGACTCAAGGCGCGACGCGGAGAAGAGGGAAGGGCGAGGGGGTGAACAGAGGAGGGGGGAGAAGAAGCAGGAGGCTGCGGGGAAGAGGAGGATGAGGAGGAGGAGGAAGAAGAAGAGGAGGAGGAAGAGGAGGAGGAGGAAGAGGAGGAGGAGGAAGAGGAGGAGGAGGAGCTTGGAGGAGGAGGAGAATGGAGGAGGAGAAGAAAGGGGGAGGAGGCGGAGGAGGAGGAGGTGGAGGAGGAAGCAGCAGCAACAGGTGACTGGAGAGGGGGATTAGATTCGACCATGGATGAGCAGTGTTCATTTGCCAGCCGTGGTCGAACAATATGCCATGTTGGTCGGCCTCAGTATGTTGCTTGTCAGCTGCGACCTATGAGCTTCGTTTGTTTCGTACACTTTGCTATCCAACCGTGGTTGACCATGTCGTTATGGTATTCATTTGATGGGGAACGTGCCTGGAACTTGCGTGTAGGAGTTAAAAGCCTTGGTTCAACATCCAGATGTGGTCTGCAAAGATCACGCGCCCGCCGTCGGAAAGCCCGAACATCTCCCGAAACCATTGGACACCCCGTCGATGCCTGAGCCTCTCTCCTCGTCATGGCTCCCTAGCCTCCATTCTAGCTGCCCTCGACAAACTTCGCCTCAAACATGTGTCACGCAGTTTCCTTGTCGATGTGATGTCCTGGATTTGGGCGACACTGCGCACAAGGTACTTGTTGGCGCCCCCTCTCCAATGCTGGTCATCGTGCAACTTCCGAGCCGCCCCCGCCCAGGCCGCGTTTATTTTTGCTTCGACATAAATGGGGCGACATTGAATGGGCGAAAGGGGGCGACATCGAATAGGCGCGTCAACCTCCATTGAAGGTTACTCTTGTCGAGGGTTCGCCGTACAGAGCGAATTCGAAGACGAGGTGGCAAGTTGGCCCTGGCGTTTGGCCTTTGGCGCGCGCATCTCGATCGCAAACGAACAACCACTGTGGCCCCCAGGAGCGTTCCGTATTGATTTTCCGTGCTCCAGATTAGCCTGTAATTGCTCAAGTGGTCGTTCGGTTTTAATTTTTGTTGTTTGTTTAGACACCACAATTGTTTGATCAACTACGGGTCCATCCCGAGCATAAGAAAACAGAGCTGGACGCTACTGGGGCCCGTAGTTGCAGTAAACTTACACTCCGCAGGCCCCACGTGGCATTGCCGCGTATCAAATCAAGCAGGTTCCGCCGCCGTGGGCGGATCGCGTCGGCGCGAGCGGCAGCTCGGACACTGCCCGTTCTGGCCGCGCCCGCGTTGCGGGAGGCCATCGAAGCCGAGGGCCGCACTGGCCCAGCAGGCCCCTCGAGCCCAAGCGGAACGTGGAGTAGACGTGTGCATGTGGGCATGGAAGCAAGCGGAGTGGAGGGATTCGGGTAGCGCGCGGGCGAAGCGACGCACAGACCACCTGCGAGGAGGAACTTCGAGGCGAACTGCCCTCGACGGTTAGCCTCCAACAAAATGTGTCGCGCAGCTTCCTTGTCGGTGTGATGTCTCGGGCTTGCGCGACACTCTGCACAAGGTACTCGTTGGCGCCCCATCTCCAGTGCCGGCCATCGCGGAAATCCCGAGTCGAGCTTGCGCAGGCCGCGTTTATTTTTGCGTCTACATTGAGGAGGGCGGCATGGAATGGGCGGAAGGGGGCGACATCGAATGGGCTCGTCAACCTCCACTGAGCCTAATTTTGTCGAAGGTTGTAGCTCTTCCATCATCTCTCCTCCCCCGACATCCGATGATGCTGCTGCTGCTGATGATGATGCTGATGATGATGATGCTCACGATGATTATGATGATGATGATGATGATGATGATGATGATGATGATGATGATGATGATGATGATGATGATGATGATGAGGGTGATGATGATGATGCTGATGATGATGATGATGATGATGATGATGACGATGATGATGATGATGATGATGATGATGATGATGATGATGATGATGTGTGTATGTGTGTGTGTGTGTGCGTTTACGTGTGCATGTGTGTGCGTTCGTGCGTGCGTGCGTGCGTGTGTGTGTGTCTGTATGTGTGTGTGTGTGTATGTGTGTGCGTTTGTGTTTGTGTTTGTGTGTGTGTGTGTGTGAGTGTGTCTGTGTGTGTGTGTGTGTGTTAGTTTGTTTGTTTGTTTGTGTGTGTGTGTGTGTGTGTGTTTGTGTGTGTGCATATGTGTGTGTGTACGTGCATCTGTGTGTGCATTCGTGTGCGTGTTTAAATCATCGGGTCCCACTTGTCCTGACCGTTTCCTTGCAGGATGTTTCCCAACTATCCTGTGGTGTTGGGTCCTCGTTTTCAAGAGACAGCGCCCCTCGTCACTCACTCCTTCCTCCTCCCCCTCCTGCTTCCTCCCATCCTTTGCACACCTTACACGTTTCGTGCCCCAGAAAAACCTCCGACGAAGGTCCCAGTGGCAGGGTTCGCATGCGGTTCCACTTCCAATTTCGGCACACACACACTTCACACGTTTCGTGGCCCTACAGGGATCTCCGCCGAAGGCCCCAGTGGCAGAGTTCGTATGCGGTTCCAGCCCCATTTCGGCACCCTTCGTGGCGCCATCCTTCGTGGCGCCATAGATTGCTCCACCGAAGGCCCCAGTGGCAGGGTTCGCATGCGATTCCGCCTACATGTCGGCACACCCCTCACACGTTTCGAGACCCCATAGGGAGCTCCACCGAATGCCCCAGAGGCAGGGTTCGCATGCGGTTCCACCCCCATTGCGGCACACCCCTCACACATTCCGTGGCCCGCTCCACCGAGGGCCCCAGTGCCAGGGTTCGCACGCGGTTCCACCCCGATTTCGGATCGCACCTCACACGTTTCGTGGCCACCAAGGGAGCGCCACCGAAGGCCCCGGTGTCAGCGCCCGCAGGCAGTTCCACCCTCAATTTCGGCACACCCCTCACACGTTTCGTGGCCCTATAGGGAGCTCCACCGAAGGCCCCAGTGGCAGGGTTCGCATGCGGTTCCACCCCCATTGCGGCACACCCCTCACACGTTTCGTGCCTCCAGAGAGAGCTTCGCAGAATGCCCCAGTGGCAGGGTTCGCATGCGATTCCAACCCCATATCGGTACACCCCTCACACGTTTCGTGGCCCCAGCGGGAGCTCCACCGAATGCCCCAGTGGCAGGGTTCGCATGCGGTTCCACCCCTAATTTCGGCATCCCACAGGGCAAAGATACCTCCCTCGTGCAGCTATCCGCGGAAATTCCACTACGTTCTTCTTCTGGGGCTATCACCTCATCGTCTTCTACATCATCACCGATGCCTCCGCCTTCGCAGTCGTCCAGTCACAACCGTGAACAAAGTCACGGAGACGACGTTCTTCAACCACACTCTGGTGACAGTTCTTCTTGGGCAGGCCGCGGTCCACATGCAGACCTTGTTCCCTGGGGAGGATTGGCACTTGGAACGTCGAAGGTTTACATGGGGACTCTGTTTGCGAAATTGACGAACTTATTCAAGTAATGCGCACGCGTGACTTGGGGGTATTATTTGCGTACAGGAGGCACACTGATTCGGAGCTGCATATTACACACGACGTGGTTATGTGACCATCTTATCTGGCGGACTGGATCTTGAAGAGCGTACAAATGCTGGCGTCGGCTTCATTGTTGCACCGCGCGCAATACCGAGCGTGGTGGCATTCAAGGCCTGCAGTGGCCGGGTGGCTTCGCTGCGTCTCAAGATGAAGTGTGGCATGCTCGCGCTCTTGACGGATTATGCTCCACACAGTGGTCGTGAGTATTCTGCCAGGCCTATTCGCGCCACAACTACATACAGTACAGCATACATCTTGGGCGACTTCCATGCGAAGTTTGGCCGCCGGGGAGCTGGTGAACAAAGAGTTGTTGGACAGCATGGCAACGATAATGGTCGAAGAGGCCGCCGTGCGCAAGGCGAGAACCATGCAACCAACCGGCAGCTATTGCTCGAATGTTGTTTTGTTTTCGACTTCGCCATTGCGAACACGTTCCACGAGCAGCCAGATGAACGGAAGGTAACATGTAGAAATTGGGGCATGGATCTGTCTGACGACGTATGTCATTCAAAGTTCTCTCAGATTGACCGTGTAGTGCGCCATGAGTCTGTTCAAGATTCTTCGAATGATATTTGGGTTGGCCAGGGCGGCGTTCTTGGTATTCAGCATTATTCCTTAATTGCAGAGACGAAGTTGGAGTTCAACGTTCAACCTCGGCCTCGCAGGGCAAAGGTGGATGCGAACAGCTTGAAAGATCCGGCTCGCAAGCCGGATTTTGTATCAGTTTTCTTGGCAACCTGCAGCGCCTGGCCGGATGCAGCGAGTACTGTGGACGATTCTGCTCTTTGTCTACAACGCAGTTAAGCGGCTCAAACCTTACCAACAAAGGCATCTTCCGCGAAACAGGCCTGGACAAGCCAGCGCACGCTGGACCTGATAGAGGAGCGCGCTTTGGCCCGCAGGCGCGGGGACCACACAAAAGAGAAAGAGCTGCACGCTCGTTTTCGCAAGGCTGCAAAGAAAAATCGCGCTGATTGGTTTGATTGGTTACTCACTGACGGCGGCTGGGACGCAGTTCGATATTTGAAAAGACCGAGAACCATCCAGCATGCGTCTATCAAAGGACCGGATGGGAGTTTGGCAGACACTGGGGATCGAGCGAATGTCACGCGATCTTTTTGGAGGTGTCCTACCGATTTCCACGAACGAACATGCTCACACAGTCGGAACTATTTGCAGCTGTGCGCGCAAACTTCGTCGAGGAAAAGCCCCTGGACCAGATGGTATACCACCAGACTTTTGGACAGTCGTAGCTTTTTGTCCGTATGCGCGCGAGAACTTGCTGTCAATGTGCCAACAATGCTGGGAAGCGAAATCAATACCATATTCTTGGGGACGACACATCATAACCAGCAAATTATCGGCCAATATCTTTGTTAGCGGTGGATTACAACATCTCAGCCTCAATGATGTACCGAAGACTGTTGGATGGAAGCGCTGAGTCAAGAATGCGGGCTTCCCAGTACGGTTTCAGACCACGGCGAGGCGCGTCCGACGCTCTGATGCTCGTCAGGCGCATGACTGATGCTGCGTATTCCAAAAACAACGGGGGCATGCTGTTAGGTTATGCTTGACTGGGCTACGGCGTTTGGTAGACTGAAGCCAACTTGCATGTGCGAAGCTCTGCATCGCTGTGGACTTCCCTCGGATATGGTTCTGATGGTTGGAACTCCACAGAACGAGAACATCGTACTGGGATTGCTCAGGGCTGCCCCCTTTCACCGTACTGTTTCATTGCAGCGCAAACCGTTATACTCCACGACGTTCTGGATGGAATTCAATACGACCCTGATCCGGGGTACATTGTGGCGCGGGATATCTTGTATGCGGATGACGTCTTATCGGCCTTGCAGATCAGCAACAACTTTCAGAACATGCTGAATGCGATCGTCGGCGACGGCGCGAAATATGGTTTGGAACCCAACTGGGGGAAGACAATGCAAATTCATATTAACACGAATTCTGTGATATGCCAGCCGGATGTGGGGGACATCGAAACAGTCCGAGACGCAATGTATTTGGGTGGCCTTATCATTTTGTACTGGGGGAAGCCAATGGGGCATTTTATGCGTTGTCGAAGATCTAGTCGCATTCATCAATCGGGTGGGAGCGCAGATGCGCAATATATGACGCTTGCGTTCTCAGCAAGCTCTCATATTCTCTGGATTCGTTATGGCTGCTTACAGCCGGCCGCAAAATTTTGGACGCTTTCTACGCGAAGTGTGTGAGACGTCTCCAGGGTATCCCATGTTCTCATGTGTCCAGAGTGAGCAACGAAGACGTTTTTCAACGAGCTGGTAAAACGATGCATTCCGATACGATGCCATCAATACATAATATGTTATACAAGAAGATCGCTGCGAGCGCTTGGGCGTCCCTCGTCCGGCGGGTGTTCTGCAACGTCGATGGGGCCCCGAAGACTTTCACCGCCCGCCGGAAGCGCGGCCGGCCGCGGCAGCAGTGGGGCAAAGAAATGCACCGCCTGAACCAATCTGTGTACCCATCCTCGTGCAACCTCCTTTTCTTCTTCCTCCCTGTGCGCAATCAGTAACTTTTGGAACGATTCTACACATGGGCTGTTGTCGAAAAAGGTGCCAATAGCGCGCTCATCTGCCCACGCGTCCCTCTGGATGCTTGGCTTCGCGGCGGCGGCGGCGGCGGCTCACGCGTTTCCCGGCCCTGTAGGGGGCTCCACCGAGTACCCCAGTGGCAGGGTTCGCATGCGGTCCCGCCCCCATTGTGGCGCACCCCTTGCGCGTTTCGTGCCCCTATAGGGAGCTCCGCCGAAGGCCCCAGCGGCAGGGTTCGCATGCGGTTTCGCCCCCACTTCGGCTCATTTCTCATCTGTTTCGTGGCCATTGAAGCAGGAAGTTTCACCGAAGACGATACTCACAACTACAGCGCTCACAATTGCAGATGGTTGGATCCTTCGCCAGGCTAAAGTTCATCCCATGACCATTCTGGATGTGGGGCCTAAGCAGGTGCCCCTGGGGAACCGAAAGGAAGGAGATACGTCGGGATTGAGAAGAGCAGTCCTCTCCTCTCGGTCGGAAGCCTCTGGTCCCCAGAACCTTCTGGAGTCATCCAGGGCCTTCTGGAGAGTCGCGGATGATTAAAGCACGTAACGCCAGCACATACGGATACTCTTCGCCCGGAACGAGTCTAATATCTCGGAAGGTTGAGAGAGTCTTTGCAGGGCCTCCACATGAGAGCACACCAGAAGGGGCTCCGACGTACAAATCCGAGGGAATCGCTGGGCCGACTGGGCGGCTACACCTGGAAGGTACTTGCATGCGGCTCCCTCCCATGACGCCAAAGCGACGTGAACTGCTCTTTCGTCTGTCAGACAAGGATTGTATTGGCCCGTTGTCGCCTGTTCTCGTCACGTGTCGCCGGGCGAGCTGTTATCGTCCCGTGCAGGCGCAAGGTTGCACAAAAGGGCCAGACCCAGCATGCCGAAGCAACCGACTCCGCAGGCCCATCTGTGCCACTCTCTTTCGCAGGCCCCTGGCAGGCTCATCTGGCGATGCATCATGTGCATGGAGGGTACGAAGATAAAGCGTGCTCGGGACCGACTCTCTGCTCTCCCGTGTCTGGCCAGGCCTGTGTTCGCGCGTGGAGTGGCCAGGACCTCGGAAGCGGAACTCTCCTCCAGTGGATCCCCCCCCGTGTGTGGGGTGGGGTGGTGAGCCTCTGGGGGTGCCTTGGAGGAGCACGAGGAGGAGGAGGAGGAGGAGGAGGAGGAGGAGGAGGAGGAGGAGGAGGAGGAGGAGGAGGGAGGAGGAGGAGGAGGAGGAGGAGGACCGCAGTGGTGGAGCCCTGAAGGCGAGGACGCTATTGGCGACGAGCCCATGTCCTGCGGGCCGCCTCGTCCCTACGGGTGGGATGGGGAGAGGGAGTGTCCAGCCGAAGAGGCCTGGGGGTGACCTTGGTTCGGCGGCGCGCCGGGGGAGAAGTGAGTCCGCCTCCTCCTACTCCTCCTCCTCCTCCTCCTCCTCCTCCTCCTCCTCCTCCTCCTCCTCCTCCTCCTCCTCTTGGTTCGGCGGCGCGACGGGGGAGAAGTGAGAGGGGGCAGGGCTTCTCAGAGGGTGGAGCTTCTCAGGAACCCGCCGGCCTTCTGCGAAGCTGCCCCCGTCTTCGGGGAAGGCCTCGCAAACTGTTCGGGAGGCTAGAGGCCTTCCGAGCCTCCTGAGAAGGGCCGCCCCCTCTGACTTCCCCCCTCGGCTCGCCGCCGATGGGTGAATGATTCACCCCTCGGGGTCCTCTCTCGCTTCGGGCGGGCTGTCCCGCGGCGGGGCTGCGGCCGTGCGAGCGCCGTGCCACTCCCGGCTTTCCTCTTGGGGGGGGTCCTTTCGACGCGCGCTCGCCTGGGCCTCCTCAGGTGAATCGGGTGCTCTGCGAGACGTCGGGCCTCGCGTGGCTTTCGCCCCCGTCCCGCGGGCCTCCTGGCCCGATGCTCGCGTGCTCGTGCGTGCCCCCCGCGGAGTTGTCGGGCCCCCCCCGCCCGAGGAGCGTGGGACGGGCAGGCACCCCCTCTCGGCTGCCGCTGTCCCTGGCCCCCCCCCACCCTCCTTCAGGGGTCGCGGATTGCCCGGCGGCCCAAGGGGCACCGTTGTTGGGCATCTCCCGACAGGGCCGCTCTATTTGCATCGTGTGCGGATCTAATCGCACGGGGATGGCAGGTCGCCCCCCTCTTGACCGTGGTTTGCCGCTGGCTCTTTCTGGACTGGCGGCCAGGAGTCGTGAGTTGGTTCCCTGATGGTCGGCACCCCTCACGGTCGGAAACCTGCCGATGCAGGCAGAACTGATGGTCGCCTGATCTCTCACCATCGCCCCTTGCTTGTTTCGGACTCCTCTTCCTCCTCCTCCTCTTCCTCCTCCTCCTCCTCCTCCTCCGCCTCCTCATGGCTCCGACTGGGCGCGGGGTGCTGATTATTCATCGTCCGCTCGCAGAGGGAGGCGAGAAGGAGTGGGGAAGGCACCTAAGGAGCACCCCTGCTTCTGAGAAGGCGTGGACCTCGTCTTTACATGCAAGGCTGGCGCCCAGCGCCTTCCAAGAAGCAGCCTCCTTCTAGGAAACCTTCCCCCCTCCCCATCCCCCTGCCCCCTTTCTTGTGCGCGCCGCCACTATGAACTCGTGTGAATTTCCCTTCCCCATGCCCTGCTCGTGTGGTGCGGTCCGGCGGTCGGTCCGGGCGTGGGCGAGAGGCGCGCGCGTGCGCGCCCGCGGCCCGCGCTTCGACTTCCAGGGCTGCCGCCACGGCCGCCCCACGCCCCGAGCCGCGGTCCTCCTCGGTGGGCTCGGCGGCGGCTTTCTCGGGCGGGCGAGGTGGGCCCTGATGGGCTCGCCTCGTTCCGGGGTGTGCGTCGGGCGCTTCGCGCACTGTTTCCCCACGGTGTCGCGTCCTCCTGCTGCCCCCCCGCTGCCGAGGCTAGAGCCACCCTGCAGCAGCTGGAGTCCGCCTCCCAGCAGCCGGGCGGCGTCGGCGAAGGGGAGCTGCAGGAGGCGAAGGATGCGCTGAGGCGCATGGAGGAGGCCATCGGGCGGAAGGGGGGCGACCCTGACCGCCTCTCTCTGGCCCCCACCTCCCCACGCCGCCTAAAGTCACGACGGGAGGTTTTCCGTTGTTTTCGGCCTCCTGGGGCCCTCTCAGGGGGCCCCGGGACCGTCAATGCACTGCCCGGGGATGAGGAGCAGACGCCGTGGAGGGGTTCGGATCTCCCGGGGGTCGACGTTCCTTACGAGTCACGGCGTCGGAGTTCTGGGTCGGGAGGGGGGCGACCCTGACCGCCTCTCCGACCCAGACCTCTGGCGGTGTGATTTTTTTGAGTCCCGTTGGGTGTTTCCTCGATCTCGGCCCCTGGTGGTCATTGTCGGCCCCCAGGGCCTTCAACAGTGGCTCCAGGGCGAAACGGTGGCCTCGGGGAAGCGGGTGTCGGGATTTCCGGGGCCGCGGGCAAGAAACACCACATCGGCGGGTGTCGGAGAATTTGACCGCCTCTCCGAGGTTCCGAGGTTGATAGACCTCCTACCCTGACACGTCGATTAGTGAATTGGCCGTTTTCGGTTCGCGAGAGGGCGTCGCGGTCGTTATTTTTGCGGGTCGAGGTCCGTCGGTTTCGGTCCTAGGCTGTTTCCATCGAAGGGAGGTTTACTAAAGGGAGGTTTGTCCACCGCCGAGAGGTTCGAGGCTCGAATGTTTGTTCGAGTATTTTTCGGCTTGTCTTTGGGCCTCTTCGAGGGGGCTCCTCGTGGCCACGGCCTGGTTCCCTCCGGATGAGGTGCTGGCCAGAGCGCACCCCAGGACGGGTCCGCGGGGGCGCGTTGTGTCCGAGGCGACCATTTATACATGGCCACCGCCTGGAGGGTTAGTTTTCGGAGCCTCGGCAGGCGGTGGATGTGGACATATTCGGGCCCCCGGGGGCCGAAATATATCCACATCCGGCGCCCGCTGGGGCACCAGGACGTCGGTTCCCAGGCGGTGGGTCTGGATAAATCCCCGCCTCGCATCGTGACCCCCGAGCCCAGCCTCCTCCGCGTCGTGAGGACATCACAGCTCGAGGAAGGTTTTCGACCACATCCAGTCTCTGTGAGCCCGCAGCGGGCCCCGGTACCGTCAGAGAGCGGCTCGAGATTAAGAGCCGGTTCTGGGAGTTGGTCGACGCCTCTGGAAGGCCACACCGTAAAATTAGCCTGACGAAGGGCCCAACCATATGCAGTTGAGTACCGTCGTTAGTATCGTCTTCGGTGGATCCCCTCATTGGGCCACGAAGCGCGTGAATGGCGCGCCGAAGTCTGGCGTGGACACCATGTGGGCGCTGCCACTGGGGCCTTCGAGCATCGCGAGGGGAATGAAATCAATGAGGGGGGCCAGCCACAGGGGCAACTGGGGCCTTCGGTGGAGCTCCCTATGGGGCCACGAAGCGTGTGAGAGGTGTGCCGGATGGAGGGTGGAACCGCATGCGGGCGCTGCCCCTGGAGCCTTAGGTGGAGCTCCCGATGGCATAGCTCAGCCGGGCCACGGAACGTGTGAGGGGGTCGCCGAAACGGGGGTGGAAGCCCATGTGGGCGTTGCCACTTAGATCTTCGGTGGAGCTCCCTATGGGGTTATGAAGCGTGTGAGGGATGCACCGACATGGGGGTGGAACTGCATGTGGGCGCTGCCACTGGGGACTTGGGTGGAGCTCCCTACGGGGGCCACGAGGGTGGAACTGTGTGCGGGCGCTGCCACTGGGGCCTTCGTTGAAGCTCCCTATGGGGCCACGAAACGCGTGGTGGGGTGCACTGACATGAGGATGGAACTGTATGCGGGCGCTGCCACTGGGGCCTTCGGTGGAGATCCCAATGGGGCCACGAAACGCGTGAGGGGTGTGCCGAAATGGGGGTGGAACCGCATGCGGGCGCTGCCACTGGGGCCTTCGGTGGGGCTCCCTATGAGGCCATGAAGCGTGTGAAGGGTGTGCCGACATTGGGGTGGAACCGCATGCGGGCCTTGCCACTGGTCACTCTTTCGTGTTTCCCCGTTGCGTAATACATGATCTAATCGTTATGGCAGATGTTTTGTTCGTTCTGTTATGCAATAGATCTTTGTATATATAGCATAGAGCATTCTTTTTTTTGTTGTTTGTTTCTCTCTCTCTCTCTCTCTCTCTCTCTCTCTCTCCCCCCCCCCTCGCCCCCCATCTCTCTCCCTTTCTCTTGCTCTTGGTAGTTATTAGTCCCAACCCTCCTGCGTTGGGTTCCCGTTTTGAATAGAGCGCTTCAGTCGCACACCCCTTTCCTCCCGCCCACTCTCCCCTTCTCTCCTGTTTGTCACCTTGCTCCTTCCTGCGTGCTAGCTTGCCTCCTACCTGGCCATCCCTGGGGGGCTGCGGTCTACAAAATTGTCGACACTTTCGAGGGCTGCTGGGGGGTAGACTCACATGAGACCTCGCCATCCCTGTGGGGCTGCGATCTGCGAAACTGTCGCCACTTTCGAGGGGTGCTGGGAGGTCCAGCGGAGTGACGTCCCACACATATTCAGAGTAGACCTCGCCATCTATGTGGGGCTGCGATCTGCGAAACTGTCACCACTTTCGAGGGCTGCTGGGAGGTCCAGCGGAGTGACGTTCCACGCAGGCTCAGATTAGACCTCGCCGTCCCTGGGGAGGGCTGCGATCTGCGAAACTGTCGCCACCTTCGAGGGCTGCTGGGGGTTCCAGCGGAGTCACGTCCCACGCAGATTAAGATTAGACCTCGCCATCCCTGTGGGGCTGCGATCTGGGAAACTGTCGCCACCTTCGAGGCCTGCTGGGGGTTCAGCGGAGTCACGTCCCACGCAGATTAAGATTAGACCTCGCCATCCCTGTGGGGCTGCGATCTGCGAAACTGTCGCCACTTTCGGGGGCTGCTGGGGGGTCCAGCGGAGTCACGTCCCACGCAGGCTCAGATTAGACCTCGCCGTCCCTGTGGGGCTGCGATCTGGGAAACTGTCGCCACTTTCGAGGGGTACTGTGGGTCCAGCGGAGTGATGTCCCACGCAGACTCACATGAGACCTCGCCATCGCTGGGGGGCTGCGATCTGCGAAACTGTCGCCACTTTCGAGGGCTGCTGGGGGATCCAGCGGAGTGACGTCACACGCATGCTCAGACTAGACCTCGCCATCCCTGTGGTGCTTCGATTTGCGAAACTGTCACCACTTTCGAGGGCTGCTGAGGGGTCCAGCGGAGTCACGTCCCACGCAGACTAAGATTAGACCTCGCCATCCCTGTGGGGCTGCAATCTGCGAAGCTGTCGCCACTTTCGAGGGCTGCTGGGAGGTCCAGCAGGGCGCTGTCGCGGGCCGCCCGCAGACCTGGCGGCGCGCCTTCGAGCGTTTAGCTTCCGTGGTGCAGTAAAGAAGCAGGGAGGCTGGCGGGCGAGCAAGGCCTCGCTCGCTTCTTGCACACATGATTCGCAGGTTTAATCATTTAGCCAAGCGCCGCGGCGACATGGCGCAGGCAGCGCTGCATCTTTAGCGTACTACCAACAAACACAACTCTCTTCTGTCTCCTCCCGTCACTTTCGTCGTCGTCTCCTGCCCCCTGCCACCTTCCCTCTGCTGCTGCCGCGCTGACGGGTCGGCCCCCCGCGCGTCCTTCTCCTGCCCTTCGTTCCCCCCCCATGTCCTCCTCAAGTCTGGCCCTTCGCTCCTCGTCCTTCCGTTGTTGTCCTGTGAATCGTGCCACGTGGGCGCATCCCACGTAGCTTCCACAACATGTAGCGGCGCCTGCACTGTCATTGTTCTGGCAAGGTTGGGCCAACTCCTCTTGTCACTTGATGCAAATGCTTCCATTGTCCTGGCAAGTTTGGGCCGTTTCCTTTTGTCATTTGATGCAAATTGGTTGGGTATGTCACCGGGTCATTGTATGTATCACTCTTTGGTGCGTCCTTCATCACCTATTCGTTATATATGATGTTCTTCTCTCCGTGCCATGCATTTTTAAACATCTCGTTCTCTTTCTCTCTCGCCATATTGGGCCGACGGATGCCCGACATCGCGAAGATGCCACCCTTTCCAACACGCAGGGGCAATCAATGAGTTAGACTCTTAGGGCCCTCTTGCGAAAGCGCGGTCGGGCATGGTGCTTGCAAAACTTTCGGGCCATCCACACACTGGGTTTTTTCTCCAGTGTAATAAAATTGGAAACTGGAAATTGGAATTAGAGCAGGTTGCAGGAAACCTCATCCGCGCAGCCTGGTGGTTTCGTGATCACTCCAGCCCCTTTGGGGCCTCAGTTGCTCCCGTATGTACAAACAACGCCATGGGAAAGCCGAGGGAAATTTCCACATTCTTTGCGCATGATTGCCCAAGGGGCTGCCATGGGGGGGCTTTTCCGAGGAGCTTTCGAATGTATCACCACGTAGATTCTCGAAAGGTTGCGTTGCCGCTGCTCGGTGGCGGAGCATTGGTGCGATGATGATACCCCTGGAGGTCGTGTTACTTCACGTGGATAGGCTCGCGGCATCAGTGTGTGCGTGTGTGTGTGTGCGATGATATGATTATCGGACGCGCAATGCACTCGCGAGAGGCACGCCGCGCATGTTGCAGAGACGCGTTCAATTGCAGATTGTCGATTTGAGCCATAACGAGTGGTGGTGCCGAAATGTCCTGAAACCCACAACCCGCGAAAGTAACCAATTGTAACCGCCACGGCTCGTAATTGGTAGCCGCCCACAGTGAGATCGGGATCGCCCCCTCGACACGTGCAAATACATCGTGGTAGCTGGGATTCTGTCGCAGACAACCAGCTAGAGTGGGAAAGGAACTGCAAGTGGCCTTCGGCCCATCCCGCCACCGCACTTGGGTTGTAGGTCAGAAACATCTTGGATGCCTGAATCTTCTCTTGGGAGATCTTTCGGATGCTTCTTGGAGGTGGTTTTGGGGGTGTCTTGGGGCGTCTTGGGGGCGCCTTGGGGCCTGATTTGGGGCTCTCGGGACCTCCAGGGGGCCTCTTGGGGCCTCTTGGGCACACCTCGGGGGCTTGTGGGGGGATCTTGGGGCCATCTTGGGGCGCAGGGCTCAAAATGTCAGCTCGTGTTCCCCATCTTGGGGCCCCTCCTGGGGCCCCTGCCTCTCTTGGGCCCCTCTTGGGCCCCTCTTGGGCCCCTCTTGGGCCCCTCTGGGGCCCCTCTGGGGCGATCCTGGGCGCCTCTTTGGCGCCTCTTGGACGGTAACGCGAACGCCGCACACGACCCAACGGTTTTCGACGATTCCTCTTGGGCCGCTCTCCAGGGCCTCCAGGAGGGCCCAAGAGGGCTCCAGAGCGGTCCCCCCGGGGCTCTCCGAAACCATGTTGGACATGCATGCCCCAGCACAGCGCGCTCTGGGCCTCTCGACAAGTAGCGCGCGGGCCCCTCAAGAGCGCCCGGGAGCGCCTGGAACTCCGGGCTGTGGGCCCCAGAAAGAATTCGCCGCCGTGCCTCGAGGCACGAATTGGAGCACCCTCAGGTCCCGTGAAGTGTCGGGCGATCTTG
Organism: Prorocentrum cordatum; assembly: GCA_963575745.1. NCBI lineage: Eukaryota > Dinophyceae > Prorocentrales > Prorocentraceae > Prorocentrum > Prorocentrum cordatum. Next base: position 109,196 of record CAUYUJ010015628.1, read on the forward strand.
GGCACTCTTGGGCGCTCCTGGGCGCTCTTGGGGGGTCCCCGCGTGACTTTCCGAGAGGGCACAAGCGCGCTGCTTGGGACATGCATGTCCGACGTGATTCAGATGGCTCCGGGAACCGTTCTGGAACCCTCTTGGCCGCCTCTTTGGCCCTCTTAGGCCCAAGAGGCCTACATCTTCGAAATCCACTGTTTTTGTATTGCTTTCGCGTTACCGCCTTTTCGGTCTTCAGGGCGTCCAAGACGGCCCAAGGAGGCGCCCAAGATCGCCCCAAAACGGCCCGAGAGGGGCCCAAGACGCCCCCACGACGGCCCCAGGAGGGACCCCAAGATGGGGAACACGAGCTGACATTTTGAGCCCTGCGCCCCAAGATGGCCCCAAGATCCCCCCACAGCCCCCGAGGTGTGCCCAAGAGGCCCCAAGAGGCCCCCAGGAGGTCCCGAGAGCCCCAAATCAGGCCCCAAGACGCCTCGCAAGAGATCCTCGCTACCATCCAGGGGGCTTCCGACTTACAACCCAGGCATGGAGGCGGGATGACCCGAAGGCCACTAATTAGATTTTCAGAGCTCAACACAGAGAACTCAAGGGGCCCTGAGGACGTCTCTCGTCCCACATCGATGCGCGGCTCTTCGGCCGCGGCTTTCGTGAGCCTGTGACTCGTCTTTCCCTCTTCATTTGTTTCGCTTCAAGGGGGAAGGCCACCTGGACGCCTACAGTCGGGGCCCTGAAGAAGGAACCCTTTTCGTTGGGGAGGGGCTCCGTGTTCCTTGATTGTTTCGCAGCTTGCCTTTGATTTTCCTTAGGTTTTCGATACGAAATCGAAGTTCAACTTATGGACGATAGGGGCCTCGTTCCTTATTTAGGGTTCCTTAGGTCAAGCCCCCGACTGTACCTCTTTTTCTGCCTCGGCGCTCCTCGTCGTGCCTCGAGGCAGGGTGGCGGTTCTGTCCAGGAGCGAGCCGAGCGGCGCCCCCGCGGCCCCTCCGCCCCCCCCCCCGCGCGCGGAGTCGCCCCACTGTGCGGCCGAGCTGGGGGTCTGGTCTCCCCTGCTCGGCCCCTGCCTGCTTGGCATCGCTCGGACGTGTGCATTTTTTCTCGGCGAGGGCGATCGAGGAGCATCCTTGATCATTTGGCGAAAAAACCACGCACGAAACCAAAAAAAGCACAGGGAATGGACGTCCGAGCGATGCCAGGCTCGGGGAACGGCAGCATCAGCGAGCAGTGCGTTGGGACATGTTGGGACTCGGCGCGTCTCCGTGGAAGTGCTCTGCCCGCTCCCCTGCTCCTGCGCCGATCCCCCCGCAGGCCGGCACTGCGAGCAAGGACTCGGACATGAAGGTCGAGGATGTAGGCGACCTTCGCAGGGAGGGGAGTTCAGAGGAATACCCCGCCCGATCGCCCGTGGGCCTCGGGAGCACGAAGAGCAGGGGCGGGAGCAGGAAGAGGAGGACAGAGGCTGGCGCCGGTGTCGAGCAGCGATGAGTGAGGGGAAGGTGGGCCTGGAGGCTTGGAGAGCCGAGATCCCCGGCACCCTCCCGTCGCTGCCGAGCTGGGCTCCGCGTCTGCCCTGCTGCTGATCGACAAGATCCTGCACCACCCGCGCGACCGCGGTGCCGGCGCAAGCTTCAGCGCCCCCCCTCTACCCCCGATTCAATGTTGGGCGGCATCGCCAGCGGGGCGCAGGACTTTGACCAGTCGACGCATCGACGCATCGCGGCGCAGCTCGCCGACATCAAATGGGGTGCGGGGGGGGATCGCAGGAAGCAACATCGAAAGGTGCAGGCATTTGTCCATCAACCGTGCCGCCTCACCTCTTGGAGGTGTTCTCGCCGCTCCGCCGTGGAGCAGATCTGTCCTTCGTGTGCGTGAGCTCTGTCGGTCACCGGTGCGCTACCGCCGCCCCGCTTCTCCTCTCCGCCTTCCCTCCCCCTCCCTCCCTATCGTTGTTTTCTCCCCCTCCTTGCCCTTCCCCGTTCCTTCCTGTCCTCCCCTCGTCTCTTCACCCCCCCCCCTCCCCCTCCCCCTCTGATCTTGTTCTTGTCGGCCAGTCTAGACGACTTATCCTACATAGCTGGTTTCGGCATCCAGGGAGGCGGCTCAAAGGGCGAAGGCTTGACGTCGGTACCTTCGAAGTGGCCAACGCGGGTGAGACATGCCATGGCGCGCGCCGAGCGACACAAACACGTTCTACCTACTGTCAGAGATGGTGCGTCTGAGATGTTCTGTTGCAAGGTGCAATTCACCCTTGAGTTTGGCCCTGGGGCAACCGTGGCATCAATGTCCTTAAGGCTGTCATGCCAACTCTACTCCAGCTTTGCATGAACAGGCCCACGCGAAGTCGAACAATTTTGAAGGAGGCGTCTGCTCGGTGACAATCATCGCAGCCGCACGGCAAAGGCGCAACATAACATTTTCACTCCCAAACGAACATGCAAATCGAAAGATGAATACTCCCTTGTCTGCATCAGGCACGGGCTGATTTCTGCATTCGGTGTTTTAGCCATCCGCTGGGAATTCAGAAGCATCGGAGAGCTGGATTCCGTTGACACTGGCTCGCGAGCCAACGCTATTTTGGCTCTGGCACGCTTTTGTTTCCGAGCGAACCTCAGCGGCGCGCGCGTCATCGGGTCCAGGATGGATACGGACGCGTCAGCGAAAATGGCGATATCGCGCGTCCTTGTCAGCGCTCCCTCTAGGAACGCAGCGCGACTGTGAGACTCGGATCTCTGCGAGGACGCCCGACGCAACAATGGAGACTCTGATCTGTGAGCACGCTACTGGAACAACAAGGATGATTGGAAATGTCGGCGATGATGGGGAGTGTTGACAGTGGCCCCTCATCGGCGCATAGAGGGCTTCGCGGCGACGCGATTTGGGGCTCGGGCTTTTGCGGGACATTTGCGCAAGTCGCAAGAATTTGACAAGCATCGTTTTTTACGTGGGGATTTTGCGGGATTCCGATCTACCTGTGCAATGTTATGAATTGGGAACGATCCCGGGCTCCCGCGATCTTAGGCCCTAGCGCACTGGTCCTGTCGCTCGGATTCCGGGGGTGGGGTGGGGGGGCTGACTGCGCAGGGAGGTGGGCCCTGAATTGGTTGTCCTCGCCCGCGCCCCGCATTCCACGTCAAAAGTTTAAAGCTGAATAGGAGAACGGCTGTAAGGCTTGTGCGTTGTGCTTCTTGTCGCGCTCGTCACTGCTGCTCTTTTCGTTTCGGCCAAAAATCGTCGTTGCAAGCACCGTGTCCGTCATCGCGCGCTTGCTGCCTTCTCTTCCCTCTTTCTTTTTGTTCGTTCTTTCGACTCGG